>OY744612.1:53091611-53174111 GCA_963556255.1 Allolobophora icterica
TCTACTTCGATCGCTTGCATGGAGCAAGTTCACAGCCAACTAGGATGTTCGGAATAGGCGAGCGCATAGGCGTAAATTGTGTGGGGGTACGAGAGGTACCCGTACCCCCACTTTTTGGACTGGGGTACCGTGCCCCCTCACTTTTTGAACAATGCCAATCAATATTTTATTACTGTACCTTCCCAGAGACCGCAATCTCCGCCTTGCTTCGTGCTTGTAAAAAATTGGTACCCCCACTTTTTAGACCAAAGTTACGCCCTTGGGCGAGCGCGTATAAAGTTGACACCTTGCCTTCTTGTGTCTAAACTCTAAAGGAATACGATCGTTTATTTAACATCAAAGCTGACATAACGCAACTAGAATAGCTAATTAGCGTCAGTAGGCATTCTTGTAGAGAATACGGGGCATAAAATTATGATTGTCTTTTTCGGGTAGGGTAAATTTATGCGGTCTCGCTCGAAGGTTGCGTCCACTGCTGCGCAGAGGAGGGAGCAGTTGCGCACCCCGCTACCTCGCAGACAGTATCCGGCCGCTATCGGAAGACCTTAACAGGCTGCTGCTGCAGTCATCAAAGTCCGATGGTGTAGGCTAGTGTGTGCCAGAGACCATGGGCGGCGATCCCGGGGGGTCGAGGGGACAAGACTCCCCACTCTTAAAGGTGGGGACACACCATACACCGACCCCCACACATCTTGAAGAAACACCAAAAAAGGAAAATGTTTGACCTCTTTATTGAACGTTCAGCAGCAAAATAAATGCCTAGGTAGAAGTGGCTCTTTTCGAAATCAAATTATTGTGCGCTGTCTTTGCGAGATTTCTAAATCGGTTTGTCATCTTCAATTCATCCGACGTTGCTGTATTGCCTTCAGTTCAAATTGACAAGGACGCCGACGTCGTATCGATCATGACTGTGAAGATTGTGTATTCAGCTGACGGATTTAGAATCGAGTTGACAGGGAGGCGCAATTGATGTCTTGTATCAAGTTGTATGGTGGAAAATTTCCCATGACTTTTTGTTATTCCAATGTGGAGCCGATTTCAAGGTTTCAATCCGTGTCATGGCAACAAACTCTCTCAGTTGAATACTTTTGTAGTCATCTGAGTTTTCGATTAAGATTGTCGTAGCCTACACACCTTAAATTTAACAAACCTAGCCGAACACTTAAATGGAGGCATAGGCCTACGGTCGCATTCCCCCCTAATCCGCCCTTTGCGCAGTCTTTGCCAACTCTTTGGAAATATCTTTCGGCAAATTGAAAGAAGACAACCTTTGCCGTAAACGAGTCAATAATAAAATGACGTAATTTCTATTTCAGGTTCAAACGATGCCATTGACAATAATTGCAACAATTGCGATGCTGCGAGACTGCAATCAAAATTGCAACTACGTCATGAGAGACCGGAAAACCAGAAAGTACCAGATGCTTTGGAACGCCTTTCCTACTCTGCACCGGATGATCGCGACGCAGATGGGTCTTTCTATGAAGATAATGACATGCATCGACAGCTTCTAAATGACGAGGAAAACCCGACTGCCGACCTAAAACGTTCGCAACATCTTATGAAGACCCTACGCTTCCAAGGGCTTGGGAAACGGACCGCGCTGCAAAACAAAGACACAGGAAATGCTCCCCAGAACCGCCTGCAATTGAAATTGAGTCGACAGCGTCGGCAACTGATCCCAGTATACCTACTGGACGAGAAGGAACTTGAAAGAGAAACAAGGAATGGCCATCCTGTGGCGAACAGTCAACAGAAACCACGAATTTCTGCCGGAATGCGGTACACGGGAATTGGAAAGAGGCGTGGGGTTTATCGCAACACCCGCAACTTCGGCTACCGAAATCGCTACTACGGACTCGGAAAACGTTGAGATCGGTTCCCAGCAGAGACTGGCCTTAATTCGCACGACCCCATCACCTACTACTTGATCGGACCAAATCGCGCGACTTTCTATTTACTGTAATTAGCTTTCTTGTTAACTTTTACAAAACAAACCATCTTATGAAAGTTGCTACGAGTTATTTTGAACTGTCGTTTATTTTATTAGTTAACTCATGTACCAAATATGTGGCTTCAAATAGGCCTATTGTTTCGTTAACTTACAGGTAGACCTATGCTATTTTTAGAGTTATTCAAAGTATAGTAAATTCATACTTTAATTACTTTTAGGTACGTTACCCAATTGACTTCAGCCAACCACAATTCAGTTGTGAACTACACAAAAGCTCTTGAATAATTCAAATACCAATCGCGGTGGAGCAACTTAAGCACAATTTGCACCATTAATTTGGACATTTATATTCAACTAGAATATTTGCCCATCATATAGGATGGGTTGTCTCTGTTTCGTGAACGCGACAATGCAACAAAGCTGGCCACGAGGGTTAGGAGGGCCTGTGTGCCTGCACTTGCCTGATGCAGGCCTTAGACAGCACGAGTTACATTTGACAATGCAGCCTGTCCCTACATAGGGCTCGCCGATGCACATTCCAGACAGCCCGGGCGCATGCTTGTGTTCGCCCGATGCACATTCCGTTAGCGTTTATTTTACGATGGACACACAGAGCTGGGAAATTATATATAGGATAAGTCCGTGAACGAGTCGGATGTTGAACTTGCACAGCTATCATCCGAGTAAACACAAGGCCAGCTACTTCACGAGGTCATAAAACTAGGAAATAAAAAGCCAGTGAGTAAACCCCTTGGAAGGACAAGGACCATAAAGAAGACTCACAACTTCTGATCCATGTTTTTTTTCAACACAATTAAATCACATGCTCCAAACTCAATCAGCATAAAAAATCATCCTAAATTGTACCTGACTCCTGGACACAAACCCAAAGTAGGGATCAATCTCAAACGCACTCAGTTACAACTTTCACAAGTCAAACGGTCTTACGCATGAACAATTTCAACAATGACATCCTGCATCTGATTGCTTGTCGATTCAGAACACTTCGCGTGCAACGACCCGTCGCTGAAATAGAATCACATAAGCAGTAATCAAACACTTTAAACACGTAAACAATAACTGTACATTTATTTATACCGCTGCTTTTCTAAAGTCACCAGTCAGAGACAATATCTACGCAGAAATGGTGCTAAATGTCATTAAGGAAAAGTTCATCACTTGGCAAGAGCAGATAACCAGAAATGTCTCCAGTAACGGGCTCGCACACATATGTAGAGCCCACCAATCTGGTTGGAAGGCAGAGGGTATGACACCTACAGGCAGGCACGTAACTAGGATTTTTCGTTTGGGGGGGCTTAAACCTTGAACATGGCAACATTTATACAGTGTTCATACGAATTTTAGCCGTAAGCATACAACGGCTTGACTTGTTTGGGGGGGCTTCAACTTCGTTTGGGGGGGCTTAAGCCCCCCCAAGCCCAACGCTAGTTACGTCCCTGCCTACAGGTAGGACCATACAATTCTGATGCTCCTGATATAATGTAGGGTATGTGCTCATATCCCACTCTTTGGTCCTTGAGCAGACAACTCGCAAATCCCCAAGTCCTGAATAAGGACGGCCAGTGCATTGCTGGACAATAGTTATTTCGATCTGCCATTTCTTAGTCAACTTCTATGCAGTCAAAAATGTACTTCCCAGTTTATATGCAGAACATAATAACTATTGCCGCTTAAGGAATTTTGAACTAGTGAGAGGGAGGTTCCCCGTTCTTTAAAAATTGCACCCTGGTCAATCAGGGAACACTAATTGTAACAGCACCTCATGCAGCAAAAGCAATTGTAACAGTAGTTATAACAGTACTTGTGTAGTGTAGTGATTCTCATCAGAAGCCGCCCTCATCAAGGCATAAAATTTCACCATCATCGTATTGTGTTACTACGATCTAAGTAAAAGACTGAACTGAAATGAAACGTACTGTCTGACGTGAAACACTCCAGACACGGAAGCTCCCAAAGGCAGTTCCTTCATGACTATCTAAAAGGAAATTCATCAAAACCAATTGCCAATAACCAAGCCAGTCACATACTCCAAATACAAATACCATACCACTAAGGTATTATAAATATAATCATCATACCACTAAGGCACTTCAAATACAATTACCATACCACTTCTCCATAAGTCGCAACTACCAATATCTGTACTTCAGCAAAGACAAGCAACAACCAGTCTCCCATAAAAGGTCATTCCAAACCAGTAAGGTACTTAAAATACAGTTTACAACACCTGCAAGGTACTTATAATACAATTACCATACCAGTCTGCATATTTCACAACTAATCCAAAAACCACAACTGTTAAACTATGTGTAAAAATTTTCTCTTACATAAAAAAGTTTAATCATACATTCTTAAATCTGGCCTTTTCAAGAAAACTGATTTAAATACACAAAAGAATTAAATTGCTAAATATATCCGTTTGATTAAATATTCTCTTAATTGTTAGTGTATGCAGAAGCTTCACCGAATAATCGGTATTTCTTTTAAGGAAGGAAGTAAAAAAGAGTGAGTTACTTTTGCGAGTGTCGTTTTCTCTGTTGATGTTCGTTGTATCAAATGCAGACAGAAGCTTGTCTCCTGTGGAGAAAGACCAAACGTGACCTGGCGCCGGGTGGGTGTCGGAGTAGAGGTACTGAAGAGGACGAATTCGGTCAAGTCTTGACCTGAGCCAACCTTTCATATAACATACAGCACAACAATTTCGCAAGCAAATTTACATAGGTAAACAAGTAACAATTAGAAAGGTAACAACAATTAGGTAACTATAACATTCAGATAGGTAAACATAACAACAATTAGACCTGTAAACTTCAAACAGTTAGGCGGGTAAACATTTAACAACTAGACAACATCAAAAGGCATGTTAACGAAACCACACTACAGTGTAGTGGCTCCAAGTCGAAACACTGCTCGAGTGCAAAACATTACAAAGGATTCTGACTTTCCACTTACCAAGATCACAACATCTGCAGGAAGACAGGGTAGTTCACATGTGGAACTGAACTGGTCAACTTCCTGAAGGTCTTTGCCACACAGTATGCCCGCCTGTTCACATCAAATAACCAATCATTATTATATTAAATGCTTTAAACTACTTAAGAAATAATTCAACTTATTAAGCACATCAAAAAGATAAAAGGATTTACTTTTGTTTTAAATTGACATGATGCAGTAATTATCAGCTTTTATAGCACCGGTGTATAATGCACAAGGCATCAACCGATGGCACACCAAAACCAAGCCGTAATCAGGTCAATAAATACTAGATCAGTCCGCTAAGACAGATGGGTGGCCTATGGCGGATAAGAAGTTGAAAAGATAGTTGTATTTAGGCATGGAGATCGAGAGCAATGGTCCACAGACCGCCAATATGGTCCCTATTTTAAAAAATTCACTTAAACATATACTAGCACACAACAAGTTTCATTCACCAACATCAGCTATCACATACTCCTATACACACACACATTTCAACTGTGATTTGTCGAAACAGCCGCAAAACTGATAGGGAACAAAAACCCACGGAACACGTCCAGAGGATAAAAGAACTAAGGAACTCTCATTCAGCTGCGTGTATTACACCTGTTTCTCATCGGATTTTCTTACCTGGATTGCGGCACCAACTGCGATCACCTCATCCGGTGCTATGGAAGCAAGCATCTCAGCATCCTTAAAGTATTCCTTCACCTGCTGCTGAAGCAGGGGTATCTTTGCGCATCCACCACACATGATCACCTATGCACATAACAGATACAGCATATGTTTGCAACAGTCGAGTTATATAGCTCCAGACTTGGATGAGCATGATTCCTAGTGACATCAGGTCATCTGTGTCTATCCAACACTAATAATAATAATCCAACACCAACATCTCAGAAATTATTGATGATTTTTACTTGGGTGTAAATATACGAAATTTAGCCACAAAATTGGTTGACCTGACTTGAAATCGCCCAGTAGGTATCTTCTTAGTTGGCTGCGGGGCTCACTAAAAACTTTCAATAGTTCCTCTGTCGATCAAATCAAGCATAATTGTCTATCAGAACATTTTGGCAGAAGGTTACATAATTGAAATTGTAATTGAACATTTATAAATATCGAACATTTATAAAAGCGCCACTCGATGATTCAACCCAAGCTAGTGTTATCGCTAACAAATAAAATGGACTTCAGGCGTTTCTGGAACGGGGAAGAGAAAGACCGAGCTCAAGCCGCAATTAATACGGAAGACAGTTAACATACACATCCAGTTACAACTGTGGGTATTGCTCTGCCAAGGATATGAAGCTGTTCTGGCTTATCCATATTGTTATCACCAAGATAATCACTCGAGTAGGATAAGTTACCAATGAAAGTAACAGATTGCATACAGATGCGATGTTTAACTTTAAATCATTGGTAAACAGATAGCAAGTGTTGTTCAAGATGGTTTTGAACGACATGTTTCAAGTGACCCAGACTCAACCAAATAACAAATATTACTAATTAATAAATCAGCAACTTCTATAGTGCCGGTATAATCTGATGCGATGTCTGCTACCCAGAATTAACAGCATGACATACCTTGCTAATGGACGTTCTGCTGAGATTCGCACTTGCAAGAAATTCATCGAGTGGTGACAGACATTTCTGTATGAAGTTGCTACACAGCGCCTCAAAACGACTTCTACACGGAAAACACCACAAATTATTATTATTATTATTATGCATAAATTAAGTGCCACTACTTAATGACTCAATGGCACTGAGCAATTGTCAGTGAAGGACTTGCTCGGGGTCCATACACAGTAACCATCTCTGGAGAGGAGGATCGAACCCATACTCTCTGCGTCACAAAGCGAGCACTCTAACTAATCGGCTACTGTTTCGCACCATTGTTATGTTATCACACAAGGTCTAAATCGATTTTTGCTTTGTAGCAGTAGTTCAATCCTGCATCGAGACCTTGCTCTAGACATCAAATTTCTATGTTCACCAATTCAGCTGGCACCCTCAATGGCAACCCAGTTTACCCTAGACTCAGGTTACCCTTTGAAGTTTCAACTGTTGCCACAACATCTCAAAGCACCAACGCTGCACAGTTTTTCTCAAAAATCATTATCTGTTTATCTAGCTTAATGTTAGGTTTAGATAGCTATTTATCCAGCATGTTTTAAAAGCATCTACATAAACAGTCTCAAACATACACACAAAGTATAAGTAATCAAAAATACACGCTCTACATAATAACTCCACCACTGCCCCATACTCTGGTAGAGCCAGTCCAAAGCCCAGACAAAGGCAAAGCTACTCATCTGTCTTATCACACAGCACCGTTTAAACAGTAACTCAACATCATGCCTTTGAGGAGTCAATCTTGAAAAGGCACTATATAAAGCCGTGGTTACGATTACTGGTTACAAATGAGGACAAGACTAACCGTGAGAGTGCGCAGCTGAAGTCGATTCCATCATAGAGCGACTCGACCGAACACTGTGACGTTTGAACGGTGGACAGGACGTGTTTGCACGTGTCGACCGCCCCCTGTAACTTGCCAAGGGAACGCTTGTTGCTACGACAGTCGGCTCCTCTCTGCTGTCTGAAACAAGCAACGGATCAGTCAAACATTCAATCGGTAGATCAATTTCCAACAATAAAAGGATTTGTTACCAAACAGATGTACTGATCACTAATGTCCAGAATGCACATTCAAATCAATCGTATCAATAAAGAAATCAATACAATAAAGATACCAATAAAATAAATATATCAATACAATACAGATATTGATAGAACAGATATCAATACAATACAGATATTGATAGAACAGATATCAATACAAGAAAGATATCAACAGAACAGATATCAATACAAGAAAGATATCAACAGAACAGATATCAATACAAGAAAGATATCAACAGAACAGATATCAATACAAGAAAGATATCAACAGAACAGATATCAATACAAGAAAGATATCAACAGAACAGATATCAATACAAGAAAGATATCAACAGAACAGATATCAATAAAAGAAAGATATCAACAGAACAGATATCAATACAAGAAAGATATCAACAGAACAGATATCAATACAATAAAGATATCAACAGAACAGATATCAATACAATAAAGATATCAATAGAACAGATATCAATACAATAGAGACAAGTTCTATTCTTAACGACATTTAACGAAGTATAGGCCAGGGCAGAGATTGCTTCTGATTATTCTCCTGGAGTGGTGCTATATAAATTTCCGTCATAAATAAATGAATAAAATGAGCTTGGTCAGTCAGTGAGGTAAAAGAAAACAGATATTTAAAACAGGATAGGGGAAAACAGAGGAGGGACAATAATTGGTTGAACCAGCATACAGACACGCTCTACATGGCATAGACTCGGAAGCTAAGAAAAGAGCATCCACACCGTTGAAATTCGCTGGCAAAGTACTCGACCACAAGATCATCGATCAGATGACCCCCAGTCTTGGGGTCACTGTGGGATGCCAGGATGTGGTACATTCCGTTGATGACTTGGACAACGGTCAGATCTAGCGACTGATGGCCAACACGGAAGACCAAAACGAGACTGCAACGCAAGAAATGGAAATCAATGCATGAATATACATTAGACTAGGACAAAGACACAAGCAGAATCATGAATAATTATAATGGTAATTGGCAGCTCATATGTGCCAGTGTCTAATGCAAAAGCTGCTAATCTGGTAACTTCTACAGCGCCGTTATCATAGTATCCACGATATTCTCTGTGGAATAAAAATGGAAGTTATTAAAAGAGCATCATATCGTTGAAATTCGCTGGCATAGTATTCGACCACAAGAGATGGACACTAACACAGTAGTGAATATTAGCGCAGTAATGAATATTAATGCAGACATGAATATTAACACAGGCATGAATATTAATGCCATCATGAATATTAATGCAGTCTTGAATATTAACGGAGTTGTGAATATTAATGCAGTTGTGAATATTAATGCAGTCATGAATATTAACACAGCTGTGAATATTAATAATGAATATGCATAAGATTAGGCTATTAGCAATTGCTTTGGATCTTACCAGCGCTGAGATACATTCACCAGGTACATAATAATATAATATAATATTCATTCTTTAATTAAGCGCCTGCAAACGCACTGCGCTGTACATGTACATGTTATGCGATAAATCTTAACTACTAACAGAACAGACAGCCTGCAATACACGGCGCAAATTGCAGCCTACAAAGCATGTCCGCCTATGGGACTCGATCTCTGTACCTCTCGCACTCTATGCCAGATGTTATCCAATGTGCTATCGATAATGAATATGCATAAGAACAGAATAATGAATATGAATAAGAACAACGTAATGAATATGCATGAGAATAGAATAGCAGACGCCTTGGATCTTACCAGTTATCAGAGACGTCCATCTGTCCAATGTTGTACGCAAGCAAGGCAGCTGCAGGTTCCGTAATTATTCGCAAAATGTTGAAGCCTGCATTTGTAGCAGCGTTCCTATAATCATGAATATTTATGAGACTTGGATTAGATTAGATCAGCTGATTGGTTAAAGCGCTCGCCTTGTAAGTTTGAGTCTCATCCCTGAGACAGTTACTGTGTAGAGATCTGGAGCAAGTCTTTCCCCAACAGTTGGTCAATGCCATTGACTGATGCTTGGTCATTAGATAGTGGTGCTTAACAAATGCACACTGGTAATAATAATAAAAAATCTAAATATTTCTTAAACAATCCGAATGCACTGCTCAGATAGCTTAGTTAAGAACACTTGGGGCTCGAAGAAGAAAATTATTCAACTTCGCTTAGAAAACATGCCAAGACCTTTATGTAATGCATTGGAGTAATGGTGGGAACACAGATCCAAAACTGAATTGAGTTGCAATAATCTAATCTAAGTTAGGGAAACTATAAGTCTAGCTATGGAAGCTAAGCAAGCTGAAACAGATGAGATTTAAGTTTAGTTGTGAATGACATTAGAGCCGAACGATGAAAGAATAAATGTTCAATTACACTTCAAAATTACATACTAATGAAAGAATGCACAAGACTGGTCCAAGATGTATTTGATGTATGAAAATGGAAAAGTCTCACGGGGCTCTAGAAATGCTGGCTTCTTTTAAATCGCGTCCATTTTTACCTGATTGCTTGCTTCTGGTTTTCATCGAAGTTAAATGGAACAGCGAGAACTGCATCATGGGAATCTGCTAACCCCTCACTGCTTTCAGCCGTCTCTGAAAACAAATTGAGAAACAAAAACTTTATAAGGGAAATTTCAAACAATTCCGACAATCTACAATATTACAACTTGGCATGTTGTAGATGGAGCTCAAAAGATTCCAAAATGAATTATTAAAAAGCAAAACTGAAATATATGTCATGACATTTTAAAACACAACATATACACCTTTAACATAATTAAGTATAAAGTTAACCAATATTATTTAGTAATATATTTTTTCGGCTTGTAACATGGAAAGTACGGTTTCAAGCCTCGGATAGGCAGTTACTGTGTAGGTACCCTGAGCAAGTCCTTCACTCACAATTGCTCTGTGCCATCAATGTTCTGTCATATATTGTGCACTTCTGAACTTTGGAAGGAGAGCAATATCAAATACAGTTGTATTGTATTATAATGCAACAATATTTCGTATGATACACTCAGCATCTTGGAACAGGACCAGTCACTAAAGCTTTAACGACGAGAGTGTACTAAAAGCAAATTCATTACTCTGCTCTCTTGCATATTAATTATGTTTGTGTTTTGGTTCAGACTGAGAAGAACAAGTAGCGGCAAATAATTACCCATCATTTTTTTGTAAATAATTGTGGCGATTTTGACGGGTGAAAACGTGCAGCTCCTCTCCCTGTACATCACCTGGTAGACTGGCTTCTCTTCGACTTCTGTGATCTGAAACATCGATCAAAGTCAAGTCTTACAACCATGATCAGTCGATCATCATTTCTTCGATCACTATTTGCTGTACAACCTCATCACTTACCATTTAGATTCTCTTTATCCTCACTCTCTTTCTCATCTTTCTCATCTTCTTCATCATCACCATCACCATCACCACCACCACCACCATCCTAATCTTCATCAACATCCTAATCATCATCATGTGTTTCATCCTAATCATCTGTTTCATCATCATTATCATCAACCTAATCATGATTCATTATTGAAATATCAAGTCTAATCAGGTCGCTTTTCCTAATCATCACAATCATTATCATCATCGTCACCTGCACAACTAACCTTAACAAAAACCCAGCAGCACTCATTAAACCACAGCTGTTTCTTATAATCATCTTAATAATCATCTTAATAATCCTAATAATCATCGCAACCATTGCCAAAACCACTAACATCATCACTGCTCATCATAATAGTCATCATGAAAAATCATACTAATAATCCTTCATCATCACCACAACCTGACATCATCTGCACCACCACTACCATCTGCGCTACCACCAGTAACACCAACCAGCACCTGGAAACACCACCAGCCTGGCTTCCAACTGAAAGTGAGCATTACCTTGACGGGTCCTGATTTAACGGCCGCTTGAACATCTTCATTGTCAAACGCTCGGCCCAGTAGTCGCTTCACGTTACAGATCGTGTTGACTGGGTTGCGATAAATACCCTGTTTGGCAGCGAGACCGACAGCCTACACAAACACAAACAACAACACATAGATCCTTATTTATACAATGACATAATACAATACAACTCTATTTGATACTGACCTTCATCCAAAGTTCATAAGTCTATACATGACTAAACAAAGTCTTTCAATTGGGACACTCACCACTGGATTCCTGTGTCCCAATGCATCCAGTTCAAAATTTTAACTCTTATGGGCAACTGTTTGGTCGAGGTAGGTTACACATTGCGTGTTGTATTCAGTAGACTTCTTAATTTGCCACTTATACTATTTTGAAATCAGAAAGATGACCTAATATCCCTCTTTACTTTACAGAGGTACGTTATCCTAAAGCTCATCAACACATTTTAGATTACACTGTAACGTAATATCTTTGCCGAGGCTGGGCAGGGAGCACCCCTGAGTAGTTTTGTCTTAGACAGGTGCTATATAAATGCTCTGAATGAACGAATGACATCAACTGATTATCGACTGAAGTGAAGCTTTAGTCAAAATTGTAATCCAAGATATATGACATAAGAAACTTATCAAAATCTCAAAATCTATGCCGTTAATGTAAAACATTTAATATAACTATTGAGAAATTATATCCAGGACACTCTGTAATATCTTATCACATAACACGAGTGAATTTTAAAGTGCTACTCGCCTCGTCATGATCTGTAAACGCAACAACGGCCGGTGTCACCCTATCACCCAAATCGTTGGCTATCACATCTGTCCTTCCATCCTACAAACAAATTCTAATACTAGAGACAGCATCAGGCAAGGTAAGGGCAGGTAGGGTAAGGTAAGGTAATGTAAGGTATGATCAGTATAGGTCAGCAAAGATAAGGTAAGATGTCAGATGTCATAAAGCAATGTCAGGTATGGTAAGGTAATTAATGGACAACTAGGCAATGTAATGTAATATTAAGTAATGAAACGTGGGGTAAAAAAACTGCTCATCCGTAGCTCAATTGATTTTCGGCTACGAAACTGCAAGAGAGGCAGAGCTGATGAGCTACAAGAAATGGTCTGGGATTTTTCGAAGTTCTCGGAACCTCATTCCGGGATTTCTGGTCCCTCTGGAAACCAGACTCAGACCTCCAATGGACATCGATCTCTGGACAACCCCTCAGATAATAAGCTGGTGCTTTGTGCTTAGCTGAGTAGCGCTTTGGAAATTTTGAAGTTTATGATTACGATTCCGCAGAGGTGGAGCGTGCATGCAGTGCGGCAAATCAGTTATATTTAACACAACCGATCTTCTGAAATTAGCATATACGTGCTGGAAAATATTAAGATTCATTTTACACTATATTGAATGGGTATGGTTTGAACTTTTCATAAGATTACCCGGCAGACAGCAATACATGCCGAAGAACAACCAAAATACACGCCGAACGCCGCCATCTTTTTAAGAAACTCGTCCTCGATGCCATCCGTTAAACAAGTCCAGTCTACCACGATAAACATTTTATAGCGCTGTACATGTGTGTGCTTGACTTCGTAGGTATAGGCCTAGTATCCCAAACCTTTCTCGAGAAACAAGATATTCTTAATTTCTAGGTGAAAATATGCAATAATGATCACTTTTTCAAAATCTGAAAGGCATGTACGACCGTTAATATCCCCAGGCAGCACACAGTTGAGCCAATGTTGGCCATCGTTGAGCCAAAGGTCATGTACTGCCACCAGTGGCGGCGATCTTGTTTTGACAGGTGAGGGGGGACATTTTTTAACTGATCTGGTCAAAAAAGAGTTTTGAACTAACCTGGTCAAAAAAGAGGCAAAAAAATGTTTCGCCGTGAACTGATCTGGTCCAAAAAAGGCAAAAAATTTTAGTATCTTTTTGGTGTTTCTTAAAAATGTGGGGGTCCGATATATGGCGTGTTCCCCCACTGTTAAAGGTGGGGTGTTGTCCCTCTCGAACCCTCATTATCGCCGCCCATGACTGCCACAGTACGTAGGCCTACTGGGTACTGGCGGGGCCCCGCGGGGGTCAATGTCGTTCTCTCTCTCTCTCTCTCTCTCTCTCTCTCTCTCTCTCTCTCTCTCTCTCTCTCTCTCTCTCTCTCTCTCTCTCTCTCTCTCTCTCTCTCTCTCTCTCTCTCTCTCTCTCTCTCTCTCTCTCTCTCCCTCCCTCCCTCCCTCCCTCCCCAGTCTCCCTCTCTCCCTCCTCTGTCTCCCTCTCTCTGTTTGTGTGTCTGTCTGTAAGTCTGTCTGTCGATCCGCTGCCGATGGCACACGGTTGTTTCACCGTTCAGGAGTCCCTCGCAGGTCGAAATCGACGCAGCGCCCGGAAATCTCTCCAATCACCATGATACGCGCAGGATATGTGGTATTCATCGCCAACCTAATCGTAGGCCTATACGTACGGGACACGTCGTTACTGGCGAACCACAGGCGCGTTTAGACCTAGAAGAGAACGACGCACCGAGGATCCCTCTGCCAGCATTTCCATTGGTATTATGGATCCACGTGGACTCCATATGGGTCCCACCTGAAAATGTTGGTCCTATTTGGCATAGGCCTAATTTGTGGGGGGTACGAGGGGTACTCGTACCCCCCCCCCACTTTTTGGACTGGGGGTACTGTACCCCCACTTTTTAAACAATGTCAATCAATATTTTTATTATTGTGCCTTCCCAGAGAATGCAGTCTCCGCCAAAAGTGCGAAAGGGGGGATACATAGGTAAACCGAGAGCCAAAATTAATGAGAATATTGACAGAGAATATGTTCAAAATGGCCACCATGCGGAAAACGAAAGTGGAGAAGAAATTGGTACCCCCCACTTTTTAGACCAAAGTATCGGTACCCCCAACTTTTTAGACTAAAGTTACGCCCCTGCTGTTTGGGCTCCATGTGACCATTCTGGCAGGGTCGCAGAAGTGTCATGGAGAGAAACAGAATATTCATGGTCAAAAAGCCATGACAGACCAAATTTAAAGCTATAGCCGTCTGCCAATATTCGTGCATAACAATTTTGACTCCCAAACATTATCATAAACTCCAGTAGATTCACAGATCGCTACTTAAAAGCTAAGAGCACCTGCAGCTAATTCACGAGCGCTGCGTCGTGTCAGAAGGGTTGTCCAGTGCTACAAATCGAAGATTGATCTGTTGGTTTGTTAGGCAACCACCTTTCCAGCTAAATGGGCATTAGCGGGGACATTATATATGGGCGGAGGTTCCATGTGGGAATTTGGGTCCTATATGGGTTCCCCGTGTGCTTGTTGCAGACTTGTTGTCAAGACCTTAAACCTCAAGATCAAGATCGACCAAGACTTGAAGACCAAGACTTTTTCAAACGAACTCGAGTGCACTCGAGATCAAGACCTTGGTCTCGAGGACAACAAGTCTGGCTTGCTGGCATAGAAGGCACTGGTGACTCTTATAGATCGTAATCTCGTAATCGTAATCTCCGGATTTCTACAGCGCCCAAAAAAGCGAAGTCGCGGGAACCAGCTTATTGACAGGCGCTTAGACAAATCAAAATCGATAGGCAGGAGGGAGGTCGAATCGGTTCCAGGTCAAGATCCAAAGGAGTCAGTCAGGAAGACAGAAAGACGGCTAAGGTGGGTGGTGTTTAGGGTTTAGACGGCGAGGGGGTAAAGAGAGGAGGAGGAATATAGAGTTATCTGAGCAACGCTTATTAACTGACGAGTGATCTATTGCTAATTATTTTCTAACATCATTTAAGCTCTAGCGTGGAGAGCTCCTCTGGTCAATTTTCTGGAGCGGCGCTATACAAATTTACTTAAACACAAATAAATAAATAATGACAAACTACTAATCCTTTCAAAAACGCCTCAAAACTTATTATTTTCTTACTGTTCGTCACCTAGCGACTGAAAAACCATGCCTTTGATTCGCATTTCTGTGTGACTTTGCGTTACCATGGGCATTTTATGGGTGTCATGGGACCCATATGAGCTCTATATGGTCCTATATGGAAAGACGGGTCCTATATGGAAACATGGGTCTTATATGGGAACATGGGTATTATATGGAAACATGGGTTCTAAATGGGAACATGGGTCCTGTATGGAAACATGGTTTCTAAATGGGAACATGGATCCTGTATGGAAACATGGGTTCTAAATGGGAACATGGGTCCTGTATGGAAACATGGGTCCTATATAGGAACATGGATCCTATATGGGTACGTTGGTCCTATCCGGGCTCCACATGAATTCAAACTAATGGTCACTGTATTGAATACTAATGATGGAGGAAGCATTTTCTCTGTCTTTGCTAACATTTTCATATTGAGACATGCTTTCGCATACATACACCTACTGCACACGCACGCACACATACACCCATACGCAAAAGCACACATACAGACAGGGCCTACTATCCCCCCTGTAAGCTGGAAGCAATCCCCCTTACTGTAAACCTCCCTTATCTCCCCTCCCTTCCTACACCTCCCCACAGGGTGAGAATTGTCGGGGGTTGGGGGGGTTCAACCCCCCTAGTCTTTCTTAGGACCCCATAGTAAAATCTTCATTGCACACCCAAACTCCATATGAATCAAGGTCTAACCCCCCAGTTTTTTTTCTACAATTCTCATACTGCCTCCCCACCCCTTCCCCTCCCATTCCCCACCCAATCCACACCCCTCCCTCTTCCCCCCTCCTGTACATTCCCCTCCCCTCCCCCTTGAAGTGGGGGGTCCGGGGGTCCTCCCCCGGAAAAAATTTGGATTTCTACATTGCCGTAGGTGAGTTTTAGCGCATTTTTTTAGCAAGAAAACTGGCTTTGGAAGACTATACATTTTAGTTCAACTGAACTGTTGAATTAATTTCTGCAGGGCTCCCAGTGCACTGTAAAATTTTATAGGACAAGCTGTAATAAATATGGCACAAAATGTCAGTGTTACAATTATTGTTGTGTAGTGCAGTGAAAATGAGATTATCAGGTCTTGATGCAAAATAATTGTCGGCTGGATAACACTGTAGTAGGCAGGGATGGAGCCTTTTACCGCTGCATTACACCAGAAAATGTGCATTCATAATGCAATCTTTAAAATCCCCATATATTGCTAAACAGTGTCCTATATTGCCAAATATTTTAACATGTGTCCCATATTTTGGAAATTTCTAAATCAACAGGATTGTGAATGCTTTTCTTCAATTTTTAAACTACTTTTTGCATCTTTCATCAACAAAAAATAGCAGAACATAATGGCCAATAGCTAAAGAAAAACAAGTAATAATGATACACGATAACACTGCTTAGACATTGTACGGTAACCTCAGCAAACATTGCATGGCCCATAATACTGATACATCACAATACAATACTTTAAGAATCATTAGTAATTAGTCACTTTATTAGTCACTAGTTATTAGAAATTAGTGACTGTGCCAGGGGGGGAAACTTTTCCCCCCTGGCACAAATTGGAAGCAGTCTGATTCCTTCCCCCCCCTACGTAGTAGGCCCTGCATACAGAAGCTTTCCATATACACGTATAAAGCCCATGTGTAGGCCTACTTATTCTATAATTAAAACGGAGCTTTGTTTCCGAAGTCTGTAACTAAATCCAAATCCCGACGACGCAGCCAGGCTGTGTACGCACATACACTTGCAATGCGGACGACCCAAATATTTAATTTTAATACTGTAGCGACATCTTGTGGCGCTGTTCGTACAGCGAAGACTCGCGTATAAGTCGAGGCTTGTGATCGACAGCGGCCTATATATATGACTTGCAAAGAGTTCAGGCTACGGTTCGTCTGCAAGATCTTTGGACGCCGATAGTTTAGGGCTGAGTCCCCAGCTTACAAGGAAGCCTGGGTGAGTGCTGTAACCTTTTGCATACTCCCACTGATTCGTGTTAATTAAATAGCCTATGTTTGCTTGATTCTCTCAGTCATTCACTCACTAGCTTGCTCTGTTGATCAATCACATACTTAGAAATAGTAATTAATTGCAGCTTTCAGACAGTGATCATGTAAGGCCTAAACTGTAATGCTTGGATCCCATTCAAACGGGTGGTAAAGGATCTCACCCGATTGAAACTGAGTAGGGTCGTGGCCAGTATGCTGCTACTTTTATGCAGTTACTTTCTTACGGTATAGAGAAACGTGTACATTAACGTTTAAAAGTGAACAAATTGTGATTACACTAGTTCTACAATTTCAGCTATGTTAGTTTTCTTTCCAACAGTAGCCCTGTATATATAACTTCAAGCGTGCCCATAAACATTTTGATGGGACTCTTACGTAAACACCGTATACACTGAGTGAGTCTTATTGTATATATGGGTTCCATGTGTGTCCTGTTTGGGAATACGGGTAGGGTAAAGTTATATGCTGTCAGGCCTTTAGTTTCCGAAAGATAGAACTGCATTTAGAAAGCTATATGCTTGGGGAATTCACTATAGGTCTCCTGGGGAGGGTAGAAGGGACAGACTGACCTCGGAGGTGATAGATAAGGAGATAGGGACACGCACGGTAGTCGATTGGTTAACGCTGGGGAGTTAGAGAGATCTGATCCTCCTACCCTAAGACGATTACTGTGTAGGGACCTCGATCGAGCAAGTCCTTCACTCCGAACCCTACTGGCTACTTTACATTACAGCTCGCCACAAGTGCATACCCGATCTTGTTGTCTCTGAACAAGTCTTTCACCCAAATCTGAAAACACGTAGGCCTAAACTTACTCCTCTCTCGTAAAGTCCTATCCTGATTCCTCCTCTTCCTCGTACACCTCTCCCGCCACTCCAGTTCTAAACACCAGTAGTGTTCTGTCTTCCTGCCTACCCCTTGCACAGCGGCGGCCATCTTCTTTGACAGGTGGGGGGGGGGGGAGGACACGGGATTCTTTTGAACTGATCTGGTAAAAAAAAGAGGTGAAACAATTTCTTGACCTTTTTTGCTGTTTCTTCAAAATTGTGGGGAGAACTGTATACTGTGTCCCCCACTCTTTAAGGTCGGGGTCTTGTCCCCTCTACCACCGGGATCGCCACCCATACCCTTGTATGACCTGGAACCAACAGATTCTGCCCATATTTTCTGTTTTAACTGAACTCCTGTTACTGTTAGGAGGCCGGTTCGCGCGACTTAATTAGGGGCTAATCCTCCTTCTTTGGGCGCTATAGAAATCTCGTACATTTTCAGCGTATTTTGCTTAGCCTTTGGGCCTTGGGCCCTCTGGAACCCCTCTGACTCGTAAATAAGCTGGTGTCCTGCGCTTGGCTTTCGAGTGGCGCTTTAGAAGTTTGGAGATTACGATTACGATTACGATCTATGGGTCCCTGAGAGCCTCTGACGAGTATTTCTCGAAGTGCAATTATATAAACTTGCAATTATTCCTACAATGAAAAATTTGGAATTACAATTAGGGCCTACAATTCCTACGATTCAGACTTCTCAACTTCCTTGGCCAGTAAACCTACGTACTTGACCGTGTGCCTACGCGCGCGTAGGTGCTTTCCTCGCTGATCAGCCGTATATAAATATAAGCATACTTATACTTTAGGCCCACGCCCATTCGGCCATGCATGATGACGCTTATGGCCATGAATTGAAGCTTAATCAGAAGTACTTCAATCGCTGTTTAAGTGCTTTGTTGAAGAAAAGGCAACTTCAACAGGATATAAAACTGACAACGATGCATACAAATTAAGAACCCAGATTGCAGGCAGGTCATTCTTAACACATGCGAAGGCCCATATGTAGCTAATCAAGCCGTCTCCACGTCTTACTCCACTGATAAATGATTAGCAACTCCATCGGTGACAACGGCGTACCAGAGATATCGTGTTGTTTGCGCCTGACTGGCAAATTATAATGTGTCTGCACGTTATCTTTTAACCCATTTTAAGCATCGTATGTTTGAACTTTATACGTTTAATTTCCTTTGTAGACGCGAGTTGATTATTCTGACAAACGAAACGGAGGGTTAATCCCAAGGAGAGGCCCCTTACTTACTCGCGTGTACGCACACAATCCTGACGTCATCATTTTTGTTTGCGTATTGATGAATATTCATGATGAACGACGATGAAGATCCGCGTCGAGCGTCTCGAATGAATCGCTTCTCGTCGGTCGTATCTAACACCACCGGGGGCGATATGCCTTCGACGGAGAGGGAATTGGCAGACGATGCCCACTGGAAAGTCATCCAGAAGAACACGTTCACCCGATGGGCAAACGAACACCTAAGACAGGTCAATAAGGTCATCAGCGATCTCGATTTTGATCTACACGACGGTGTGCGCCTAATCGCGCTCGTCGAAGTCCTGTCCGGAAAGAAGTTACCCAAGTTCAACAGACGACCCTCCTACAAAAACCAAAAGCTGGAAAATGTCTCCATCTGTCTCGATTTCCTTCAGATCGAAGAGGGAATCAAGCTTGTCAATATCGGTATGTAAGATTTGTCCATTGAAAGAAATTCTTATTTTATACAACTACCACGTATTTGTACAAATATCCGTTCTCGAAGTCGTGCGAATTGGACCCACGATCCCACTGCTACCATTTATAGTTAAGGATTTTTTGTGGATGATTTTGCCCTCTTTTGTCTTGTTGAAGAGCATTTTGCGGGTGCCCAAATAAACGAATATTTGATTGATATTGATTTGATTCCAGAAACAAGCAGTTATTTTTGTCTAGACTCAAATCTCTAGGGATGGATGCTGATGATGAGGGTAACTAACGTGCAATCTCAAAAATATCGCTTTTTATCGAAGATGGCTGAGAAGCTCCAAAAGGTGAACTTGCATAACTTTCAGCTTCACTTTTTTGCTTCCTTCTCTACTTAAATACGTGACCTAGGTATGACACTGGACCAGGAAATGACCTTCTCTCAGCATGTGAATACTGCACTTGTTGAACATGCATTTATAGTTTGAGCCAGATCTGCACTCGATGCCACTTGTTCTCTGCCAAGGCTGTTCTACCCTGATCTGATGTGTGCAGTCATGTGCTTATAGTGGATTATGGTAATGTTATTTATACATTCCTGCCTCTGTTTGTATTAATCAAGTCCATTTTAAATGCTGCAGCTTGGCTAATTGGTGGGATTCCCAAGTTTCGTGAGACGTTTAACTACCTGCTACACGCAGTGTGAACTGCATTGGTTTCTTATGCGAAAAACATTGAGAGTAAAATTCCGGTTGTGTTTCATCCTGTCATAGGGAGCTATGAGTTTCAGTGCCATTCATGGCTGGCCGAAGATTTATTTCATGTATTGCCATAAGGCAACAAATCTTCTGAAAATAAAACTCAACAGTTTTCCAATAAGTATACTTCATTGTCAATTTTGTGTACACAGCTAAGAATTGAGTAGGTCCTACATCCACACCCACTACAGTTTAGCACATATACCGTTGTTAGGTACGTAAAAACTTCTGGTCAGGATATCTGGACATGTAAGGATTTTCAACATCCCCTCTTAGTTCAAATTTGACAATGCAAGTTACCTCTTCCGAATTTGTAGACTGAGTTTCCTTGAAATGGAAGAATAGCACTAAGCCAAATGGAGCACACTGGCACACAGTTTTGTATATCGTAACGTAACAAATATAATGCTACAGTGACTAGTGTAAAGATGAAATGCCAAGTTTACACAAGATTACATTACCTTGCAATCGTTCTCTGTGGGTTACGCCTAAGCGTTCAATTGATTGATAAAACTGAATGGCTTCAGGATGTGTCCGATCAATAAATAGTCCATAAATAGTCGGTGTGGTCTGTGTTTGAGGAACCAACAGTCCTACAGATCTAAGTCCACACTTTGCACCTGTGTTGTATATGTATATGTATACGTGTGTGTATATATATACATGTATATATATAACGTATATATATGATTTGTAGATATATATATATATGTATATATATATGATATATAGATATATGATTTAAACATGATTTGAATGTGTTTGCATATATATATATATATATATATATATATGCAAACACACACACACACACGCACGCACACATATGCAAGCATACAATGCAATGCAAAATATTACATTACAGAAAATGTACAGTACTGCGCATATAGTGTATACACCTGTGCGTGTGTCCTTGTGTGTTTGTGTGTGTGTGTTTGTGTGTGGGTATGTGTTTGTGCATCCTTATGGATCTATGTCATCTGTTTGCCTGGGTGCATGTGTGTGCGCTTGCGTGCTTGCAGGCAGGTGTGTATTCTTGCCTGCGTGGGTTTGGTTTAGAATTGGGAGGTTGTAGGACATGGTCGCTTGGCGTAGGCTGGGCTCGAGGATCCTTCAGACCCCCGTAACCACTAGAGCTTTGATCCCATGGCCTGTAGGTGTGTGTAGGTTTGCGTAGGTTAACCGTGATAGCTGTTGTTTTGAGATAGACTTAACGTTGACACTAGGACGAGTGAAAAGTACATCTCATTACCGATTAGCCATCTAATAAAATCAATTCAAGGCCTAACCTAAGGCCTATACAGCCACATTGATAGCCCTTAAAATATGCCGTTCACCGTCATATTTCACAACAGCTCTTAAAATAGAATGTTTTCAAATAAAATATGTACATTGCTGCCACAGAATGCTCATAAACATGTTTCAATCTGTTTGGCGGATCTGTTCTATGTGCTACATACATACATAATATTGCACGATTTATTTTATATTAGTTATTTGTGTAAAGCATTTAATATATCCTTGCAAGGCTGGTATGACCGAGTCTGAGGAACAATCCATATGTATAGTACATACATAATATATGCATACATACATACATAGATACATGCATACATACAGTGTAATCGTAATCGTAATCTCCAATTTTCTAAGGTGCCACTGTAAAACTGGGCGCAAAGCACCAGCTTATTCACGAGCGCTGCGACGTATCCGAGGGGTTGTCCAGAGATCAATGTACATACGAACGTACATACGAACATACATAACTTACATAAATACATAACATAGTGAATGCAATAGAATGTGTGTGTGTATAGAACAGTACATACATACTTAGCGCATATGCGGTATATTTAGTTATGTTAACTTGCGCTTTATAAATCTTCATAATAATAACAATAAAATAATGAAAATAATAATGCGTACGTAACATAATGTTTACAACACAGTGTGTATGTATAGTACAGTACTGTAATGATCTCCCAAACCACACAATGATTCCCAGCTACACAACATGCTATAAGATGTTATAGTGTAGAGAAGAATCTATTTAGATTATATAATGCAAGATAGTAGAGCTACATAAATGTAACTTAATTAAAATGCCAGCAGCTAAGCCAGCATTATAGGGATTAATTAATATTAGATAGAGGGGTTCATCATATCTACGCAAAGGACAGCAAACGATGTGGACTCACCCCATTGGTCAGGACGAACAGCTGATCAAAACCGTTATGGCGAAGCGGATGACGACTCGGTAACCAAGCAACCGTGGTGACGTGGCGTGGAGATGCGGCAGTTCGATTTTTGATTTCAACTGAACAAGACGTTCTAGAAATCTTGAGTGGATCGACTCGGTGGATGTTAGACTAAGTCGATGAGAGGGCATCGTTAGTCAGTACGATCGGTTTTGCGAAACGATCGATGCAGTTGAGTTTATAAGTCGATACGTTGGACAGCGAGGATCGAATAATTCGAGTGAAACGCTCTCGTAACAAACCGTTGCGAAGCGTGACTTTCCGTCATAGGAAGTCGACATTTGCGAAGCGATCTTGTCAACGGACTTAAGGAGTTATTCCGCGAGTGAAGTGTACGTTACTCTGGAGTAGTAAAGCGCACACTCGGGTTGTAACGACGGTCTCTTTGGGAGAGACATCACGCTACGAGAAGTCACGAGAACGGGGGACAGTCGAGCTTCGACGAGGGAGAAACAAGGCGATTTGCGAACTGAGCCGCGAACTCATCAGATGAACAAACGGATGAAAGACAGCTTTTCCACGAGGAACAAACTGTGAGAACATTCCGTGCTAAAGGGTCTTACTGGGAGGTAGCAATAGGCAATAAAATCTAGATAGCAAAGATGCTGGCTAGGTAGGGAATAAGGCAAAGTAGACATAGGATAACTAGACATTGAACTGTTACATACTTTAACTTTGATATACATTATATTCATATTCATTTAAATGCATACACAGGTGTTCCATGTTCTTTTCCCTAGTCAAATAGATAGGCCTATGCATTTCTTTGTCCAGTAAAGACAAGATGAAACAAAACTAAAGTAGTCGTGGGTGTAGAACATAACACTAAGCACTCTTAGTATAGGGTGGCGCTACATAAATGGGGGCTCGTCCGGGATTGAATTGTATAATCAATTAAGGACATTGATTAAAACGAACTGGGATCATATCTTAGACACAAGAGGTGTATTTAGATAGGATAGATTAAGTAAACAGAGATATTTACTTACGCGCTAGATATAGCATATTTTGTCGTCTGCGGTATTCATTAATACGCATGACGTAATTGAATTTTGAATTGTGACCAATCATACGTTGTCGAAGGTGAGGTCAGGTCAACGGTTGCAAATCGTAAAAGCTAACTATTGGTAAGAGTTAGGTCAGGTCAAGGTTGTTCAGTGTTTAAGTTATAAACAAGGTGAACTAGCTTTGAAATCTGAAATTTATCTTGAGCCTTATATCAAAGAAAATTGATATAGCGCAATGGCTGGTGAGATTCAGAAGTGGATTAAGGTGGCGCAGGACCTTGGATACGCAGAAGATGCTGTTAGAGAATATGTCAAGGACAGGCAGAATGAGATTAGGGAAGATAAAAGACGTGAGGCTGAGGAAAAGCTACGTCTAGCGGAAATGGAAAAAGAAGAGAAAAGACGCGAGGCTGAAAGGGAAGATAAAAGGCGTGAGGCTGAAGAAAGGCTACGCCTAGCTGAACTGGAAAATCAAAAGGAAGATAAAAGACGTGAGGCTGAGGAAAAGCTACGTCTAGCAGAAATGGAAAAGGAAATAAAACTTAAAGAACTAGAGCTTCAGATGACACGGGAGACAAGACGAGAAGATGGAGATAGGATACGACTTGATGGAGATGGAGAGTATTCTGGACAGGCAAATAATGCCAAACATGTTAAGATGCCCATCTTCAGAGAAGAAAAAGATTGTTTAGATGCTTATCTTCTCAGATTCGAGAGGACATGTACGGCATACAGAGTTCCGAATGAGTTATGGGTTTTGACACTAGTAAAGTCGCTTCAAGGCCGAGCACTTGAAGTGTACGAAAGAATGAGTATAGAAGAATCTCAAGACTATGAAAAGTTAAAGGAGAGACTACTCATAAGGTTCAAATTGTCAGAATCAGGGTACCGAAATTTGTTTAAACAAAGCCCTAGAGAAAAAGACGAAACTCCGGAACAATATGTAGGAAGACTTAGACGTTACTTAAGACAGTGGCATCAAATGTCAGGCTTTAGTGAAGACAAAGAGGGTTTGGAACAACTCATACTGAGAGACCAGTTCTTCATTATGTGTGACAATGATATGAGACGCTTTCTAAAGGAGAAAGGGAAACTAAATCTTGAGGACATGTTGGAACAGGCCCAAAACCTCATAGAAGCGAGAGAATCGGATGAAAGGAAATGGGTTCATACTCAGAAGAATAGAGACAAAGAATCCAAAACGCAACCGAGGGAGAATAAGCAGAAGAGTTTTGAGAATACAAGCAGCTCTCATAACAAATTTAGAGAACAGAGGGAGTTCAGAGATAAAAATCAATTTAAGAGTAATTGGAAGTTCTCCGACAACAAGAAATATGGAGTAGAAACAGAAACCCAGAAGACGGGATGTTTCCGCTGTGGATCAAAATTTCACAGAATAGCACAGTGTAGTGAGAAAGATAAGACAGGGAGAGAACATAGAGTAGCAACAATGCAGTGCGACGAGGAATCAAATGAAAATGGAGATAAACAAGAGGCAGTAATTTCATACTGTTCTGCATACGTTGAACAAGAAGGAAAGTGTATAATAGAAGAACACAAGTATCAGGGACCAGTTGTAATTAATGGATGTGAAACGAAAGGAGTCTTTGACACTGGTTCGAATTGTGTTGCTGTAAGAGAGAGTCTGATCAAAAAAGATGAATACGTAGGTCGAAATATGATATGTACTTTCATGAATGGTACTAAACATGAGTATCCGATGGCAAAAGTCGCAATACAGAGCGAATACCTCACAGGCGTGGTAGAAGCCGCTGTGATCAAAGACCTAGAAGAAGAAGCTATCATTGGATCAAGAGTAGAAACTATTGAAGATTCTAAATTGAATTTGTGTTATTGTGAGGCTGAAGTAGTAAAGTGGAAGAAAGAGGCAGAGAGAGATACTGAAGAGTTCACTAGCAAGGTCAAAGTAAATGAAATAGATACTAAATGCCTTTATGATACAGGAGCAAATTGTGTCGCTGTGCAAAAGAGATTAGTGAAACCAGAACAATACACAGACAAATTTATGATGTGCAGATTTGCTAATGGGAAGAAAGAAAAATATCCCATGGCAAGAATTAAGATTGAAGGTAATGACTTCAAAGGTGTGACGGATGCTGTAGTAATAGAATCCTTGGTGATAGGATTAATCACGGGTCCATGTTTGTACGAGAAGAGTATAAACAGAATCCAACCGAAAGGGAAACATGATGACGAGAAGACGGATAAATCATGTGAACCTAAAATTAGTAGAGCCAAAGAGGAGAAAAAGAAAGAATGGAATGTAAAGGGTTGTGACGCTGAAGGGATGAGATGCAATAAGGCTAAATCATCCATAGAAATCCAGAACACAACTGGACATGATTGTCAGATTATCACAGAAACAAGAATAAATGACGGAGTGGAACGAAACAGCAAAGCAGAAGTGGTAATAGCAGGATGCACGACACGAGCACAGGATGAGATAAAACGGAGACGTGTCGAACGACCACTGAAAATACCAGAAGTAACAGGTTTAGATCTCAAACCAGAGGAGATAATGGAACCTATGGAACCCAGGTCTAGCAGAAGAAACCATTTAGTGGAGAACAGAAATAATGAAGAGAATAAGAAAATGGGATATAGGAAAGGAAGAAATTGGCAGGAGTCCAAGTTATATTACATGAAGACATCCGAGAGAGCGGATGTAACGGAAAAGAAGAATTACGGAAATGACGGGAGGTCTGATCAACAGGCGATGCAGACAAATTATAGATACGGAGATAATAAGTGGAATTGGCGAAGGCCAAGATGTAAGTCAAGCTGGAAGACGCGTGAGGACTATGAGAAGAAAGATTATAGTAATGATAATAGAAAGCAATACAGACCATGGAAGGATTGGAAGGCCAACAGATGGAGAAATTCTGGGAGAAACCTAGAAAGATCCTGGAGAAGAAGTGGAGAAGAGGAGTCTGTAAAGTGCAAAGGTGAAGATAGCTATTCGAGAAGTGATAGCGATGAGTCGGTCGGTGGCAAATGGTTGAGTTGGAGGGAGAGAGGAAAGTATGACAGGAAGAAAGGAAATCCCAGGTATCATATGACATGGAAATGTCGAAATGATTGGAGAACGGTTGAAAGATAAGCCCAGTGCGAGGTATTTAAGTAATTTCGTGAGGCAATTTAACGAGGAAAATTCTGTAATTAAGGGTTATAGATATATACAATGATTTTATATTTTGAGTTAAGGAAATGATCACTAGGAGTGATCTTTGAATTAAGTTAGTCAAGAGCTACAGAAGGGCAGCTGTAGGAAATTTAGAGAAAATAAGTAGATGAGAAGTTAGTGGAACTTGGTGTTGAGATAAACAGACATGAAGTTCAGGAGTTATTTAAAAAATAAGTAGTTGTAGAGGTAAGATGTAGTTAAGGTTAAGATGCAAGGAGAGAATCCTTGTGGTAAGTGGTCAAGTGAAACCTAACTTTGGTAGTGAGGAAAATTTAAGGAAGTTAAACAAGTAAGAAGTTTTCTGGGAGCAGTCAACTATTACAGGAAATTCATACCAAACTGTGCGATGTTAATGAAACCACTCACAGAATTAACCAAGAAAAATGCCAAAGTAATTGTTGAATGGACTAATGAATTGGAGAGTGCATTCACAGAACTCAAGAAGGTGTTATCAGAAGCACCAATATTAAAACTACCAGACCTAGATAGAGAATTTGTAGTTAGAACAGATGCATCGAATGCAGCTTTGGGAGGTGTGTTGATGCAAGAATACGATGGAGTGATGCATCCGGTGTCATATGTAAGCAGAAAGTTGAGCGACGCAGAAAAACGATATTCTGTAGAGGAACGAGAATGTTTAGGAATGATATTTGGGTTGAAGAAATTTAACAGGTATCTTTATGAAAATGTTTCCATTGCAAATTCAAACAGATCACTGTAGTTTACAATACTTGAAGACAGGTAATGTGAAGAATGATCGTGTGATGAGATGGAATCTGTTATTGCAAAACTACAATTTTAGGATAAGATACATTAAAGGTAGTGATAATGTAGTGGCAGATTACTTAAGTAGAGGATTAGAATAAGCCAATTAGAATAGTCATAAGTAAGATAGTAACGTAAGTTATGACATGATAGGATAGATTATCATTTCATGTATGATTAGTTAAGAGATTAAAATGTGTGTTGCTTCAAAGTATAAGTTAATAGATTATTAACTCAAGTTAATGTATATTTCACTAGTTAAAGTTAGACCAATTGGAACAGTAAATGGTCTTACTAGATAACTGATATATGTTAATATAAGTTGTGTAGATAAGAATATTGTGTAGTTAGGTAAGGAGTCATAGTATTTTAAGAAAAAATGTATTATTTCTTTGATTGTGGGGGGTGATGTAATGATCTCCCAAACCACACAATGATTCCCAGCTACACAACATGCTATAAGATGTTATAGTGTAGAGAAGAATCTATTTAGATTATATAATGCAAGATAGTAGAGCTACATAAATGTAACTTAATTAAAATGCCAGCAGCTAAGCCAGCATTATAGGGATTAATTAATATTAGATAGAGGGGTTCATCATATCTACGCAAAGGACAGCAAACGATGTGGACTCACCCCATTGGTCAGGACGAACAGCTGATCAAAACCGTTATGGCGAAGCGGATGACGACTCGGTAACCAAGCAACCGTGGTGACGTGGCGTGGAGATGCGGCAGTTCGATTTTTGATTTCAACTGAACAAGACGTTCTAGAAATCTTGAGTGGATCGACTCGGTGGATGTTAGACTAAGTCGATGAGAGGGCATCGTTAGTCAGTACGATCGGTTTTGCGAAACGATCGATGCAGTTGAGTTTATAAGTCGATACGTTGGACAGCGAGGATCGAATAATTCGAGTGAAACGCTCTCGTAACAAACCGTTGCGAAGCGTGACTTTCCGTCATAGGAAGTCGACATTTGCGAAGCGATCTTGTCAACGGACTTAAGGAGTTATTCCGCGAGTGAAGTGTACGTTACTCTGGAGTAGTAAAGCGCACACTCGGGTTGTAACGACGGTCTCTTTGGGAGAGACATCACGCTACGAGAAGTCACGAGAACGGGGGACAGTCGAGCTTCGACGAGGGAGAAACAAGGCGATTTGCGAACTGAGCCGCGAACTCATCAGATGAACAAACGGATGAAAGACAGCTTTTCCACGAGGAACAAACTGTGAGAACATTCCGTGCTAAAGGGTCTTACTGGGAGGTAGCAATAGGCAATAAAATCTAGATAGCAAAGATGCTGGCTAGGTAGGGAATAAGGCAAAGTAGACATAGGATAACTAGACATTGAACTGTTACATACTTTAACTTTGATATACATTATATTCATATTCATTTAAATGCATACACAGGTGTTCCATGTTCTTTTCCCTAGTCAAATAGATAGGCCTATGCATTTCTTTGTCCAGTAAAGACAAGATGAAACAAAACTAAAGTAGTCGTGGGTGTAGAACATAACACTAAGCACTCTTAGTATAGGGTGGCGCTACAAGTACATACGTGAATACTTAACATAATGTGTACGCTACAACACATGCATATACCCACATGAATGCATGATATGGTGCATACAATATGATGTGTGTCACAGTGTGTACAATGCAAAAGTGCAGTTTAGGAATTGTACAATACAGCACAGTTTGCAGTACAGCACAATGAAGATGCATTACCAGGTATATTTACCGGTATTGTAACTATATAGACATGTGTATGTATAGCACCTTTTTAAGGTGCACCCCACTACATTATGTTGCAATACCATACATGAGTACAATACAATACAATATAATACAATACTGGTTTACTCTTCTCGTTAACTGCAGTGTTTTTCTAAATGGTGTAATATTTTGTTTCATATAGGGTAATTAAATTTAACATCATCTAGGCCAAACTGTTTTCAAACGGTGGTACCACTAGGGCCTAGTGTTACGCCAGGTGTGGCTAAGTGGTACACGAAAAATTCCATTGATTAGCTATTGACAAATGAAGTCACTCTTCTACGTCAACCATGCGTTTCTTTTTCTTTAAATTTTCTATGAGTGTATGCCTCTGACTAATTTGCTCTGGGAGTCGCGGTATATAAGTGTTTAATTACAATTACGTAGGATCAAAGACAGTTAAATTCACAAACAAACAGAACTGACGTCGTTGCTCGATGTCGAGATTCAGCAGTAAAAGTTTGCGATGGTCCAGGAGCGTAGGACTGAAGCACCAGTTAGGCTGAACATAATATTATGCTAAGCAAAGTCCTTCAGTGTGTGTGACTGAACCGTTTAGATATGGCATGCCCACAATAAACTTTCTTTGTAGAAATAGTTTTCTCAAGTAGTCGCAAGTGTGTGTGTGTGTGTGTGTGTGTGTGTGTGTGTGTGTGTGTGTGTGTGTGTGTGTGTGTGTGTGTGTGTGTGCTGATGGCTTGGAGATGAGCCAACAGATGTGGGTTGAATGTTTGAAGAATTTGAAACGTCTTGATGGAGTTACGATAGGAATGCGATCATTGGCTTCGTTTTCTGATAACCAGGTCGCATATTAATTAAGTATTAAGTCAAGTTGCAATCAATGTCTCGATAAATTTAGCCACAGTAGGAGAGCTGACTATTATGATGAATAAAAGGAGGAGGGGTAGCAGTCCCTTGAGCTAGCTCTGAGGCAGCCGTGGGTATGAAGTGTTAGCGACTTAATTATCTCAGCCTCGGCATATGAGGGCGGGTGGCCAGTCCTCTCCCTCGCCGTCTCATCTTCCCACTGACAGTGTACTTGTTTTAGCTGAGTTGGCCTGGGGGTGCAGATCAGATGGAGTGGACACCTGGAGACAAATTTTCTGCCCTGGCGGGTATTTGAACCCCGACCTCTCGGTTGACAGTCCAGCTTGCTAGCCACTACACCCCTAAAATTAATATATCATCCCATCTGGCCTGATCGAACCAAATCCAGAATCCAGAATTGACAACAAAGGCCGTTGACGTCGGCAGAAATTATTTGGCTTAATGCAGCTATGTATAGACTTGGAAATGTCATTCATTCATTCACTAATTAATTAATTAATTTGCTCATTTAATCATTCACCTTTGCCTATTGGTGTTAGAAATCGACCGATATAAGTTTAAGATGAGTTGTGACACACGGACCATAGTCCTGCTTGAAACATATAGGGTCACCAATTATGGAACACTGTTGTGGGCGACCTAACACTTCAGTTTGTCCTATTTTAAATACTCGTGTAGTAAAAATCTTAAACATATATAAAATAATTAATTGTGTCATATAAATGACGCATGCCACGAGAAAAGGAAATAACTGAAGCATATTATGTGGTGCAAATTACATGGTAATTGGATGGTGCCAGTTACATGGTGCAAATTACAGTCCTTTTTTAGAATTTCAGATTTATAAACATATATAAATTAAGTAATTGTGTCATATAAAGAAAGAGAAATAAGTTAAGAATTTAAAATTTAGAATTCATGCAGTTGTTGAAGAAAAAACTATTGTATTTCAGTCTTTATGCCCAGCCCAACTCGACCCAGTAGGTGGGTAGGTCGATTGGCATTGCTAAGCAGGTAGGGTAGTAGGTAAGTAGGTTGGTAGGTAAGTAGGTAAGTAGATGACTTGCCCGGCATTTCAGTCGGAAATTGAATTGCAGTTCACCAGAACTAGGGAGGCTTACTGTGGTTTCTATCACACATAGAGTGCAACAAGTAATTATTATTATGTCTGCAGAAAATGTGGAGATCTGGTGATGATGGTACACTATTGGCTGATGCCTTGTGCATTAGACACTGGTTACAGGATACCACCAGTTTAAAACGTGGCAGTTACAGGATATTATCACATTAAATAGTGGAAGTTACAGGATACAATCACATTAAAATTGGTGGTTACAGGATATCATCACATTAAAAAGTGGTGGTTATGGGATATTAGCACATTAAAGTGGTGGTTATGGGATATTAGGACATTAAAAAGTGGAGGTTACAGAATACCATCACATTAAAAAGTGTTGGTTATGGGATACTAGCACATTAAAAGTCGTGGTTATGGGATATTAGCACATTAAAAGTGGAGGTTACAGAATACCATCACATTAAAAATGGTGGTTGCAGAAAAACCACACAAAAAGTGGTGTTCACAGGATACCACCACATTAAAAGTGATCGTGACAGTCACCACGAATTAAAAAACCTGGTAGCAGCAGGACGCCATTGTTACTATTTAAAAAGTTAGCCTATGCTGTTGGAGAGATTTCGGTTTTACATTACATCACGTTAAACTGTTTGGATTTGCAGACAGTTCGGACATCGTGAGTTGTAATTCGAAGCTGATCCTCGGTCTGATGTGGACTCTGATTCTTCATTACTCCATCTCGATGCCGATGTGGGATGGGCTGGAGAATGCCACCACCAACAACAACCAGACTCCGAAGCAGAAACTCCTCGGGTGGATCACGTCGAGGATTCCAGACAGACCCATCCGCAACTTCACGACGGACTGGAATGATGGTACAGCCATTGGAGCACTCGTGGATGCTGTCGCTCCAGGTATGATGTGATTTTCTTTTTGTTCCGGGGAGTATCTAGAGGGATGGGGAATTGGTCGGTGGACATAGACCCCAAAACCATAACCCTTACGGATTGATCAGTGGAGGCCAAGATGGCAGTGGCATTGCTGTATAAAGAAAGACTTTAGATATGTTGAATGCGGACATGATCCTGCTTAAATCAGTAACTTAACTACTTACAATATCTTGCTTTACTGGTTTTACCTTGATTTGCTTAAAAAAGATTACTATGCCTAATCTTACTTGTTTGTAGGCTTACTGTTATCAAGCTTACCTTATCTGTTCTGTTGTTTCGGGTTGAGTAGTATGGGTTACCCAGCTTTGCCTGACCTTATCTTTATGTTACCTTCTTTGATCTTACCTTACCATACCCTACCATGTACCTACTCTGTTGTGTTATGGTTATTTGTTGCTAAGAGAAGTTGTCAGCATTAGAAGAGCAGTTCCTTAAGGCCTAGAGACGCAACCATGGATGTGAAGCAACAGCACTTCCTTTTTCTTAGCCTCGGCATATGAGGGCAGGTGGCCAGTCCTCTCCCTCGCCGTCTGATCTTCCCACCATGTACTGTCGATGTACTCGTTATAACTGAGTCTGTTGAGTCGCTTTATAAATGCCCATATACAATACAATGTTGGGGTCACAGGTGGAGCCGACACCTGAAAACAAATTTCTGCCCTGTGGGGATTTTAACCTCTGACCACTGGACTTACAGTCCAGCACGCTTACCACTAGACTATTAAGGCCGGCAATAACTGTGGATGGGATGAGATGATGATGTTTAGTGGTATTCACAGCATCAATGGAAAACTGCAGCAGCAGCAGCCGATGATTCTGCGCTGCCTAATTCGTCCATTCATGATCCACTGATGGCCTCAACACCTTCGGTCTCTCATTCATTCATTCATTCATTCACTCAGGTGTGCGTTACAGGTGACCTATCTAATCAGCCCGGCAGGGATTGTTTCAGGTAGCACACATACTATTAGTCTACCTGTTGTGTCCTAAACTACTTGATTGGCCTCCGTCGTCCCTCCTTCTCCTCCCCGTCAGCCAGAACCTGTGTATGCTGTGGGCTCTCACACAGCGACACTTGAACTTCGAACTTGAAACAGCTTACGACCGACTGACTGACGACATGCTGGTCTAACCGACGGACGGACGGGCAGGCCACTGCCTGTTTGTTTATGTCTGTCGAAGGGCGATAGGGTGTAGACCGTCTTGAAGTTGTGTTGCCCTCCCCTGTGTGCAGCTCTGTGATGTCGAGTGAACGCACCGAGGGCAACCAGCCGAACAACGGCGTCGAAATGTTAATTCAAGTGAATGAGTGAGTGAGTGAGTGAGTGAGTGAGTGAGTGAGTGAGTGAGTGAGTGAGTGAGTGGGTGAGTAAGGAGACCATTAGACCGCCTCCACAACGGTTGTTTCCACTCCAACTTGAAGTATAACCTCTTCAAAAATTCCATCCGATCCTTCCTACCCTAATCCATCCCGGACCATCCGATCCTTCCTATCCTAATCCATCCGATCCTTCCTACTTCCTACCCTAATACATCCGATCCTTCCTACCCTAATACTCACCTCACAAAATATTTTTTTTATTTATGTTAAAATTCTGTAGCGTATACTCAAAATGCTGTAGTGTATACTCACCTTTAATTTGTTTCGGAAAACTAATCGGTAGCGTGTACTCTTCATATTGTAAAGCATCGTATAGAAGTAGCCTGCTAATGACGATGGTGTAGAAATTGTCGTAATCACAATTACAATTTCCACATTTCTCAGACACAGCCCACTCTGAATTTCAGCTCTGATAGTTGTGATGAAGTGCCACGTGCCTGAGTAACTCTCATCTCTACTTATTCGGTAATAATTGTCTTCAGAAGTACCTTCGAGACTTCTGCATTTCAGTCTCCTGTGTACTAGGTCAGCTGCCCATGGACTTCTGACTGTTCCTCGTATGCATACTGCTACAGCTCAGTCCAGAAGCTTTGCCTATCTTGGACCCACCAGATGGAATCGCCTTTCTCGACAGCTGTGCCTTGGGCTCCTCAGTTTGTCCCTTCCACAGTTTCGCATGCGCTTGAAGTCTGTATTATTCAACAGTGATTTCACTGATTCAGATCGAGAGCGCCACTGATGAGTTTTTTCTTGAAGTGGCGCTTTATAAATGTCAGATTACAATTACAATTACAATATAGCGCTCCTGTTCTATTCCTTGCTTTGTAGGACTGTGTCCTGATTGGACAACGTGGAGCCCAAAGAACAACGTTGCCAATGCAACGGAGGCGATGAGCGCGGCCGAACAGTGGCTTGATGTGCCTCAGGTAAGAGTGGAAATAGAAGACAAATCCTTATGTTGGCCCCTAAGTATGTGTGTATGTATGTGTGTATGTATGCGTGTATGTATGTATTAGTTTCAAGCGCGAGGTCAGTTTTTCAAAATGACTGTATTTATCCGCTTTATTCATACTCAATGGTTGTCCGTAATACGTCATAGAACAGATTCGCTTTGTTTATGCGGTATCTTTCTCCACGAACTATTTCTGTTTGGCTTTATGCCATGTAGTTGCCATGGCTACTGTCTACGTGACAAACGTTCATTGAGGCCGCGTCGTCGTCTCCTATTCTGCTCCGGACATGCTCGGAGTATAATCCGAGTATGCACTGTTTCTACACGGAACAAGAATGAGCACAAGAAGTCGAATTAATCTATGGTGGTTAACAGTGGTCTGAGTTAACGGAAGCTGTTGTTTAATGAACGCTCGCGGCATACGTTAAACAATGATGCAGAGTTTCGGGCAGAGGTCAAACATTGGTGGGCGGTTCCATTCCTCGGGGCAGCAACATGAAATGCAAGAGTGCCACTGACAGTGCTACATCGTGTCTGAACCAAAAGATCCATTAAGACGATAAGAAGAGCAATCGAGGAAAACGAATGATATCTTAATCGCCAGTAGAGAGCTCGTCTGTTCCGGTTGACTTATCCTCAATAGCTCGACTTTGACTATTATTTCACTTGAAGCGACCATTGATGGCCCAGTTGGATACATTGGTAAGAGCGTATGCGACGTACCACGCCTCGTGTGAGAGTGCGCGTGTGTCGCGGTTCGCCTTCCGGTGGTGGACTATTTAAGAGATTTAAATCTCGGGCTAGGGTCCGTACACAGGGTGCTTAAATGGCGTGGCTCCCATGCAAACGGGCAGTGGTGGTGAAGGAGCTCACCCGATCAATTCGTTGAATAACGAACAGGGTTAATGTAATGGTAATGTACGCGATTTTATAGCGACCGTATAATTATGGCTTCGACCCTGCTCGAGGGTCGAGACCAAACGGTCGCTTTAGCACGGTCCGTACACGGGGACCTTAAAGGGCGTGCTGATCATTCAGACGGGTAGCTGGGTTTATGGATCTCACCCGATCAATTTTTGAAAAAATGAACAGGGTCACTGGCTTAAACTTGTCCAAAATATTGGGGATGGGGGATTTGGTTATTCATTCTACACTTGTTGCATTGGGTGTAAAGTCCATCTCAATTATTGGGGGGGGGGGTGGGGTGGAGGAGGGCACGTGCCCCGGCTCCTCCCTCCCCTCAGAGTCTACGCCTAGGAACAGGGTCGAAGCCATACCGTCTCTTTATGAAAACGTTTTAAGTTACATTTACATTTGACCATCGACCGTTGCTTTATGCATTTTAATATCGACACTATAAAAGTCATGATCTCGAGTTAAGATCAGAGTACCGTATCTTAAAGGGCGTGGTAGTAAACTGGGACTTCCACGTGATAAGAGGGGTCTTGGTTGTAGTCGATGTTTTAAAATAGTTCTTAGCTTTCGTGCCAGAGGTAGATGAGCAAATTTACATCACACCTAATGAGGAAATCCTTCCAAATGAACATCAATTGTTTTGTAGATTTGATATAAATAATATTAAAATTAGACAATTAATTCACTTCACAGATAATTCAAACTTGTTTATTCTCTCTGGTCGTTATGGTAACGCATACGTAGCTTCTCATTTCACGTCATCTCATCAACATTGAATCAACGGCTGTTTACTTAAACTTAGTTTCATTTATATAGCGCCGATTGTACTAGTTAAACGCCGCTACAAATTAGCTATCTTATACTATTCCTAAATTAATTATTAACTGAATAAACAAGTTATTTGATAAGCAAGGTTTTCGCTACGATGGTGTTCACCTGTTTTCCAAATCTAAACAGTTAACCAGCGGTAGACAAGTGTTACTCGACGTCGTAATTATGTTGTTCCAAGTGCGTCAGTATCGAAGTAAAGCCCGAACCTCGCTCTTGCAGTAGTTGGATAAACCTGTGTAGTGTAATGAGAGGTTGTCCCTACAGTTGTCCCTACAGTAGTTGGATAAACCTGTGTAGTGTAATGAGAGGTTGTCCCTCTGTTGGCCCTACAGTGGCCTCCTCTGCTGTCCCTCTTCCGTGTGCCGTTCGTTTTCTGTGGCCTTGTGGGCTCATTATTTGCTGGCGTCATTCTTGACATTCGATCAATCGTGGTCTGTGGTTATGATTTCGATTGCAGTGATCCAACGACCTCACACCTCCTCTTCCTCCTTTTCCACGTCCTTCTTCTCGTCCCGCTGTTTTTGCCTATTGATTTGCCATTGTGCATTTGTAATCACTGATCGGTGGCTAATTAGCAGAAACACGGCAGCCGCGCCAACCACCGTTCTCTCTTCTGCCACAGATCATCTGTATTCTTAACAACTACACGCAGGGCGGCAATGTTTCTATCAGCTCACCATCTCTCATCACCACTATCATCACCGCTAGCTTCACCACTAGCACCAGTATCACCGTCCTGCACCACATCCACCACCACTCGAATCGCCGGAATCAACTTTTTGCATCATCATCATCGTCATCACCGTCATCATCGTCGTCATCAGCGTCATCATTACCAGCAACCACCACGACCTGATCCTGACCTGAAGATCCTGACCCTTATGCCTAATTGTCTTGTTGGCTTTGCTCCATTATACCTAAGGGACTTCTGCATTTCGGTGTCTTCGGTCCCGGGTCGTGGCACCCTTAGGTCGGCTGCCCATGGACTCCTGACTGTCTCTCGTATGCATACTGTTACAGCTCAGTCCAGAAGATATGCCTATGTTCGACCCAATTGCCATTCTCAAGAGCTGCGGCTCGAGCTCCTCATTTGTCCCTTCCACAGTTTCGCAAGCGCCTGAAGTCTGTTTTATTCGACGGTAATTTCACTGGTTCTGGTTGGGAGCGCCATTGATGAGTTCTTCTTGAATTGGCGCTTTATAAATGTCAGATTACAATTACAGTTACGACGATCACCATCATCATCAGCATCCATCACTTTGCACAGTTTCAAATCTCTTGTTTACTAAATCATCATGTGCACGGTTCTTTCTATACAAACCAGCTTAAAATAAACACGCATACATACTGTATATATATATATATACACACACACACACACGCATCTTTGTACGTATATATGTATTATCTGCTAAACTGTGTTGCTATGAATACATCTAACGATGTCTATGGCCAAGTATAAGATAAGAATCCGGTGTGTTGGTCTGTCGTGCTTCCATGTGACATTCCTCCTCCCCATCAGTCGTTCTCTGCCATCCACCGCAGACACGAAGGGCTGCAGCGGCAGATGATAATATGTACAGATGATGGAGATGTTGAGGAGGAGCCATCGGGCCAGTGGTGGGCCTGACTGTCTCCTCCCTTCGTCCCTTACATGTGTTTATGACTTGGCGTCGCCCAGTCCTACTTCAGCCCTTCTTCGTCCAGGGCTCGATCATAAGACATCGTGTGTGTGTGTCTTGTGAAAGCGACGAATCCCATCTCACACAAATCCGTACCACGTTGTCTCCTCCGTGGCTTTTTTAACACGTACACACGCACACAGTCACACGTACACGTGCACAGACACGCACACACAAACACACACAGAGACACACAAACACACAGACAGACACAGAGACAGACACAAACACAGGCAGACATACAGAGACACACGCACGCACACACACAGACAAACACGGACACAGAGACACACACAGAGACAGACACACACAGACACACACACACAGACGCGCACAGACTCACAGACACAGAGACCGACACACACACTGACTCACAGAAACACAAGAAAGCACACAGACACAGATTCAGACACAGACACACACACACACACACACACACACACATACACACACTGACACACACACACACACACACATACACACACACACACACACACAGATACACAAAACACACACATGCACATGTGCAAGAACTCCCGGTGTTTGATAGTCCTGTGGTTAACGTAAGCACTGTCAACCCTAAGGTGGGAGTTCAAATCCTATGACTGAGCGAAGAAGATCAGCCCATTAAGCTAATCCTGTAAGGCAAGCATGGGTCTGAGTGTTAGCAACTTCGTTTTCTTAACCTCGGCTAATGAGGGCTTGTGGCCAGTCCTCTACCTCGCCATCTGATTATCCAACTGACAGTGTACAGTCGGTGTACTCAGTATAGCTGAGTTTGCTACAAGGAGCAGGTGGAGCAGAAATCTTGAAACAACTTTTCCACCCTGTGGTGGATTTGAAACCCTGACCTCTTGATTGGCAGTCCACTAACCACTACACTATCACTATGTTGCCACGGTATATAAATTGTGTTATTATTATGATTAATTTTTATATTATTAATAGTACTACTATTTGACATGAAAGGATGCAGTGTGGTTGGTATTTTAGCTGATCAATGATTAGTTGATCAATATTATTACTACTAATATTAATAATATTATCATAATAAGGTAGTGAAAAAGATGTGGCGTGTTTGCGTGTTTTAGCTGATCAAGCCAGTTGAGATGTGCAACCCGAAAGTGGATGAGATGAGTATGATGACGTATCTGTCACAGTTTCCGAGTGCCAAGATGAAACAGGGTGCTCCGCTGCGCCCCAGGACCAATCCATCCCGCGTCAGAGCCATAGGATCAGGTAGAAATTCACCTCCTGTTGCTGTGTAATGAAAGAACATCAGCGTAATCCTGTTGTAATAATTGTAATCTGACATTTATAAAGCTCCACTTCAAGAATAAACTCATGATCATGAATGGCGCTGCCAACCAGAACCAGTGAAATCACTGTCGAATAATACAGACTTCAGGTTCTTGCGAAACTGTGGAAGGGACAAGCTGAGGAGCTCAACGCGGAGCTCTCGAGAAAGGCGATTCCAAACGGTGGTATTTAGAGACGAGTGGTAATTATATATTTATACGTTGCTGTTTGGCGTGCATGTTATGATTAGAAGAGAAAATATGTATAATTCTTCTAGTGCAAATGACACTTTGTTTTGTTTTGGGTTAATTTCGTAGTCCTTTCTAATTAGGAAATGATTTTTTTTCGTCACAGGAATCGAACCAGTTGGAAACACATGTGGAACTCCGGCGCGTTTCACCGTCGAGACTTTCAACGCCGGACGGGGTGATCTTGATATCCGTGTACTCAACCCACGTGGCGTCCAGGAACCAGTGAGTCTTCTCGTGCTGTCATCCCATAGCTGAGCTAACCTAACTTAGGCGTAATTTTTTGGGGGTACGAAGGTTACCCGTACCCCCGGTTTTTGGACTGGAGGATACCGTACCCGCAGTTTTCACAGCCTGAAGAAAGAATGCCATGAGTAACGCCTCATGGCTGCTTCTCTGTCTTAGCGTACTGACCTCGATATTGACCTGATTACAGCCTGTGCCATTAGTTGGTATCTTGTGTATTATACACCATCTGTATAAAAGCTATAATACTGTAGAAGACACAGGTATAAATTATATTTAAGAGACACATGTCTAAATTATTTAAGAAAGCTAAAGGCACAATGAAGCCGAAATTCTTCAGTGCAAGAGTTGTAGACCTGTGGAATGGTTTGGATGATAGTACTATCTCAGTGGATACTATCACAGTTTTTAAGAAGAAGCTAGGAAAACTGGGCTATTAATCGTTTCAGGTTAGTTTGCAGTGGTTCTAACACAGACTACACGTCTTCTGAACCACTTAAAACCCTTGTTATGTTAGGTAAGTTACTAACTACAACTGGAACTCACAAAATATCCCTTCCAACCAGTGTAGCTGACGAAAAAGTTCTAAACGATTGACAGGTTCGTCTGAATACGATTATGACGCTCAATATTATGATTGTGACGAGGTTTTCGGTTTCTTCTTGCAGTGTCAAGTTTTGTTCAACAACGACAAACTCATTTCTTATCACTGCGTCTACGTGCCAACCATTCCGGGTACGTACCAAGTCGAGGTGAAATTCGCAGGGCAGGGCATCCCAAAGAGCCCGTTTGCTGTCAAAGTCGACGGGTCACCCGGTGACCCATCGAAGGTCACTGTCCGCGGACCAGGAATTGACAAGTCAGGAGTGGTGATCAAGCGGAAAGCCATCTTTGACGTCTTGACAAAGAGTACGTGTTCCAGTAACTGGTTAACTCTAGTCGTAATTATACTCTGGTGAATAAGCTGGTGAATAACAATACAAACAATACAATACAATACAAACAATACACTGCAGTGGAATAGAGAGAATACAAACCGAGCAGCAGAGTACATTGAAGTACAATACACTGTAGGAAAACAAAGAATGCAACGCTTGACAATACGTTAAATCGAAATCAATACAAACAATACATATTGCATGTAATATAATCTATAATATGTGAGTGCTAATTTATATAGCGCCGCTTCAATAAGACACTCGTCACTTGTGCTCCCGACCTGATATCAGCCGTTTGCGAAATAGAGGCATCGAAAGTAGAGCAAGCTTGCATCACAGGTTGCATGGAAGCCAGTTCCAGAATAAGGGGCCAACCACTGCAAAGCTTCTATGTTGCATTGTGGCAGTACAAGATATGGGAAGAACCGTCTTCCATAGGAACTTCAGCTTCAGCTCCTCAGCCTCTCTTTTTGCTCTATTCCGGAAACGCCTGAAGACCATTTTATTTGTTAGTAATATCACTGACTTGGGTCGGGAGCGCCTCTGAATCGTTGAGTGGCGCTTTTCTAAATGTTCGATTACAATAACAATTATATATAATCCTGCTTCACAGAGCTGATACATCTGCATCCGCGGATGGCACTTGTAGCTCCCTATATAAGAAGGAGGATATTTGTTAAAGAATAATAATAACAACAATGATGATGTTAATAATAATAATAATAATTATTATTATTATTATTATTATTATTATTATATTATTATTATTATTATTATTACACTGTATTAGAGGTTCAGATGATTGTTTAAAAATCCTGATGGATCATTTATTTCCTACCCTGGGTATAAAATTATAATAACAATAACAATAATAATAATAATAACAATAACAATAATTTATTATCCAAACATTGATGTCGTTAAACTCTCGATCCGAGAGTTTGACGACATCTTAAGGCAAGAAAAGCTTTTGACGTGAATGACGTCGGCATAAATTTTGGAAGTAATCAGATGGATCGTTTTGTCTGGTAACAGAGCACGGTCATTGCAATATGTGCCCTTTAGAATGGCGACAATAACGCAACATGAATATTAATTATGTCTGGTGCAGTCACTCTAACCTTCGCTCATAAACGTAATATGCAGAAACCACTATGGCCAAAACTCGAGCCTTTTCTTGCATTGGTACTGCTCTATGGAATGGACTCCCTCCATTGACACGTGCCTCTTTATTAGCTGGTGGCCCAAGTGCCTCGTTCCGCTGTCTTAAAACCACTTTCTATTCACTGGGTCTTTCGCACTGGGAGCGCCTCTAATTAGCGAACACTGTGAGAGGCGCTTTATAAATGTTTAGATACAATACAATACAATACAATAATAATAAATTGCAAAATCACATTTCATCCGCAAGCAGTTGACGAGTCATTTCGTCAAAGCTGCTACACTTTATTGGTTAATTTAACAAAAGAATTGACTTAATTAATAAATGAAGTAATTAATTAATGTCTAGACGCTGGAAATGGAGTGGTGGACGTGACGATCCTCGACCCTGCTGGACATAAGGACACGGTGCGACCGATGGTCACTAAGAAGCCGGACGACACGGTTTGGTCAGTCGATTACGTTCCTATAAGCGAAGGGCTTCACAAAGTGGCTGTGCTCTTTGCCGGAAAGCCAATTCCAGGCAGTCCTTTTTCCGTTGTCGTCAGTCCGGGTAGGATGGATGGTTTCTCGTTGTGTTGCTTCTGGACAACAGAATTGATCAGTAAATTTGCATTGTCTTGCAGGACAAAATGAAGACGATTGGCGTTTTCTTTCGTTTGGAATTAGTCAGTAGAGGATGGTGGTGTGGTGGTGGTCGTCGTAGTTGTGGTGGTAGTCGTAGTTGTGGTGGTAGTCGTAGTTGTAGTTGTGGTCGTGGTGGTAGTCGTGGTGATGGTGGTGTGGTGATGGTAGTGGTCATGGTGATGATGGTTGTGGTGGTGGTCATGGTGGTCGTGATGGTAGTCGTGGTGGTTAGCCTACTTTGCTTTTTAGTCGCTGTAGAAATCTCGAGATTATGATTACGATTACGATTAAGATTAGAATTATGATTAGGATGTTGATGATGACTTTTGATCGTATTATCTTCTCGGTAGCGATCGATGCTCAAAAGTGTTACGTGACCGGTCGTGGAATTCAGCAGAAGGGAGTTCGAGTCGACGACCACTGCGACTTCACAGTGCACACGGAAAATGCTGGAGGAGACGCAGAGGTAATTGCCAAGGTCGTCGGGTCAGGTGGCGTTGAAGAGAAGCTGACCTTGAAGAGACTCGATCCAAAGACTTACGAATATTCCTATGTTCCAAAGAGAACTGGTTTGTACGTTGTGAGCATCACGTTCGGTGGTCAAGGAGTGGCCCGCAGTCCATTCCGCGTCGAGGTTGGACCGAAGAAGGACAGCAAGATCCGGGCGTTCGGACCAGGCCTGCAGTACGGAATTGTGGGATATCCGGCCTGCTTCACTGTCGACACCAACGGAGAGACTGGTGCCCTGGGTGAGACTTCAGAAATGTTCTTCATGCGTTCACTCTCTCATTTGTTCCTTCATTCATGGTAGTAATGATAATAGTAATGGTAAGATAATATCAATAGTTATAATACTAGCAATAATGATTATAATGATAGTGATAATAGTGATTATGACAACAGTAATAATAATGAGAGTAATGATAATAATTGAAATAATCTCTCTTTTTTAGTATTTAAGTCTCTGAGGGATCATACCTTGGGGCATAATAATAATAATAATCCAATCGTTCCCAAGAAACCTATATCTCTAGTTTTTAAATTCTGTTGGATCATCATTTGTACCTCTGGCAAACACGTAAGAAGTAGCAGTGTCAATAATTACTATTAAAGAAGTAATCTTGATTGTAATAAGTCATCTGCGAATGTTTCTGCCATAGGATTTTCGATCGAAGGTCCGTCTCAGGCGAAGATCGACTGCAAAGACAATGGTGATGGATCGGCCGACATCTCATACTGGCCGACTGCTCCAGGAGAATACGCCGTCCACATCCTCTGTAACGAGGAAGATATTCCACAATCACCATTCATGGTCGACGTCAGCCCCACGACAACGAAATTCGACCCAACGAAGGTCGAAGTGCATGGCCCGGGCATTCTCAAGACAGGAATGACGGTCAGCAAGTGGGCTGAGTTCGTGGTGGATGCACGCCGAGCGGGTCACGCTCCGTTGCACGTCGTTGCTACGGAACCGAATTACTTCCCAGTGGAAGTGGTCGTCAAGGACAACAAGGATGGAACGTATAATTGTCGATATATGCCGAAACGTGGCGTCAAGCATGTCGTCGTGATATCGTATGGAAATGTCGCTGTTCCAAACAGTCCTTTCCGGGTAACTGAATTCAATTATGGATTCAGTAATTTAGTTTAATGAATTTAATAAATTCCAAATTTTATAAAGTGCTACTCTGAAGCTAAGCGCAAAGCACAAGCTTATTCACGAGTGCTGCGTCGTATCAGAGAGGTTGTCCAGGATCAATGTCCAGTGGAAGTTCGATTCCGGTTGCCAGAGACACCAGAGACAGTTGGTTAGGAGCTGTTAAGGTTGGTTTTGTTGAGGACGAGAAAGCTTGGAAGGTGGAGGATTGGATGGATGAGGGTAGGTTTCTGGAAGAGGCAAGACTTCAATTTGGAATGGAATGTTTGTGGTGTGGTAATTTTTTATTTTATTTTCTCTTTTTTTTCTAATTGTGTTGTATGAAAAGGTTCCTTCCAGGTAACTGAATACTGTCATGGTTAAATAAAGCATGAGTTGTGATTAAGTAAATCATGAGTCGTGATTAATGAAATCATGAGTCGTGATTAGTTAAGTCATGAGTCGTGATTAATGAAATCATGAGTCGTGATTAGTTAAGTCATGAGTCGTGATTAATGAAATCATGAGTCGTGATTAGTTAAGTCATGAGTCGTGATTAATGAAATCATGAGTCGTGATTAGTTAAGTCATGAGTCGTGATTAATGAAATCATGAGTTGTGATTAATTAAATCATGAGTCTTGATTAAAGACGTTCTGTTATATGTCCCATCTTAGGTCTTGGTCCAGGAAGCGAGTAATCCATCTCGGGTCAAAGTCTTTGGACCTGCACTCGATCGACCGGTCAGAGTCCATCAACCGACTCATCTTATGGTCGACTGTTCGGACGCCGGCCCAGGTAGATACAAACGATTAATTAATTAACTAATTAAGTAGTCATTACAATTAGATGTATTATGGTGTACTTGGTATGGGCGTCGATATGAAGTGAGCTTATTCTCATTTCTATGTGTCTATTTTGCAAGCTGGTGAAGACCACTGTGTCCTGTGGTGGTTTGGGTGAGGGTGAGGGTTAGGGTTAGTTGTCAGGTTGAAAGCTTAGGGGTTTCTCTTTCGACGAGGTGATATATAAATGGGTACTTGCAAATTACAAATTATATCTAATGTGGCGTAATTGTTTGCACTGAATCTTATGTGATTTGAACGGTAGTATTGCGTTTAAATATGAAGTTTTCCTATCTGACGAAGGTTATTTCAGATGCTGGCAATGCTCAGAGTTTCTTGGGGTGGATGCTGTCACGATGATGTCTATGAGAGACAGCGACAGACACAGGCACAAAGAGAATGAGAGAGAGAGAGAGACAGAGAGAGAGAGAGAGAGAGAGAGAGAGAGAGAGAGAGAGAGAGAGAGAGAGAGAGAGAGAGAGAGAAGAGAGAGAGAGAGAGAGAGAGGTGCAAAAGAATGATAGAGAATATGAAGCAGAAGATAGCAGTGAGAGCGAGAGACAGACAGACTGAGAAGAAAAGGAGACACAGAGAAACATGTTGACAGAGAGTGAGACAGACATATAGACAGACTGAGAGACATGCAGACTGAGGCAGAGAGGAGAGGAGACACAGAGAAACATGTTGACAGGGAGAGAGGAAGAGAGAGAGATATATAGATATAAGTAATAGGAGGTCGCTGAAGACCTTGGAAGAAGGATTAACTTTGGGAAGAGGATGTTGGGACAGCCAGAGAACACTTGAGTATCTTCGGAAGCTGAGCTGCAAAGGATGGCAAGTGCCACGGTGAGATAAGCAGTAGCACTATTGTGGCAGATGGGAATCTGGGGTGGAGTCCGGTAGACAAAGACGGCAGAAGCAGCGCGAATGGGGAAAAGTAATTAACTCAACCGCTTTATCTGTTGACTGTTGTCATAGTCTGCGATGGTCTAGTGGTTAGAGTGCTAGACTATAAACACAGTTTGGGGTTCAAATCTCCTTGACAGAAAGACGCAGCGATTTCTCTAGTTCTAGTGCCGTTTGCAATGTTAGCTATAAAGTGAGTACTTTGGCTGGTCATCCACCGTCATGTACTGCTTACAAGTGGAAGTCGCCTCTATTTTGAGCTCAGGTCAAAAGGTATAGATGTCACACCTGTTTATTCACCTGTAGAGAAACTCCTCAAAGACCTAAAGACAGAGGCATTATTAAGGTAGAACTATGTATTCCAGTGGCATCATTACCTGGTCGCAGATCTCTTCTTTCTGCAACACCAATTGAGCTGGTTTATCCCTCGTTGCATACTGCCACAATGCAACATGGAAGCTTTGCAGCGGTCGGTTCTCGTTCTGGAACAGACTTCTATGCACTTATGAACTTTGGAAGGAGGGCAATATCAAATAGTTTTATTTTATTGTATTGTTTTATCATGTCTTGTATTGTACTGTCTTGTGTTTGTAATACTTTACTGTATTATATTGTATTTCAGGCGATGTAGCAATTGCTCTGACGAATGAACGTGGCATCGATGTTCCTGTGAAGACAACAGACGCCCGTGACAGCACATTTCGAATTGACTTTGAAGCTACGAGCGTTGGGACTTACAGTGTGTGCGTTTTCTTTGGTGAACACGAAATACCAAACAGTCCGTATAAGATTCAGGTTCAACCAAATGTTGATGTGGCAAAAGTTGCCATTCAAGGCCTCGAAGACAGTAAGTAGCCATCTAACCCCGCTATCATATCCATCAGTCACGAGTAGTGCCATGTTAAACTAGTGCTACAAAAGTTTTTCGGATTCCTTTAGGTTACCAATTAATTTTAAATTAATGTATTTATTTAGTTTATTTAATTAATTTTTAAATAAATGTATTTAACTTGTTTAATTAATTAAGTACTTAATTTATTTATTGGATTAATTATTTATTGAGATTAATATGTTTATTTATTTTATTTATTTTTAATTAATTAACTTTGCTAATTTAGCAAATTTAGTATGTGATTGTATCTAATAATTAAGTTAATTTATCTAAATGAATAACATGACTTCATTAAGGTAAATTGTTGAATTAAATAATTAATCTGTCTGATTAATTATGTAATTTAACTAATTACAAATAAATTAATATGTTCATTTTAATATGTCGATTTGTGATTTCGCAGAGGTCTATGTTGAGTCAGTGAATGACTTTACGATCGATCCACGAGCTCTCGGATCACAAGGTCATGGCAAAATCAAGGCGATTCTGACGGATCCTGCAGGAAGTCGAACGGATGTCCCGATCACGACCAACAAAGACGGAACACTTGCTGGGATCTATACACCTCTGCAGAAAGGTTGACTCAGCATGTATAGCGTAATCATAATTACGGATTTATATAGCGCCACATCAAGAGATATTCATCAGAGGCGCTCCCGACCTAACACATTGAAAACACGATCAAATAGAATGGTCTGCAAGTCCTTGTGGAAAAGAGGCAAAGAGAGGCTGAGGAGGTCTATGTCCCAGGTTGTTATGCAGCTTGTTCCAGGAGGATGAGCCAACCACAGCAAAACATCTGGGCTGGAACGTGGAAGTTTGGGCCGGTAGAACAGCCAGGTCACCTTGCAGGGTGGAGCTGAGAAATCTGTGACCATATTGCTATGTCGTTTGCACTGTGGTTGCCGTAAATGACATCCGGGCGTTTGTAAGAGATAGCTGATAGCTTTCCTCAAGTTGTGCTGGTTATTCCTGTTTTAAGTATTATTATTATTACAGACATTTTCAATGCGTGCAAAGCAAAGAGAAATGCGAATATGATGCACGTTTAGTCAGTCGCCAGGTGAAGAGCAGTTAGACATCGAGATGTTTGAAAGTCAATGAGAAATAGTGAGCTTTGAGAGTTCGAGCTTCGGACAAACAGTGGTAGTCCGATCAATTTCTTTGGGGCAGCAACATGGAATACACGAGAGCCCATGACAGTGCCATATTGAAGCTCAACCATAAGACCCATACTCGAAAATCTCACACTATGGGCAGGGATAATAAGTAATATGTCTTTAAAACGAACTTGGTGATCTAAACGTAAGGAACTCTCTGATATCCATTAGGTTGAAGAGCAGCGCCTTCAAGAGACACTTTTCTTGCATTACCTTACTTCAATTCACCTGATCTTACTTTACCTTATGCGTGGATTACCTTATCTTGCCTTCTACTACCTTAGTATTAAGAGCGCGTCCTGTCTGGTGATGTGCTGGAGGTCGGCCGTTCCGTAGTCGAGGGCGGAAAGTAGAGCAGGAACGTGTCCGCTGAGGTTTCGACGCGGGCGATCTGGTGCAGGGGGATCTGGTCATCGAAGGCGTAATCGACGGTGATTAGTTCGCATTTTTCGTGGTTCATTGCAAGGCTAAGACTCAAGCACTCCCCCTTGATCAAGCCCACGTCCGCCTCGACCGTCCCTGGGCTGTCCCCCAAAGTATCCGCAGCCGGGTCAAAATTGGAGTGGGAGCAGAACAGCAGGAACACAAAGATTGCCTTGCTGAAGGCTCGCCGCCTCAGATTCTTCCGGAACTCAACCCCAGTTGTCTCGGGGCCAGGCGCGGTGCGACACGTGGTATGGCGAATACGCAGACGCATTTGGAAGCCAGTATCCGCCAGATGTAGCCTATTGCTTTGGGTCTGAGGCCGCCGGAACTCATCCGAGCAAAGGATGCCGGCCGCCGCGCTGATGTTTCCATCTTCGAGCTTAGCGGGTATTGCCGCCGCTGTCGTCCCTCCGCGCTCGGCCCGTGTCGCTCCCGCCCGTCGGTGGAGGCCGTCCTCGGTGAGAAGAGGGTCGCCGCCAGGTCCGACCATCTGTCTTGGAAGTCGGCGACTCGTTTCCTGCAGATCCGAAGCGCTAGACTGCGTCACCGTCCCCCTCGCGGGCACCTCCAGGATCCCCACCTCAAAGGCGAGGAGGCGCCGCCACCCCTTCGTTTCCACTGGGTCCCGAGGATGGATTCCATGATTTCCGTTAAAAGATGGCCTGCCTCAGATCGGGCGCCCCTAGAAGTGTGTTTGAGCAAGCCCCTCGGAAAATTGTGGTGTTGCATTGAACGCGCTGACTCGGCTCCGTTGACGTGGACGACCGGGCCGTTAGGCGCCCGAGATGGGCCATCCACGACGAGCCCGGCGACAACGCAGGGTGCATCCGCGGCCGACCCGGGACCCGTTGGTCGGCCGTCCCTGCCATACCCAATGGGTCCCAGCATCGACTGGGCGCCCGGCAGCGGAGGTCAACGCGAACCCAAGCACGGGTTGGACCTGGGACCGTGTAGGTGAACACTTCCGTCCTAAATGTGCAGCTGTCGGATCGAGTGACAGACACTGCAAGCGCCAATTTACGACCCCACCCTTAATTTGGGCTCGAGGGTGGGGGTCGTAAATGTTGTGCCCATCGGGTGAGTGAGTGCGCGATTCCGAAGTCTCTGTCCCCAAGGGGGACCAGTTCAGCAAACCCCGCCGAGCGCTCCGCCGTGAGCGTTATGCTGAGAGGCGTTTCCACCTGTGCGCATGCGCCAGACAGCACCGTTCGAGAGCGATGAACGACTGGATTAGTGTGTTCGAGAAAGATGAAAGGCAGGCTGACCTCTGTAGAAAGCGATGAATATCATGGAAAAGCTTGAAACCCGGAACGGTTGGCGTTCCAACCGTGAGCACGCGCGCTTGTTTATTTGTTCGGTCGGTATAAGCTCGGGGAATAAAAGTATTTGGTAGCGATAAAGTCCAGTTGACTTGAAATAAAGAAGACGGGCTCGTGTTTTAATAAACCTGTGATAAACGACAGAAACCACAAAACGAAGAAACAAGATCTGAAATCAAGATCAGCGCGAGGACTAAATTAGGCTGCCTCCTAGGCAAGGCCCGCTATCGAATATTATTCATCCTTCGTCGTTTATTATTATTATTATTATTATTATTATTATTATTATTATTATATAAAAATTAAATTTTATATTATTATTATTATTATATATTATTATTATTATTATTATTATTATTATTATTATTATTATTATTATTATTATTAATTGCGCATTCATTAAGCGTCACTGTCTAATAACGAAGTATCAGTCGATGGCGCTGAGCTACTGTCAGTAAAGAACTTGCTCAAGCTCTCTACACAGTGACCGTCTCAGGAGAGGGGACCTGAACCTGTGTTCTCTCCACATGACAAGGCAAGCTCTCTAACCAATCAGGTCGAACCCGAACTGTCCGCGTGACAAGGCGAGAGATGTAACTAGTGACTTAATATAATTATAATTTATGGTGTCCTTACCATACCTTGTCTAACAATATAACACATCTGTCTGAATTGTAGGTGTGCACAAACTGGACGTTACTTACGACGGTGCTGTCGTTCCCCCATCGCCGTTTCATATCAACGTCGTTGGTGGGTCTGACCCGAGCCGTGTGAAGGCGTTTGGCACAGGTGAGTGAGATAATAATAATAACATCGACAATTTTTAGGGCGCCGTAACACAGCCATACTGTTGCAAGGGCGCCGTCACAGCAAAATTCTTTCATCCACTCAATCCATCCATAAATCAATCAATCAATACAACCCTCAGTTCATCCATCATTTCATCTTTCAATCCTTCTTAAGGGAGGAGGATCGAACCCAACACTCCGCTCTGCCGCGCAAGGCAACTTGGTTGTTCCACCGGCCCGGATTTTCACGGTCCAGCACAGAAGTTCTGCCATGGTCGGCCAATCCTCCTGGAACAAGCTGCCTAACAACCTGTGACATGAACTCCTCGGCCTCTCTTTGCCTCTTCTCCGCAAACGCTTGAAGACCATTCTATTCGATCGTGGTTTCATTGTGATCGGTTGGGAGCGCCTCTGAGAGGTGTCTCCTGAAGTGGCGCTGTATGAATCTGCAATTATAATACAGGCAAATTAGTGCTCCAACCATTCGGCTAATGTGTCAAAAGAAGCTACTTTAAACTCAATCTGTGTTGTCTTTTCATTTCTTAGGTCTGAAGGGTGGTATCACGAACCAGCCGCAGAAGTTCGCCGTGGAGACGAAGGGCGCTGGTGTCGGAGGTCTGGGCCTTGCCATCGAGGGTCCGTCGGAGGCCAAACTCAACTGCTCGGACAATCGTAACGGCAGCTGCACCGTCGAGTATCTGCCGACCAAATCGGGAATCTACGACATCGTGATCAAGTTTGCCGAGAAGCCAATACCAGGTCAGTCTGCTTCACAGGAACACGTCTTGTCAGTTTAATGTTGGCCTCTGTATTGGCGTCTAGTGTAGTGTGATCTTTGAACTTCTATAGCGCCGCAATAGTAATGCGCTAAGCGTGAATCGGTGGCGCTTCAAAACTATTTGAAATGCAGTCAATTCGAAGGGTCAGTTTAACGGGACAGGAAAGCGGCCTAAGGACGAGGAGTAGTTTAGGTTGCATTGGCAGATATGTTTGAGTGCTTTAGAGTTTGTGTGTGGATGGTTGAGTTGATGGGTGGGTGGATGGATGGAGGGAAGGATGGATGAGCGGTTGGTTGGATGGGTGAATAGTTGGATGAATTAATGGATTGATTGATTGAATGAGTGACGGGAGGATTTGATAAATGGACGAATGGATGGAATGATGCCTGGATGGATCGATGGATTGATGAATGAATTGATTAATTAGTCAACTGGTGGATTAATGAATAGTCGTGAATCTTAGTTTAATTTCAGTGGTTTGGGTTGGGAGCGCCACTGATGAGTATTACCTTGAAGTGGCGCTTTTACAAATACAACTACAATTGCAATTAATCTGTCTGTCTGTCTGTCTGTGGAAAGGGAGTCCTTTCCATGTGGAGATTGTGGATGAGGTCAATCCACAGAAGGTCCGTTGCTATGGACCGGGGGTCGAGTCGAAGGGCGTTCGAAAGGGTCAGTCGGGAATCTTCACCATCGATGCATCCCAGGCTGGAGCGGCCACTCCTGAAGTCAGTGCCACCGATCTCAGAGGTTGTGCCTCATCCTTTATCTGCTTTTGTCATTCAGTCACTGTTTGTTCCATTGTTACTATTTGTTGGTGGGTGATCCTGAAAGAAGTTGGTGGGTGGTCCTGAAAGAAGTTGGTGGGTGGTCCTGAAAAAAGTTGGTGGGTGGTCCTGAAGAAGTTGGTGGGTGGTCCTGAAAGAAGTTGATGGGTGGTCCTGAAAGAAGTTGGTGGGTGGTCCTGAAAGAAGTTGATGGGTGGTCCTGAAAGAAGTTGGTGGGTGGTCCGGAAAAAGTTGGTGGGTGGTCCTGAAAGAAGTTGGTGGGTGGTCCTGAAAGAAGTTGGTGGGTGGTCCTGAAAGAAGTTGGTGGGTGGTCGTGAAGGTCGGGAAACCAATTTCTTCTCCCTTTCAATACCCCTTTTGCATATTAGTAAGTACTGTGTGCATGAAAGCCTTAGGAGAGTGTCAGACTGATGCTAAACTTATTGGGCATTGTTCATTCATGGTGTGAAAAACTAGGGATACGTAGACTTCCCCAGGTCATTAGTGTAATTGTCAGGAAACCACGGTCGAACAGGATGGTCTTCAAACGCTTGCGGAAAAGATTCAAATGAGCAGTTCATGTCGCAGGTTGTTAGGCTTTTATTATAGTCTAAGCAGTAAGTAAGTAAGTAAGTATGTATGTTCTTTATTGAAGCGCTTGCAGACGCACTGCGGCTTACAAAACACGAGCATGTGAAACGAGGCGCAATAAACAAAATAAAGAAAAGTTGGAGTATGGTGTATAATTTGGATTATACTAGATTAGTTTGTTAAGTTTTACTTTGTTAGCTGGCGGGAACTGTTACATGAACTGTTGCAAGTCCTAGTTATTTTATTCTGACATATATACGTTGTAGCCTGACCTATCTGAACTATTTAGGCATTGTTGCCAGACCTGGTTAATTGTCCTGACATTTCTTATGTTGTATGACCTATTTATATTGTCTGATCTATTTCGAGTTATTGCCTAGCCTAGTTTTCTTGTCATGACCTATTTATGAGTTACTGCTTGGCCTAGTCGTCTTGTCATGACCTTTTTATGAGTTATTGCCTGGCCTAGTTTTCTTGTCACGACCTATTCATGACGTGTAGCCTGACCTGATTTGACCTAGTTCTGTTTTTTTTCTAGGGCGAAAGCGTCCAGGCCAAGTAAAACCAAGAGGAAATGGTTTGTTTGATGCGACCTACTTCCTTGACGTTGAGGGACCAAGCAAGGTCGAGGTCAGCTTCGCAGGTCGACCGGTACCTGGCAGGTAACTTAGAGCAGTCCTAAATGATGATAATTAATTAATTGATTAAATAATTGCATACCGTAAGTAAGTAAGTAAATATGGTAGGTAGGTTGGTAGGTAGTTAGTTAGTAGGTTAGTTAGTACTTAGTAGGTAGGTTGATAGATAGATAGGTATGTATGTAGGTTGTTAGGTAGATGCTTAAGTAGGTATGTGGGTAGGCCTACGTAATATGTAAGTTATAAGGTACATCAGTAAGGATAGTAGGTATGTAGGTATTTAAGAATTAGTAAGGTACAGAATAGGGATTATGCAGCTAAACCTGTAATTGGTAAATAACAGGAACATTGTAAATAGGCACATTATAAACAGGTACATTGTAAACAGGTACGTGGTTAACACATTATATAACAGCTTAAGAATGAAACTGGTGACAGACCTGTGTTTACACATTGAGATCTAATCAACGATAAGTCTCTTCTGCTACTAGGTTGTCCTTATGCATGTCTACTTGGCACGGTGGTCTCACAACCTATTGATTGTGGGTCTGAGGCTTCAGAGCAGATTCTGTGTAATGTAAGGAATGTCAATGCGTATAATTATCATGTGTGAAAGATTCAGATCTACCGACCTTGACCATAAATGCTATGAAGGTAGAGATATGAAAATAAGTAAGTAGGTAAGTAGCTATTTATCTAGCACTATGTAGGTGCAATGCATAGATAAATAGAAATTTATGTAGCACTATTCAGGTCCGAAAGTACAGATTTATATAGCACCGTGTAAGGGCCATCAATGAATAAATAAATACAAATTTATATAGCACTAGGATGGGCAACGAATAAATTTGTGCATCTCGGTGTTTAAATGTTTCAGTCCGTTTAATTCTCGTATCCTGCCGCCGTACGACGCCACCAAGGTGCACGTGAGTGGCGAGGGAGTGAAGCCGCAGGGCGTAACAGCCAGTCTTCCAACAACCTTCCTCATGGACACGCGAGAGGCGGGAGTGGCGGATCATGACGTCGTCGTTTTGGTAGGATTCCATCTTCCTCTAGTGACTTAATTAGTGAGTCTGGGACAGTGATCCAGCAAGTAAGTAACTAACGAACGTGGAAGCGTGCGTATAGGCTGCAGATATCATCAAAATGGAATGGAAAGAGTAATAAATGTTATTATTATTGTTAATGTTTTTACTACTAGTTTAACCTGTAGATTGTAGTAGAAATGATTATTCTGTATTATTGTTAGGATATACATGTAAATACAATTAATACAATACACTGAATATAATACGGTGAATAGAATATAAAGTCATATCACTCACCGACAACACACTTTATTCCTCCTCTCTGTTAGTTGTTCATGGTCCAACCACTTCGCTCAACCCGCTCCTCTTCAGCCCTAACACTTCTCCACCCTTCGACACCTCATCACCAAAAGTTTCCAATTGATTCGTAGCCATAGCTGTTCCACCACTCTAGAATAAACTGCCACGAGAATTATGCCAAATAGCTGATCCGTCATACGAACTCACCAAAACCTCGCCTCTTGCTATCTCTCCACAGGTCTGTCACTCAAACCTGAAAACACTGGTCCTATCCTGGTTCCTCCTCTTTCCCCCTCCCTCGCCGTTTCAATTATAAACACCATCAACACTAGACGTCTGACTGACTCTACCTGCCTGACCCCTTTGGATCTTGACCGATTTTTATCCCTGCCCGCCTGTTGATTTTGTTTTGAATAAGCACTTCTAAATAAGCTGGTTCCCAACTTCCCATGACTGCTTTTTTTGGGTGCTCTAGAAATCTTGAGATTACGATTACAGTTCGAGTCTTAGAAGTAGCTCGCTGTTAATGATGGTATACAAATTGTCATCGTTTCAATTAAAATTACAATTACAAAAGTTTATTTGTTGTGGATTTCGATAGGACCCTGCTGGTGACTTCGTGCGACCAAAGATTCTTGACAAGGGCGATGGTACGTTTGTCGTCACTTACACTCCGTGTGACGTCGGTCGTTTTACGATTCAGATCAAGTATGGCGGAGACCCCGTTCCTCTGTCTCCGTTCTACGTCATGACGTCGGCCACTGGTGACGCCAGCAAAGTCAAGATCATTGGCAAGTCATTCAGTCATTCATTTATTCATTGATACATTGATTCATACATACATACATACAAACACGCAATGCATGCATGCATACAAACATGTATGCATACTGTACACGTATACATACATACATGCATACATACATGCACCCATGCTTGTGTACACAGATACACACATGAACTTGATTCAGGATTAGTTTCGATTTGATCAGATGTTAGATGAGATCAGATTACGTATAATCATTGACTTCAGTTGGAATATAGAATTGTCGGTTCTGCAGATGGCGTTGAGAGTGTTGTTCCAGTGGGAGAGAAGTGCATCATCAGTCTGGACACGTCTTTCGCTGGGTTCGGCAACGTCACGTGCAACATTCACAGTCCAAACGACAGTGACGTCGACATTGACATCATCGACAACCACAACGGCACCGTCAACGTTGTCTACGTTCCCCGGTTGCCCGGAGTCTACACGATCAACCTCAAGTTCGGTGGTCAACCGATTCCAAAAGGACAATTCTCTCAGCAGGTTAGCCAGGAAAAGTGGTTTTCAGTTTGTAACTAAATCCGCTAAATCCGTACGACTGGTGCGGTTTTGTTTTGGCCTTGCCTTGTTCTGGGCAAATAAGGCAACTCGGGGACACAAGTATAAATTATTTAAGAAGCCAAAGGGAACATTGGGGCAGAAATTCTTCAGTGCTAGAGTTGTAGACTTGTGGAATGGTTTGGATGATAGTACTGTCTCAGTGGACACTATCACAGCTTTTAAGAGGAAGCTAGGAGGGATGGGCTATTAAGCATTCCAGGTTAATTTACAGTGGTTCCACCACAGACTACACGTCCCTACACAGTAACTGTGTCACGGAGGCTCAAACCCGTAATCTGTGTTACAGGCTGAGCGCTCTGACCAATCGGCCACCATGCTTATTATTATTAATATTAATATAATCATTTATATTATCATTATTATTATTTATAATAATTGTTACGATTATTGCTGTTATTAATTTTTTTTATTTTACTCAGCATCTGATCAGTTGAAAAGATGGTTTGACTCTTCTTGTTAAGAAACCTAACGTTGTTTTGAGTTAGGGTTAGAGGTCGTGCTGATTTGTTCAGACTTGGCAATGGAAATGGTGATATATGAAGTATGGTCACCAGGTGTTACCGGTTTTTTGTGTTTGCAGGCTGTCGATCCAAACACTATTGTGGAGAAACAGAATCAGGTACAAATGCTTTTCAGTTGAAATATATACAATATGTAAACACTTGTTATGTCCATATCAGCGGTCTAAAGGTCACAATATTTTTGGTTACAGAGGTGGTGGTGGTGGTGGTGATGCATACGAAGATGGTAAGGGTAATTGCACTTTTATATAGCACCACTTCAAGAGAGGCTCATCAGAGGTGCTCCCGACCTAACACAACGAAACCACGATCGAGAAAATGGTCTTCAAGTGTTTGCGGATAAGTGGCAAAGAGAGGCTGGAAAGCTCATAATAATGGTGGTGGTGTTGATGATGATAATAGTGGTGCTCATGATGATGACGATCTGAAGACTTTTCCTGTTCTCTTCTTTGCAGCCGTTGACCGCATCTGGGAAGCCGACGACTGGACCTGGAAAGTCTAGCCTAGATCCAGTGGATTTCCTCATTCCCGTCGGACCAATCTTCAGCTTCGTCTCAGGTGCGCCAGAGTGTTAGCATATAACGATAAGGTTACCTTTTACCTTATAATCAAATCTAATCTAATGACTTCTATAGCCCCGTTATCAATAGCTTCATGTTAAGAGTCTTTGTAACAAGTGCGTTGACATAATGTGGTACAACGACAGGCGCTAGTGTCTGCACCTGCCACTTACTTAACCATTATCATCAGTCGAATTCTTTTGACAGCGGAAGTAACGACTCCAGCTGGAAAGAAGCACATGCCGAAACTGGATGACAACCGCGACGGAATGGTGGCGATTGTCTACGCACCGTCAGAACTCGGTCTGCACAGACTGGATGTGAGGTACAACAAAGCCCCGGTCTTCGGAAGTCCCTTCCACTTCTACGTTTACAGCCTCCATTCGGGCCACGTCACTGCATTCGGACGAGGTCTCAGCCACGGAATCATCGATCAACTGTGCCACTTTACCATCTTTACCAAGGACGCCGGTGCAGGTAAACAACTCCAGACCTTATGGCAACAGTCTGTCTTGTGCAGCCTACTCTATATTATTAATATTATTTATATTATTATTTATATTATTATTATTTTATTAGTATTGTTCTTTATCTTATTATTGCTGTTGTTGTTTCCATTTCTCTTGAAATTTTCGATTTCTGAAGAAGCCTTTAATTAAAAAATTTAAAGCACTTAGTTTTGGGAAGTCCAAGATGACTGTTCTTGATCTGTGCGTCTTTCATGCTGCTCAAATTCCAGCGCATCTTTGAACGTTTACCGTTTTAATAATATTTTTAACTGGCCTAGATGCATTGACAATGAAGTACAGATTGAAGTGAAGCTTAAAGGTAAAAGCTCAAACCATATTGAAAAGTATGTTAACGTATGTTTTCTCGAGGGCCTATGTAAGATACTCAAACTACGTACGCTATAGTAAAGGCTTGATACATGCATAGATACATACATACATACATACATGTATACATATGTACATCAATGTCCATTCATCTGGAGAACTTGTCTTGTGTTGAAGGCGGTCTTTCATTGGCTGTTGAGGGTCCATCGAAAGCGGAGATCAACTGCGTCGATAACAAAGATGGCACTTGCTCCGTCTCTTACTTACCTTCGTCAACTGGTGAATACAGTGTCATCATTAGATTCGACGATAAGCACATCATCGGATCTCCATTCACTGCCAAGATCATGCATCCAGGTAACTCAGTCCTAGATAGGTCTTCTTAGATCTAAAGGAAGCATTCGATTAAATCAATCCAAATCGTTTAGAGGAACATCTTCTTATCTATCTAATCTAATTGTTATCGTTATTTGCATCAATGGTGCTGAGCAATTGTGAGTGAAGGACTTGCTGAAGGTCCCTACACAGTAACCGTCTCAGAGGAGGAGAATCGAACCCGTACTCTCTGTTACAAGCCGAGCGCTCTAACCAATAGGCTGCCGTGTCCCACAGACTTTTATGGCGCTCAGTCTCTTGCTTGTAAATCCCAAAACACTTCTGCTTCATTTCGTTCAAGACTGCAATTGAACTTTTCAAGATATCCTATTGAGGTTCTGCTTCTGCCACCATTACAATCGACTTTCACCATATTGCACCATGCCATCTCCTCGGCTTGACCTCCTGCATTCTGACCTCACATCGAAGCGGACCCAAACTACCTGGCTCTTGCGGACTTGATTTGATATAGCGCCGGTGAATAAGCCGGTCTCTGCATTGCGGCTTTTGTGTAGTGACAAGGTATTTTGTAGGTTTACGTTCACTTTACATTTACAATAATTTGCATTACATTTACAATAATTTACATTACAGTTACAATAATTTACATTACATTTACAATAATTTACATAACATTTACAATAATTTACATTACATTTACAGGCACAGAGGTTTCCCAAGTAAGGTAGATATGAAAATGCTGTTTAAATTTCGGTGTGACGTTTTCTGTGTAGCGGGTGAGGATCCGAAGACTTCAAAGATTCTTGTCGGAACAAACAGCGAGGTATCTCTCGAGGTGAGCGAGAAGGATCTGTCGAGCCTGACGGCCAGCATCCGAAGCCCTTCTGGAAAGGAGGAACCTTGCACACTCAAACGCCTTGCCAATGGACAGCTCGGTCAGTCCTTGTCTGTGTCATTGTGTTTATACATGTCTGAATCTGTCTGTCTGTCTGTGTCAGTCTGCTGTTCTAAGGTGAGATTAGAATGGATTAGATTAGTTTGTATGTAGATTTGATTAACACGACGTAGCGTGGTTGAGAAGACGTGTAATCCGTGTTAGAACCACTGCAAATTAACCTGAAACTCTTAATAGCCCTACCCTCCTAGTGATTTTGTGAGTTTTAGTTGTAGTTAGTAACTTAACATAACATAACAAGGGTTTGAGTGGTTCAGAAGATGTAGTCTGTGCTAGAGCCACTGCAAATTAACCTAGAATGCTTAATAGCCGAATTTTCCTAGCTTCCTCTTAAAAGCTGTGATAGTGTCCACTGAGACAGTGCGATCATACAAACCATTCTACAAGTCTACAACTCTTGCACTGAAGAATTTCTGCCCTAATGTTCCTTTCGATTTCTTCAAACATTTGCAGCTCTGGCTTCGAATCACCTTGATTAGTGCTTGTTCAGAGAACAGAGAAAGGATTAGAATGGTGTAGAACAGTTCTTAAGTTGGATGGAACTCGATTGAAAGCATCGGGTTGTCTAGATTATGTTGGCTGAGGTCGGGTTAGATCGAAACGGATTAGATGTAGATCGAAACGGATTAGATCAAAAAGGGATTGGATTGGATTTGAATTTAATCGTTTTCTTGTTGATGTTGGTGACTCAGGTATTTCGTTTGTACCTCGTGAGGTCGGTGACTATCTGGTGAGCGTCTTTCGCCATGGGAAGCACATTCCGAACTCACCGTTCCGTATCACTGTTTCCGAGTCGCAGATTGGCAATGCAGCTCAAGTGAGGGCTTATGGGAAGGGCCTGACGACAGGAAGTTCCAATGAGACCAGTGAATTCTACGTCGACACCAAAAACGCTGGTGAATTTGCTTTTCCGGATTGCATTTAATTGTATTTTTAAGTTTTTAGGCATCTTGTCTGGATTTTTGTTTTTCATTTTTTGTTTAAGGTTTTTTTTTAAAGCTGAAGTTGAAATGATCCATCATGAATGAAAATATATTAGGTTATGACTAAATGTTATTGAAATATGTGTTGTAATTTTATTTTTAATTTTATCGTGAATTTTTAGTATTTTTTCTTTGTTTGACTCAGAGGAAAAGTTCCTGTTTTCCAGACCTACTATTTTTGACTGAACTCCCCTGTTGCTTAACTAATTATATATTATGATAAGTGCTAAGGTCAGATCAGATTAGGTTTGATTGGACTGGATTAGATTAGCCATTTGTGAGTTGACGTTGATGGTTATGTTGGTTGGTTGGTTGTGGTAGGCTACGGCAACCTGAGCCTGTCGATCGAGGGACCAAGTAAGGCCGACATGGACTGTGAGGATAACGATAACAACACCTGTCGTGTCATGTATCGGCCAACTGAACCGGGCAGCTACATCATCAACATCAAGTTTGCCGAAGAACACATTCCAGGTTGGTTCTCGCTTCCTTCCTTCCTTCCCTTCATTCCAACGACACAGTCTGGTTGTCAAGGTTTGGAAGATCACTCCTGTCGCCTTCAGGGTTTCTGTAATGAGTTTGGATGTCTATCTTTTGACATTCACTGGATTCACTGGCTGTTGACCTGATTACGGCTTGGTTTTGGTGCACCATCGGTTTATAATGCCTTGTGCATTAGACACCGGCACTTTAGAAGACTTTGCTAATTACAATTACATTTTATGGGGACATGATGGTCGGTTTTTAGAGAGCGCTCGTCCTGTAAAGCAAGGAGTACGGGTTCGAGCATCGTCCCCTGAGATGGTTTCTGTGTAGGCACCTTGAGCAAGTCCTTCACTCACAATTGCTCTGTGTCGGCGATTGATGCTTCGTCATTAGTTAGTCGCGCTTAGTAATGGCATAATAATACATTATGATAATGGTGCCATGGTCGTCAGATTATATCAGATTAGAGTAGATTTGGTTAAGTGCCTTAGAAGTAATATTAGATTAGGTTAATGCTAATATAGGTCCATACAGACAATGAAAAGACTTGAAGAGTTTCCTGTAACATTGTTGTCATTCCGTTCGTAAACAGGAAGTCCGTTCCTCGTCAAGATTGACGGCGAACCGTCCGGAAAGGTCACCGAACGCATCGTCAGACAGAAGGACGCGGCCGATGTGACACACGTTGGCAGCGACTGTGAGCTCAGCCTCCGTATCCCAGGTAGCATCATTCATCCGCATAAGTGAACAACAGAGTGCCTCTGTTGAAGAGGCAGATATGCTCGACATTTTGAAAGGATGCTTAAGATTGAATATCTAGGAACGCCAGAAGTATCTTATTACTTCCACTGCAAGTTGTCATAAGTACCACCAAGTACTCCCAAACACCACACATGACCCCTGTTGTCAAATCGATCGCTTCACTGGATAATAGTCGCTCAGCACATCCATTACAAAATTGAATCTCATATGGTACCTACAGTGCCCTTCAAACTTCTCAACCCTCTTACATTCGCTATAGCTATTCACCATCCTGCCAAGCAGCTCACCTGTTCCTCATCACACTTTTCTCTATCTCAGCCTCCCCTCTCCTCCTCAGTGAAATTCTGCAACTGCTTCCTAATCTGCTGCACCAGCTCTTTGGAGCGTTCATAAAAATCATACAGCTGGTGCTGAGAAATTTGAGAGAATCCTATTACATGACATTATGAGTTTATGACTGTATTTAACTAACAATTTTACAAGTAATGGAAATGGTAATTACAAATTTATATAGCACCAAGTCAAGAGAGACTCATCAGAGGCACTCCTGAATTAACAAAATGAAACCACGATCAAACGAAATGCTCTTCAAGTGTTTGCGGAAAAGAGGCAATGAGAGGCTGAGGAGTTCATGTCGCAGTGCAACAGGAATGCCAAAACATCTATCAGTTATCAGACGGGGAGTTGAATCCCAACCTTTGAGTTGAGAGCCTAGCACATGAATCACAAGACTATATCGTGTTGCTTGAGTGAACGTTTGTATGAATTTCTAGTTACGCAATTGTATGTTTTGTTTAGGAGCGAGCCGCTATGACTTGGAGGCATCAGTGACGAGTCCGTCGGGATCTTCGGAGCCTTGTACCGTTCAGGATCGAACGGAGAACAACTATAGCATTCGCTTTGTACCAAGGGAAATGGGATTGCACATGGTCAGCGTTCGACACAAGGGATTACATGTCTCAGGTAGCGACTCTGTCTATCACAGTCATCATCGGGCTAATCATCAATCTTGTAATCATCGTAATCTTGTAATCATAATCTTGTAATCGACATGATTCTGTAATCATTGTAATCCTGTAATCATTGTAATCTTGTAATCATCATAATCCTGCAATCATCATAATTCTGTAATAATCGTTCTCCTGTAGTCATTGTAACCTTTTAATCGTCGTAATGCTGTAATCATAATCTTGTAATGATTCTAATCATAGTAATAATTGTATTCCTGATAATTTTTTTAATCCCATAATCATCATTATCTTGTAATCATTGTAATCATCGTAATCATTATTGTCATTCTTTATGTGGTAATCATTATCATCTTCATTGTCATGCTCGTCATTATCATTGTCAACTTCATAATCTTCATTCTTTGTATAGTGATCATCACTATCATCATCGTCATTCTTAATAATCATTGCCATCGTAACCATCGTCGTCATCATCATCGTAACCATCATCGTCATCATCATAGTTGGAGACAGACAGAGAGAGAAGTGGATAGAGAAGAGGTGGAACTGTATTTATTATTAGTCTGTTTGTCTCTTTTTTCCGGTTAGGAAGTCCTTTCCGGTTTACCGTTGGTCCGATCATCCAGGGAGGAGCGGATAAGGTGCGTGCGCTCGGGCCGGGACTCGAAAATGGCGAAGTCAGCATTCCATGTGAGCAACATTTTTAGTGTAATCTGATCTGAACTCAGGACTTCTGTAGCGCCCTTACTATGCAAAACAATACAACTGTATTTGTTATTGTTCTCTTTTGAAAGTTCCGAAGTGCACACAACCATAGTAGAAACATCCATGGCTCTGAACAGTTATGCACAAAGGACTTGCTGAAGGTCCCTACACAGTAACCGCCTGAGCGGAGGCTCAAGCCCGTACTCTCCGTGTTTCAGACCATGCCCTCTATTCAGTCAAATGCCCTGAAAATATAAGTCGTTTCAGTGTGTACATCTACACCACACTTATTGTGGTTCCTTTCAGGTGTCTAGTAAAACCTCTGCACAGGTGAGTATCTGAATGACCTAAATAAATGCATTTGGAGGTCGGCTGAATATACCCTAAGAGTGTGAATAATCGTAATCTCGAGATACAGTGAGTGCTAAATCATGCAAAGCAGCTTATTTACCTCTGCTCAGTCAAAACAAAAATCTATAGGCACGGTTCAATATCGGTCAAGATCTATGGGTCATGCAGGTAGACGGTCAGTTGGCTACGGTGGATGGTGTCTAGCTCTGGAGCGGCGAAAGAGGTTAATGAGGAGAATGAGTGCCAGTAAAAGTATCAGATTTAAATGTTTTATTTAAGTTAATCTGGAATATGATGTCGATAATTGGTGACCTTTTTATCAGAGTCAGTTTCTTGTGTTTGTCAATCTGGAACTTTCTACTCTCGCACCGCTGATGAGTTTTTTTAAGTGGTGCTTTATAAATTATGTCAGATTGCAATTACAATTGCAATTCTACCTCATCGTGTTCACAACTCTCCAATCGAGAGATTATCTTTCGCTCTAAACTAAAAACTTGCATCTTCCAATTTTTTCTAGTTCTCAATGTTCGCCGGTGTTCAGTGTGCCCTTCTGAACTTGGTAAGAAAGGGCATTATCAAATTACGGTAGTTCTCTATTGTATTGTGTGACTGGTCTCGTGTCTTTGTTTATAGGTAAGTTCAATGTCTACACAAGAGAGGCTGGTGCTGGAGGTCTTTCGATAGCCGTTGAAGGGCCATCAAAGGCCGAAATCGACTTTGAAGACCGAAAGGATGGTTCCTGTGAGGTCTCCTACGTCTGCAGCGAACCAGGTCTGTCTGTCTGGATGTCTCTGTCTGTCTGTCTGTCCCTGTCTCTCTGTCTTTCTGTCTGACGTCTGTCTGTCTGTATGTCCGTCTTTCTCTCTGTCTGTCTGTCTGTCTGTGGGTGTATGTGTGTTTATGTCTGTTTGTCTGTCTGTCATTATGTCTACAAGTGAGTGTTCTGTTTAGGTGAGTATGTGGCTACAGTGAAGTTCAACGACGATCATATTCCTGGTTCTCCATTCCGCGTCCACGTGGCTCCATCTGCTGCAGACGCCAAGAAGCTCAATGTCCACCAACTTCAGGGACGAAACCTCGAGGTACAATTGACTTCACCCTTATCACATCGGATCTCCCGTCCATTAAGTGCCCCGAGGACAGCATTGCCTCCTTGTCACTGGTCGATATTTTCCCTCAGTCAGATCTCTCTAGACCCTCAGGTCTAATCTGTAATCTAATGACTTATATGGCATCGTTATAACAACGCACAAGGGATAACAAGACAGTCTCTGAGCAGGTCGTATGAGTTTTTCTTGAAAAGGCGCTATAGATATAAATCTGTGATTACATTACATTGCAGTCACTTCAAGTTAAACTATGGTAAAAAAAATCGTAAATTAACAGACAGTCGTCCTATGTGTCGTTCTTATGGTCGAGAGATGTTGTCAATTTCTGATTAATAGGCTATGTTGTCCCCGAGTGGAACACAGTATGCGAGTGGTTGTTTGCCCTGTAACGCGGATCGCACGGGGTCGATCCTTCCTGTGAGATGGTTACAGTGTAAGGATATTCATCAAGTCCTTCACTCACAATTGCTCAGAGCCATCGATTGCTATTTTGTACACTATTCGTATTCGTATTCGGCCGAATAGTTGATCCAATTATTCGTCTAGTGATAATCACCTATTCGGTACAGCCCTAAATAATAATAGTAATAATGATGATGATGTGTGTCAAACAGGTGAATAAGCCAGCTGCGTTTGCTGTCGATCTGAACGGAGTGAAAGGGAAACTGGACGCCCGTGTCCTGGCTCCATCTGGTGCCGAGGAACAAGCCGTCATTCAAGAACTCGACAAAAGTCAGTTGGATGACTGCTACGTCATCAGTTATGACTTAGTCATGTGACATTATAATCATCGTCATGTCATTCTTGGAGTCATATCTGTCATTTTTGGTGTTGTTGTCAAGTTTTCATTTGAAAAGTATTACGAGCTGAAATTAACTCTTTTAACAGATTGGAAGACTGGTTAAGACCACAGGACTGTTTGCGTTTGTGCTAGGAGTTTAGTCAAGTCATGGTAATAATACAAACAAAATTAACATAATAAAGAAATATTAATTTCTTTTAATATGTAATTGAGTAAGAAATCGTAAAACGTTATGAAATAATATCAAGCGTAAATAATGGCAATAAAAACAGTGTTAGTAAAAGAAGGAACAATAAGAAGAAATTTATTTTAATTCTTTTAGTTTCAGTAGATTACCAATTAGTTGTGTTCTTACGTTTGCTTGAGGATCCGTTCTTAATTTGAATCGGTCGATCAGTGACTTGCTGTTCTGTTTAGATCGGTGTGCAGTCCGCTTTATTCCACGTGAGAATGGTCTTCATTTGATCCACGTGCGGAGCAATGGAAGCCAAATTCCGGGCAGTCCATATCGCGTTCAAGTGGGGCAGGAAGGAGCGAATGCCAGCCTCGTTCGCGCCAGCGGAGAGGGACTGTCAAAGGGAAATTGTGGTCAGTTAGTTGCACAAGTTTTTGTCATGTCTATTGTCTTGAAGTGATTGGCCAACTATTGTTGAGTCCAGGTCCCCTTTAAATGCTGGGTAAGAGATGTAGTGCTCCTACTCTATTCATATAACTTCTATAGCTCTGCTACAATCGATGTCCTGTTGTTTGGTTGTATATGTACTTCTAGGGTTTACAAGGAGGGAAATATCAACTGGATTTGTATTCTTGGTATTAGCCATCATAGACTGAATTCGGGGTTTCCTGTCATGTTGGTTTCTGAATGGACTTTACCTCCTGTGAATTATCAGTTTTTGACAATGATTTAACTTGAAGTGACCAGCTGTTGAATGATGCTGGTCCTTGTCTTAGTCGACTGATCTTCGGGATATTTGACGAGGTTGCAGCCTGGTTTAATCATCATTATTACTATTATTATAATTATTCCTATTAGTATTATGCATTTAATAAGTGCTGCTATCTAATGACAAATCATCAATTGATGGCGCTGAGCAATTGTGAGTGAAGGACTTGCTCCAGCTCTCTACACAGTAACCGTCTTGGAGGGAGGAGGATTGAACCCAGACTTTCCCCGTTACAAGGCGAACGCTCTAACCAATCGGCCAACATGTGCAATGTGCTTTTATCTGATATTAAGTTAGAATCAAGCATGGATTGATGTGTACTAACCTTTCTGTTGAACAGATCAGTTGTGTAAGTTCCTTGTTAACACGGCAAAGGCCGGCGCTGGTGCATTGGCAGTGACAATTGATGGTCCATCAAAGGTCCAGCTGAGCTGCTATGAGACACCGGAGGGATATGAGTTCATGTACACTCCAACGCAGCCGGGAGAGTATCACGTCAACGTCAGATATGCAGGCAACGCCCACATCCCAGGAAGTCCCTTCAAGGTTCACATCGAAGGTAAGAAGACGGCCAGTCGGGTGAATTATTATTATTATTATTGTTGTTGTTGTTGTTGTTGTTGTTGTTGTTGTTGTTGTTGTTGTTGTTGTTGTTGTTGTTGTTGTTGTTGTTGTTGTTGTTGTTGTTGTTGTTGTTGTTGTTGTTGTTGTTGTTGTTGTTGTTGTTGTTGTTGTTGTTGTTGTTGTTGTTGTTGTTGTTATTAGTTTTATTATAATTTTTTTACCTGAGGTAGTACTAATCCCTCAGCTATGAAAACTATGGCCTTTAACTCGGCAAGTTCAGGCTGTGCAAAGTACCATTGTTATTGTTATTATCTTTATTATTGTTGCTAGTCAGGGCAGAATTATATATCGATTTTCAATCTTTATTTCACCAAACAATGGTAGCACAAAGCAGGAACAACTTGAAACAATACACGTACCTGTTGTGTTATACTACAGGTTTTTAGCATTACAAAAACTCAATCAGTTAAGGTGTTTGATAAAAATACAATCACATCTTACAGCAGTGTTGTCATTCGAGAGATATTGTTAGAAAACTTGCAGTCTTCTGGATAATGAAGTCTTTAAGGTTATTTTCATGCACGAAGTGCAGTACCCATTCAACACTAGTATGGCAGATTTTGCAAAACTTTACATACTGCATAGCTGTAAGTGTACTCTAGGGAATTATAAACTGGTCATCCAGTTTGGACCGTTTATCATCCAGTTTGGACCGTTTATCCTCTGTTTTCCATTCTCCAGGGTCTTGTGGCATCTTCTAGATTAGAAAAACGGTAATCGTAAACAACTCCAGATTTCTAAAGCGCTACTCTAACGTTAAGCACAGAGCACCAGCTTATTCAGTATTCCTAATGAGATACATAAATATGAGACCTAAAAATAACAATTTGATTTGATTCTTTTCGACGGCAGGTCTTGGAAAGCTTGGTTGGGCCGAACAGTCGGACGTCATCGTGGAGTCCGTTACAAAGATGAGCACGACTCAGAAGTACGCGGCTGCAAAGAAACTTCACAACTCGGATGCAACGAAAATCAGTGCGACTGGCACGGGACTTCAGAGAGCGACGGCCAACAAGGAAGCGACGTTCACAGTAGATACAGCGCGAGCAGGTAACAACAGCTGCGCTTACAGAGTTCCACACACCGTGACACACGTCCGAACACTCGTTCGTTGCATAATCCTCTTTGGTGTTCTGCCCTTAGGCAGGTCCAGGCTTTATAAATGTTTAGATACAATACTATACAATACAATGAAACGACGCCATTCTTCTCTATTTTCTGCCTTTTAACGCCGACACTCGCCTCTTTGGAACTGTACTGACGGACCTGGGCCACGTCCTGCACCACTACTACCTCCAACCAAACTCACCTAATACTCCCTCCGTCCCCGTGCCCATGACCGCGTGATCCCCAGCCCACAGCCTGAGGCGCAAAACTTTTATTGTTAGGATGTTATATACTTTTTAACTGTGTTTATTAGATGTCTGTATGGCAAAGTATGATTAGAAATTGGTTAATAACAAATATACTTTCTTTTCCTTAATTTCTTTTTATCCTCGTCTGTTTCTTTTATCCCTCATCCAGTCCAACATCATATTTCTTGGTTCGTTTCTTTCCTTCAATTCTTCCTTCAAGCAGTGTCCTCAGGAGTGAATTTCCATGCAGTGTGCGGCCAATCCGATTCTTTTGTCTAGATTGCTTAATAGTAACTGAAAATTTAATACAGCGCCTCTTCAAGAATAAACTAATCACTGTAATCAGGGACGCTCTCTTTGCTATAGCCTCTGTGATGTCAAATGTCATTAAGGGCTCGAATGTCATCAGAAGGCAAAATAGCACACAGATAACTAGAAGAGTGACCAGCGACGGGCACACGCACACACGTGGAACCCAACCGATTCCCATTCACAGATGATAGATAGCATCATGTTCTGAATCTCTGGACTAAAGTTGCGTCGTCGATACTGTGGACCGCGATGAAAATACCTCAGGCTGGTGGATGGCATAAATTAATGGTCCTTATAGCCCAGACTCGATCGCACACCATGAAGGATGGGTCTGACTTTTGTGTAGTGCAGTGCTTTTGTCAGACCTACTTAAAAGGCGCGATAATAAGTGTTTTCATACATACAATGTCATACATGCATACACACACACACACGGTTCTTGAAGCAGTGTGATGATACATGAGAGGATCTAAAACAGATACACATTGACGTTTCATTTCTTGCAATTACAATGAAATCTCATTCTAGGTTATAACGTCCTGATGGTCGGCATACTTGGAGGCAACGTCCCATGTGAGGAAGTACTCGTCAAGCACATCGGACAGAAGCAGTACAGCGTCAGCTACGTTGTTCACGAACGCGGCGAATACCAACTCATCATCAAGTGGGGCGACCAGAACATACCAGGAAGTCCATTCCTCATCAGTGTACAGTGAGCGAAGAGAATCCGAGCTCTAGATCGATTTCTTGTGAACTTGATTCGTGGATTCCTTCGTGACCTCTTCATCACGTGCATATCTGTACTTTTGATATTTTTCTATCTGTGCTGTAGTTTAGAAGTTTCTGATCGCTTGACACGTGCAACGTAGTGAAGTATTTTAGTTGACGGACCTTAGTCGGGGCTGAATTAAAGACATGTCTAGTTTGTCGCTATTGAGGTAGTCCAGTGCCCTTCAGAAAATTGCTTTGGCGATTTGACTGCATTCACTGGTTTCAGCTATTCCTGACGATTATTTTATTTTCAAATCAATGCTCTGTTGATTGAAATTATGAGTTTTGTAAATGTAAACATCAATCTCCAAAATTTATCAGCGCCATACAAAAGCTGAGTCAGGGAGACCAGCTTATACACCTGCGTTATTTCAAATCACGTTCACAAGAGCCAGGTTAGTTGGTCCGTTTCGGTGCCAGGTCAGAATCTGGGGTGGTCAAGCTTCATCTAGAGGTATTGTATAGATCTGGGAATTTATAAAGCGCCTCTCACAGTGCGAACTCTTCAGAGGCACTCTCAGTGTGTGAGCCTCGCGGAAACAAAAGACTTTAAACTATGAACAGAGAGAGAGAGAGAGAGAGAGAGAGAGAGAGAGAGAGAGAGAGAGAGAGAGAGAGAGAGAGAGAGAGAGAGAGAGAGAGAGAGAGAGAGAGAGAGAGAGAGAGAGAGAGAGAGAGAGAGAGAGAGAGAGAGAGAACCCAGCATGTAGGGTCCCATGCAGTTCCATAGGGATGGGCCCACAACAGCGAAAGAGCGAGACTGAGCCAGGGCAGACCTCACCCGGGGACGAACAGATCAAGCCGATTCAGAGAACTTAGGGGTCGATGAGAAGAAGCAGAGAGGTTTGCGCATCAGGTCACAAAGGTAGACTTGTACATAGATTATAGTTTAATCCGAGCGTTGCTTGAACTGATGAGATTTTCTTTCAGTTGCTCAATTCTGCTAAACAGCTTAATATGGCTGTTTAGTTTCTCTTGTTTAACGCGCACTGAATAAAAAACATTGCAGGTGGAAAAACTAAGAAACAGGGATTCGTTTAGAAAATCTTGCTTGAAATTAATTAAGCCGTAGTATATTGTTTATTACCCAGTCAGCTATCATCTCATTTGGTTTTCGCTAGAGCATATATAATAGGCCTAGTGGAAATCTAAAAACAGACAGACAATTCTACATATGAAATAAAAAATTACTTGTGAAATAAAAAAAAGACAATTACTTGTATGTGCTTTGCGAATGGTCCTAATTGAAAGTGCATGTAACAATGCCTAACTTTGTTTATGTTAGAATTATTGTAACCACTGCTTTCGTGAGGTCCTTACCCTGCCAGCAGGACACATGGAGCCCATATTCCCTAATGGGATCCGTATGGAACCCATAGGGCTCACATCTAATGCCCATGAAAAATGCTGGCTAAGGAAAAGCTGCTATATGTTAATTGAAAGTGTCTCGAAAGATGACATACTTTCATTTTAGTCTGCTACTGATTATGCTTGAAATCTGTACAGTTGTTTTGTTATTGCTTGACTGTTGATTGACAAATCGAAGGTGCTATCAACCATCTCAGCTGATTGACAAATGTTCCGCATGAACTGCTTTTAATCAATGAATCGAGTCGAATTTAGTTAGCCACCTTTCTCGTTGCTCTCTTGTTATCATAATTGTCTTGTGATTATTTTGTTGGCTAATATTTTAAGTGATTAAATGACGATTAAAAACATGGTCGTTAATTATTGTCAATTTGAGTTTTCGGATATGTCTTCTCGAGTTCACTGCGTCTCAAAACACACCAAACGACCCCCAGACATTTATGCACCAAGATCTAAAGCGAAGACCGTCAAATCGCGAGAGTTTTCTCTGACATGGGCAACATTGACAAGACCATGACTTGCTCTGTAGCTAGATGGCTTTCATCTGGTATCCCCCAACTACTTAACTTTTGGACCCAACCTGTGAGTCTTACGATTAGGCCTAACACTTCTCGACTGCTCAACTTCTCAACAAGTTGTCAACTTCCGTCCTTGTTCTATGAGCCTAATTTCTTGACAATAGGCGTACGCGGGATCAAAGGCGTAATTTATGGGGGGGGGGGTACGAGGGGTACCCGTACCACCAACTTTTTGCACTGGGGGTACCGTACCTCCCACTTTTTAAACTGCCAATCAATATTTTATTATTGTGCCTTTCCAGAGATCGCAGTCTCCCCCTTGCTTTTTAGACCAAAGTTATGCACCTGCGCGGTATTGCTTTCCTCGCTAATAGCTGTATATTACCTCGACCATACTTTACGTCCACTTCTAATCGCCGACACATGATCCGGTAACGGCGTGGATGAGGCTTAAGCAGGGTTCGAGCGCTCTATTGAAGCAACAAAACGTTCAAAAGGATATAAACCTGATCAATCAAGATCACTCAGATTGCAGGCAGGTCATTTCTAACATCTGAGTCGGAGTGTAAGTAGCTAATATATATTCTTACTCCGTTGATAGGCCTATATTAGTAACAATGTGATTGGTTAGGTTAAACAGAGATCTTGCGCGGATGTGGTCTTGTTTGCACCTGACGGACAAATTATTATAACCGTGTCTTCACTTCGCCCTTTAACTCATTTCTAGACATTGCAGTTTTCGTTTTCTGAATTGGGTATGTTTCATTTCTTTTGCTGCGTAATTTGTAATTGTAATTGTGACCGATAATTTATATAGCGCCACTCAGATCAGCGGCGCTTTCAACCCGCATCAATGCCAGCACCGGCAAGAAGGACAGTTTTCAGGCGTCTATGAAACTGGAGAGGAGAGAGGCGAGAAGCTCTTGGCGGAGAAACAAGAGGAGACAGTTTCAAGCAGAGGGGCCAACATAGGCGAAACTTCTGGATTGTGCCGTGGAAGAGCGCATACGAGGGACAACCTTAAGGTCGCGAGCCGAAGATTGCAAGGAAGCCCTGGCAGGCAAGGAAGAAACTGGGTTGTAAATATTCTATAGGTACGACGGAGCAGAGGCAATGAGGCAGTTGCGCATGAGAGTGAGGGTTTTAAACTGAATTCGCTGTTGAGCACTGAGCCTGCAGGGAGCCAGTGGAAGGAATCACGAATAAAGGCAGAAAATAATGCAGTCTTGCTGTCAAGACCTTAAACCTCAAGACCAAGACCAAGACTTTGAACCTCAAGACCAAGACTTTCAACCTCGAGACCAAGACCAAGACTTTGAACCTCGAGACCAAGACCAAGACTTTGAACCTCGAGACCAAGACCAAGACTTTGAACCTCAAGACCGAGACCAAGACCCAAAAAGTTACATTCAGGCCAAGACTTCTTTTCTTTAACTTTATTGAAGGAAATTAACTTTAAATGCAGACTGCAGAGAATTCCGAATTGGTATGTACAAAAGACCTTCACGCAAGATATGTTATTCCAAATACCTTTTGTATTTTATAAAACCCAATTCGATCAGAATTTTCTGACCAAGACGTGCCTTTTGGGCCTCATAAAAATTCCGCCATGTGAAAAAATACGTTCTACAGGTGCTGAAGTCGCTGGCACACACAGTAGCTTTTCAAGCAATGGATTTAAATGTGCAAATCGTGAGCCTTTTGAAATCCTCCCGACCGTCTGGCTCAGAAACAAGTCTCGGCAGGGCTTCCAGATACAGCATAACTTAGTTGCTGCTTCCGATGGGTTTCCGTGACCAACAAGACTTGTATCCGTCTGTAGGTATTTGTCGTAGGCTATGATGCAAACAGGCTTGATAAATTTTTAAATTCTTGAGTTTTGTTAAATGACTGTTCACATTGACAACCGGTCTTGGTCTTGGTCTTGCGAGACCAAGACCAAGACTTTGAACCTCAAGACCAAGATCAAGACTTTGAACCTCAAGACCATGACCAAGACTTTTGGTCTCAAGACCAAGACCAAGACTTTTAAAAACGAACTCGATTGCACTCGAGACCAAGACCTCGAGGACAACTAGTCTGGCATGCATACATATTATAGATATGTGGCGGACTGGCCACTGGGCTCGAATGTATGTTGTTTTAATAATATCTGTCTTATTGACGCGTTATCCGGTGATATAATGCATCGCAGGGCGTCAGCGGCCGATGCGTAAATGGTAGCACTAACGCGATATTATAATAGCCAATATTTAAGTTTTAGCTTGTTTTTGCCATTTAAGCGATTCAAATTATCAATTTGTATAATATTACACGCTTTCAGGTCCAATAAATAAGGCCTAAAGCTAGGGCGGCGCTTATTATCATAAGTTGATTTCGATACCTTAGACACCTGTATTTGAGAAGGTGTGCGTAGGCTAGTATATAAGGAACAAGCCACGGTATAGTGTGGTGAGGGATAAGTAAAGGCTGCCTCACGGTGTTTTGCCTATATTGTAGGATGGCGACGCTGCATCCTGCATGTACAGCGATACTGTTCTTCAGTGTCGTTGGTTAGCGATTAATACTGCACTCCGTGTGGTAGTATACGGCGAGTGATTCGATCGGGTACCGGTTAGGTTACAAATATTTATTTACAAGGCTAATCAGTGCGCTCCCGAGTGACAGCCGCTCCAAACGCGGTCTGACCAGTGCTGGCAAAGCGTCGATCCAACGAAGTAAGGGCCCACTCTGTTGTAGATCGCGAGCAGTACCGAGTCTGATCATGGAAGGCTGATTCGGGGAAAGACCGATCGTGAGAGATAACGGCTCACAGGTCTGTATCGGTAAAGTCCGGGAAAGGCCCGGCGGTTCCGTTCGATAAAGACTGGGAAGCAGACCTAGTCGGTGGCCGTTCGGTAAAGACGGGAAAGGTGAGCCCGCCGGTGACTTTACGATAGATCTGGGAAAGGCCCCGGTGATCCGTTCGATACACGCAGGTCTGTACAAAAGACGGGGAAGCAGACCCGTAGATGTCCGTTTCGATATATACCGGAAAGACCGGTTGATGTCTGGTGAGATATACTGGCAAAGTTCCCGCTGTTGAGTGTCAGAGAGATACGCGGGCAAAGACCCGGTGTTGGCCGTCAGAGATACACGGGCAAAGCCCCCGTTGTTGACCGTCAGAGACACACGGGCAAAGCCCGGTGGTAGCAGTCAGAGAGATACGCGGGCAAAGACCCGGTGTTGACCGTCAGAGATACACGGGCAAAGCCCGGTGGTAGCAGTCAGAGATACGCGGGCGAAGACCCGATTGGTGATAACTCAGTTCAAGTATCGTCCAGTGCGATCCCGAGTTACAGCCGAATCTAATCACTCTTGGGTATTGGATTGACCGCCGATTCGACAGGTTTGGGGCCCACCCTGCCGTTAGATCGCGAGCCGGTCTGAATCCCGATTGTGAAAGTTTAACAGGCTGAGTAAACCTCGGGGAGGGACCGATCGTGAGAGTTAGAGAAAACACAGGTCTGTATAAAAACGGGGAAGCAAAGTCCCCGGTGGTGACAGTTCGATTTGTACGGGGAGGGTGACCCCGTTGGTACCGTTCGATAACATCGGGGAACTACCGGTAAATTTTCCATTCGCGGTCACCGTGTTTGGTTCCCTTGCAGTCATAGTTACTCCCGCGGTTTACCGGCAAATATCCGTCCGGGAGTCCAACCGGACGATCCGACCGTTGTCTGTTCCGGTGTTCGGGAAAGTTCCCACGGGGGAAAAATACACAGGTCTGTGTGCAATAACGGGGTAAAGTTACTGATATTTACCCACAGATACCGTTAGCAGAATCGAGTGTGAGGACCGAGAAATGAAGCCTACGAGTCTGTGCGCTCCCGGAAAAAGACACAACTGTTACGTTCTCTATTGGATTCAGTCATGTTCAAGAGATACGGCTTGTGGAGTAAGGGGCTGCTCAGGTCTCGAGACAGACTAATTCTGAATAGCGAGAAGATAAAAGGTTGTGTAAACCGGAAAGAGATCAGACCAAGATATTCGGGTCGGGTATTCGGGTACCCAGGTCCGAAAGAGACACGTCCGCTTTACTAGCGAAACCCAGCTAGTCAGAGTCCCAAGGTGAAGTGTACGAGCGTCCCCAGGTAAAAGGGGCATTAACGCAGACCAAGAGAGCGATACGTGAAAGTCCGGGTAGTCGGATACCCATGTAGAAACATATTTGCTTGTCGTAACACACAGCTCTGAGGACTGACTGAAGTGCGAGGATGGGCCCCCTCGTGCGTAGGTCGGAACGAAGTTCTGTGTGTAGATAGCGAAGGGTAGAGAGAGGACATTCACTATCAGAGTGCCATAGACCCCCTTACCGTTATCTTTCGAAGCAGAATTTATCACTGTGTTGGTCGACAATTGCCAACACAGAAGACGGGTAAGGAAACTTACTCCGTAAATGTGGTGCATGATAATATACGTGTGAGGCCGGTATGCCCTGCACGGATATGGAGCGAGAGATACGTACGGTGGGAAGACGTATGGACAGGTGCCTAGACGACACGACGTAAAGAGTTACCTTTGACAGTTGCCCAATAGACCGGTGTCTAGAACGATATGACGATAAGACTTGTCACATGTATTCCTTGTTCCCGATACTTAGAAAACGTTTGGTGTCCCTTATAAATGGCGATAGTTCGAGTCACGAGATGTAGAATGGTACGTCAAAGTTCAGATCGGTTGGAGAGTAAGAGGAAGCCGTAGCTAAGAAGGCACGCAAAGAGGGAAGACTGCTGCTGATTAAGAGAACGAACCCTGTTCTGAAGGACGGCCATCCTGCAGGACGTTGCCCATCCGGCGACCGCGGAAAAGAGCAGGGTCAGACCCCGAGATAGAACGGTATAGTGTTGCCTTTCTTAAGCGGCCAATCCTAAATCTCCTCTGATAGGAACGTTCACTATGAGCAGAGGTAGAGAACAGCCATTTTACGGTGAAAGTAGACAAGGCAGTGACTCTGGTGGGGCTCCAGACGGGCAGTGGGCTGGAGTCACCACCACACGGAAACCCGTCCGGCGCAATGAGAGTGCAGGCGTCCGGGCGGGCGCAGAACGCCACAGATACATACAGGACATAAGCCCTAGGCTACACACATACACCATGCATACAATATAACGCGTGTGTATAGTATAATACATGCAAGAATACATAAAATATGTAGGTTATGCAATGTAATGAATGTGTATACAATCGTTCATACATACCACAGTGCATACGATATAATGCGTGTGCACACTGCACAGTGTATTGCAAAAAATAACCCATATAATACAATAGTACAGTACAGGAAATGTACAATACAGCACACGAAATGTACAATACAACACAGTTTGTAGCACATTGCGATGTAATACAGCACAATAGAAATACATTATTGGGCATATATAGGCCTATTGTCTAGTGTAACTAGACATTATACAGCACCTTATTGAAGGCTCACCCCAGTAGTTCAAATGATGCATTGTGGTATTGGAATGCATTACGGTAGGTTACAATACGATAAATGAGTACAATACAACACTGGATTACATGCAACAACACTAATAGACAATCTATTCATTAATCGAATCTGTAAGATTAGATAATAATAATCTAAGACATATCTGACCACCTGCCAATTATGGCATGGATCGAAATTACCCCGGAACATTCTAACGACTCTCTTGCAGCAGTCTTGCTAGACTAACCCGTCGTATTGATGAAACCGTTACCGGTACCTCTAAGAAGCAATTCCGGCACCTTCTGGGTGAAATTGGCTGGTCTTGAATAGATGACCCGTCACCCTTGTGCCAATAATGACCACGTTGCTGCCTATTACATATTTGACCAAACCAGTCGCGGTACTGTCATTAAATGTAAGGGTGACCCTGCTAAACGGAACCTTGGTCCTTTAGGTTATTTCCAGGTGTTCCGGATAAACTCATTCTATATGCACTTATTGTAACATGCTTGAAATGCCTTGTGTGGTGTTGTTTGACGGGACCAATAAAATTTATGGTTATGGTTATGGACTTATGGTTATGGTTATAAGATCAAAGACAGTTAAATTCTTAGGCGCACAAACCTGACGTGTTTGTTCGATGTTGAAGCTTGAACACGGTTCAGCAGTAAAACCTGAGATGACCCTGAATGTAGGACTTAAAAGCGCCGGCTAGGCGGAACTTATGCTAAGCAAAGTCCTTCAGTGTGTGATTGAACCGCCTAGATATAAATCTAAACGTCATCTGCTTAGAGTGCAAGCTTGCTATTGTTCTATAGTTGAACATTGCCAAATGCCAATAGCACCTTTGCACACTAAGCAAACGATGTACACGATTTTATATAGCGACCTATGGCCTCGACCCTGCTCATTTTTCAATGAATTGATCGGGTGAAATCCTTCACCGCCGCTGTCCGTTTGAATAGGCGCCACGCGTGTACGGAACGTGCTTTCCCGAGATTGGAGTCTCTGAAATAAACCACTTCAGGAGGCGAACCGCGATCCGCACGCTCTCTTACAAAGAGGAGTATGGGACGAAGCCTACGCTCTAACCAATGTAACTAGCTGGGCCAATATAGCATCCTACAGTAAACTTCTCTGTAGAAATGCTTTTCTTAAGTAGTCTCTTGCATGTAGGCCCTACTGATGGCTTGGAGATGAGCCAAGAGATGTGGGTTTGAATGTTTGAAGAATTTGAAAGGTCGAGTTACGAAAGGAATGCGACCACCGTCCACCGTCGTCACGTGAAAGCTGTGGCTTGCTAGACCGATTCAAAACAACAGTTCGAGTGTTTCTAAACTTAGCCAGGCTGAGTTACTTTCGTTTCATTTTCACTTTGATTTTCGTGAATTTTTTATGTTAGGCTAATCGTAGGGGCCTACTTGATGCTGGTTGCTGGCAGTTAATTCAATTAACTAAATCACCTATCCACACAACCAATGCAGCTTAGGCTCAACACAATATAACCAGGGGCGTCTGCACCATAGAAACCTTGGAGCAAATGCTCCATCCAAGAAATAGGGGGGGGAGATTTGTCAGTGTGTGTGCCACCATTTTAGGGGGGAAGGAACGGGAAGGGGGAAGAAGAGGGGGAAAAGGGACGTTGCTCCAATGACTTAGGGAGGATAGACGCCCCTGAATATAACTGCACAACTTTACGCGTATTTTAATAAGATATAAGTGTGAGTATATGGACATCGTCACAATGATCCCAGCCAGAGTCTGGTCAGAGTAAATCAAAGCCATAGAGCGCCCAAATGCCACAGAAGAGAGCACACAGTTTACAGAGGCATTAAACATCCCACTTGAGATACATGACCACTAATATTATTAGCAACATCGGCGACCAAGAAATTCAATTATAATTATCTATTAGCATAAGTGGTCAGAATCTCAAGTAGGCCTATACAGTACATAACTATCTTATTATTATCACAAACAAATTCTTACGCGCGCAAGGTCAAGTAGAACTTGCAGAGCCGTAGCAACAAAAAACGTGGCCCCCTGGACGGTTGGATGGTGAATAGCTTGCGAATGTAAGAGGGCTGAGAGGTTTGAAGGGCGTTGTGCACGAAGAATAGTAATTACTTCTTTGTTAATTTACTTATACATTATTTATTTATGTTGATTGAAACAGTCTTCTGAAGGCTTTACACTCAAAGTTGCCATTGACACCTGTCTTGGTAAAAGACTCTGGAACTGTTATTTTATTAGTAGAGCGTGTTAAAAGTTTTTCTGATTTTGCGTAAGTCTACTAAGATGGGAAGGTCTTTGGTTAGGCCTCTTCAAAGAGGGATGTATGTATGTATTTATGGTATTTATGTATGTATGTGTTTATGCTTGTATTCATTTATGTATGTATATCATGTACATATTTATGTATGTATTGTATATGTATGTACGTATGTGTGTATTTTATATGTAATGTGTGTTTGCATGTGTGTATAAAAGCATTTATGTAGGGTCCTTTTGAACATCTTAAAAGCAACGGTAAGTCACGAGTCATGATTAAAGACGTGTTCCATTTTAGGCTTTGGTCCAACCAGAGAGGAATCCGTCTCGTGTCAAAGTCTTCGGATCTGCCGTCGATCGACCGGTCATCAACGTCTACTTATCGTCGAATGCTCTGAGGCCGACCCTGGTAGATACGAACGATTAATTAATTAACTAATTAATAAGTGGTCACTGCAATTAGACTTATTAATCTGAAGCATGCTTTGTGCACGGTATGAGGTCACCGATACGAAGTCAGAGCTTCTCATTTCTATGCAGCTATTTCGCAAGCGGTTGAAGACCATTCTGCTCAATCGTTACCTTGTATTGCCAGAACGGGAATACCTCTTAGGAGTTTACTTCAAGCGGTGACATATAAACGGTCACTTATTAATTATTATAAATTATATTGGAGGTAATGTATTGCTTACACTGATCTTGATGCGATTTCAATTGTAGAATTACATTCCTTAGCGGTTTCCTTACTATAGGGGATTGGCTGAGATGTCTAGAATTGCCCCGGGTTTGTTGGTGGATACTGCGAAGATGATATCTGAGAGAGACATCGACGAGAGATAGGAGATAGGAGATAGGAGATAGGAGAGAGAGAGAGAGAGAGAGAGAGAGACAGACAGACAGACAGACAGACAGACAGACAGACAGACAGACAGACAGACAGACAGACAGACAGACAGACAGACAGAGACAGAGACAGAGACAGAGAGAGACAGAGACAAAGACAGAGAGAGACAGAGAGAGACAGAGAGAGAGAGAGAGAGAGAGACAGAGAGAGAGACAGAGAGAGAGACAGAGAGAGAGAGAGACAGAGACAGAGACAGAGACAGAGACAGAGGCAGAGACAGAGACAGAGAGACAGAGACGGGAGATACAGAGGGAAATACTAAGAGAGATAATGAGGCAGATGAAGGCAAAGAAAGCGAGAGACAGACATGCCAAGACGAAGAGAAGAGAGGATACACGGAGAGACATGTTAAGAGAGAGAGAGAATGTAAATGTAATCGATACGCAGCCGTTGAAAATATAAGCTTTGGGAACTGAGCAAACGTCATGACTGGCGACTCGCAGGGAGGATATTGGGAAGGCCAAAGCATCCTCCAGTAGGCCTATCTCGTAAGGTATGACAAGTGCCAGGGTTAGATACCCAAGTGGAGCCAGTGCGAATGTGAAACCTTTGATAGTCTGACAGGAAAAGAAAGCAGAAGCGAAAAAATGGAAAATTATTTATGAAAATCAGAACAGCTGTCATCGTATTTTGCGATGGTTTAACAGTTTGTGAGCTTGACTGCAAGAACGGAGATGGGCTTCAAGACTCCTTTTGAAGAGAAGGATGTTGCAGGATTTCTTCAGTTCTAATGCTTTTTTTGCTGTGCCCTAGTGCTCTAGGAGTTGAAACAGCCACAGTTTTGACTTCAGGTGCAAAGTTAAAGGTAGCACAATTGTTTCTCACTTGTATAGAAACTGCATTGAGGCCTAAAGGTTAAGGAAGCACACTTGCTTACCCATCTCAATGCATTCTGCCCAGAGGCGTGACTCATATATAGACCATCGTGTAGACGTACGCAATATAAGACTTATGCTCCGAAACTAAAACTGGGACTGTAAAGTCTCTCATTGCTTTTACGTGCTGTTACATTCAATGTGCAACATAAATTTTGAAAAGTTCTGTCTTAAATCGCAATTGTTTAGATCATTAGGCTATTAGAGCCATGCGTGTTATGTTGCAATGCTAGGCGCTATATAAAGTATCTTGAATATCACTGTTTTATTTCTTTTGTTCTGTGTAACATTGTATGTAAAGCGCTGCGCGTTTGCTAGCGTTCATTAAAGAATATACTTACTTACTTACTTACTTACTTATAAGCGAAACTTTATTCCAGGAATGCTGTACAAAGACATTTACTAACCTCAATTTAAACTCTAGAAGACACTTGAAGACACTTAGGAGCTCCCGTAGGCCCATCCAAGACACTTAGCATCTTCCCATCCCTAGGCCCAGTGGCGTCACTAGGGCTGGTGTCACCCGGTGCGGTAAGTCATGGTGTCACCCTAAAAAAAGTGATAACCTTTTTTTAGGAATTCGTCTCCCCAAAAAACGTGATGACCTTTTTTAGGAATTCGTCTCCCAAAAAAGTGATGACTTTTTTTTAGGAATTCCTCATCTTCCAAAAATTTCATCACTTCTTCATCTTGGGTGTCACCCCCTCTGAGGGTGTCACCCGGTGCGGTCCGCACCCCCCGCACCCCCCTCGTGACGCCACTGCCTAGGCCTATCTGTAATTTAGTGCGTTATTGCCAGAAAAGCTTGATTTCAAGAATTAAATGAATATACATAAGTATGATACACATATATTGTCATATTTTAGGTGATTAGCACAGTATAAATAATTACACAGTACGTCGACTCGCATTGCTAACCGTTGACTAGTTTTTCGGGTGACGCCATTTTGAATAGGCCTACGAGCTCTTGAATTATAGATTTAAGCTGAAAATAACGTTAAAAATAATATTGTTAATTCTAATGAAGTCCTCGATGTTGTTGTAACGTTTAACAAATATTTTATATAAATGTTATGGATTCCGGTGTATCGACGTGTAAGAGCTCGTATTCAAAATGGCGGTAGGTCACACATTCTGACTGTTGCATCGGCCGGGAGTCGACGTACTGTGTAATTATTTATAGGGGGCCTACTGTGTGATTATTCACCTGATGAACGGACAGAGATTAATTATCGTGCTGTTTGCACCCTGATGGGCAAATTATTACCGTATCTTCACGTGATCTTTAAACCCATTTTAAGAATCGTAGTCCTTTGTGTTTGAACTTTGT
>OY744612.1:53179111-53269111 GCA_963556255.1 Allolobophora icterica
ACCACATTAAAAATTGGTGGTTGCAGGATACAACCATGTTAAAAATTGGTGGTTGCAGGATACAATCACGTTAAAATTTGGTGGTTACAGGATACCACCACGGTAAAAGTGGTCGTGACAGCACGACGACTTAAAACATGGTAGCAACAGGACGCCGTTGTCACTGTAGAAAGTTAGCCTATGCTGTTGGAGAGATTGGGTTTGACATTACTGTTTGGGTGTACAGGCAGTTCGGACATCGTGGATTGCAATTCGAAGCTGATCCTCGGTCTAATATGGACTCTGATTCTTCACTACAACATCTCGATGCCGATGTGGGATGGGATGGAGAACGCCGGCACCAACGCCAAAGAGACTCCGAAGCAGAAGCTTCTCCGATGGATCACGTCGAGGATTCCGGATAAACCCATCCGCAACTTCACGAAGGATTGGAATGATGGTACAGCCATTGGAGCGCTTGTGGATGCTGTCGCTCCAGGTACACTCTGATTTTTTCATTGTTCCGGGAGGGAGTAGCTAAACAGATGGGAATTGATCAGTGGAAATAGACCCTAAACCTTACAAATCGGCTGCCGCGAATTGTCTTAAATCACCACATTATTTTTACCTTTCCACTTCCTTTGCTTGCCGTTATTCCTCTTACCTGTTGATTTGCTTGAACCAGTAACTGCTTATAATATCCTGCCATACTGATCTTACCTTGACTGCTCATCTGCCTAAAGTGGTTTACTATGCCTAAGTACTGTAATCTTATACTTCTTCATAGGCTTACTGTTATCGAGCTTACGTTTCTGCTCAGTTGTTTAGGGTTGAGTAGTATGGGGTACCCTGCTTCATCTGACCTCATGTTACGTACCTTGATCTTACCCTAGCCTACCTTACAACCATGTACCTACGCTGTTGTGTTATGGTTATTTGTTGCTAAGAGAAGTTGTCAGTATTAGAAGAGCAGTTCCTTAAGGTCTAGAAAGGCAGCCATGGATCAGCAACTTCCTTTTTTCTTAGCCTCGGCATGTGAGAGCAAGTGGCGAGTCTTCTCCCTGATCTTCCCACCATGTACTACCGATGTACTCGTTTTTAACTGAGTTGACTGGAGGTCACAAGTGGAGCTGACATCTCAAAACAAATTTCTGCCCTGTGTGGATTTTAACCTCTGACCACCGGATTGACAGTCCAGCACACTTACCACTGGAGTATCTCGCTCCCGTGTAAATTAAGTCCGGCAATAGCTGTGGATGGGATGAGATGATGATGTTTAGTGGTATTCGCGGCATCAATGGGCAACTGCAGCAGCAGCAGCAGCAGCAGCAGCAGCAGCAGCAGCAGCCGATGATTCTGCGCTGCCTAATTCGTCCATTCATGATCCACTGATGGCTTCAACACCTTCGGTCTCTCATTCATTCATTCATTCATTCATTCATTCATTCATTCATTCATTCATTCATTCAGGTGTGCGTTACAGGTGACCTATCTAATCAGCCCGCCAGGGATTGTTTCAGGTAGCACACACTATTAGTCTACCTGTTGTGTCCTAAACTACTTGATTGGCCTCAAACCACTTAATTGACCTCCGTCGCCTCTCCTCCCCGTCAGCCAGAACCTGTGCAGACTGCCACCTTCTTGGTCCGCTTGCCTCAAACAGCCTTCCTGCATCTATCTAGGAAGGCAAAAACTCCGTGTGTTAAAAAACAGTTTACATTACATACTATGTAATTCTGCATTTCGCTGGCAGTTCATTTTCTAAAGCATTCTAGAAGTGGCTTGCTACTGACGATGTTGTAGAAATTGTCGCCATTACAATAACATTTTCCACTTTCCTCAGAACAGCCCACTCTGAATTTAAGCTCTGCTAGTTGTGGTCCATGGGTCCAAATGATGTTGGCTGGTGGTGAGGGAAAAAAAGACGGGGTCGACCAAGGAAGAAATGGATGGATGAGATTCACGACGTAACTGGCATGAATTTGGAAGAACTAAGGGACCTGACTTCGAATAGGAAGCAATGGAGAATGTTTATCATGACGATAGCTAGAGCTCCAGGAGTTGACAGCACAAGGTGACAAGGTGAGTTGTGGTGAAGTGCCACGTTCCTGTGTAACTCTCATCTCTACTTATTGGGCAATTATAGGGAATTGTCTTGTTGGCTCTACTCCATCATACCTTACGGACTTCTGCATTTCAATGTCCTCGGTCCCAGGTCGTGGCACCATTCGGTCAGTTAGTGCATCTACCCATGGACTTCTGCAGACTGTCCCTCGTATGCGAACTGCTAGGCCTACAGCTTAGTCCAGAAGCTTTGCCTATCTTGGACCCACCAGCTGCAATCACCTCTTGAGAGAGCTGCGGCTTGAACTCCTCAGTTTGTACCACAGTTTCACAAGCGCCTTAAGTCTGCATTATTCGACAGTAATTTCACTGGTTCAGATCGAGAGCGCCACTGATGAGTTTTCTTGAAGTGGCGCTTTATAAATGTCAGATTACAATTACAATATGGCGCTACTGTTCTATTCCTTGCTTCGTAGGACTGTGTCCTGATTGGTGGACGTGGAGCCCAAAGAACAACGTTGCCAATGCAACGGTGGCGATGAGCGCGGCCGAACAGTGGCTTGATGTGCCTCAGGTAAGAGTGGAAATCGAATGCGAATCCTTATGTATATATTTACGTACGTATTGTATATGTGTATGTGTGTGTGTTTGTTTGTGTGTGTGTGTGTGTATGTATGTGTGTGTATGTATGTGTGAATGTATTGACTCTATGGTTGTCCGTATTACGTCATAGAACAGATTCGCTACCAGATTTGTTTATGCGGCACCTTTTTCCACGAACTATTTCTGATTGGCTTTATGCCATCTAGTTCCCATGGCTACTGTCTACGTGACAAACGTTCGTTAAGGCCGCGTCGTCGTCTCCTATTCTGCTCCGGACATGCTCGGAGTATAATCCGAGTACGCGCTGTTTCCACACGGAACAAGAATGAGCACAAGAAGTCGAGTTAATCTATAGTGGTTAACAGTGGTCCGAGTTAACGCAAGCTGTTGTTTAATGAACGCTCGCAACATACTTTTAGTCTATAATGCAAAGTATTATTATTATTATTATCATTACTACTATTTTCTCCAGTCCAGCATGCTAACTAACCACTCACCCCAATAGAAAAGAATACATAATCATAAATGAATACATCGGCTGTACACTTTTGGTAGTATATTGCCACGGTAGGCTATATAAATCGTGTCATTATTATTCATTTTTATGTTATCAATAAAACTACTATTTGACATTATGAAAGGATGCATTGTGGTTGGTATTTTAGCTGATCAATGATTATCTAATCAATTATCATTAGTAGTATTAATAATATTATCAATATAATGATGCAGTGAAAAAGATGTGGTGTGTTTTGGGTGTTTTAGCTGATCAAGCCAGATGAGATGTGCAACTCGATAGTGGATGAGATGAGTATGATTACGTATCTGTCGCAGTTTCCGAGTGCCAAGTTGAAAGAGGGAGCTCCACTGCGCCCCCGAACCAATCCATCCCGTGTCAGAGCCATTGGATCAGGTAGAAATTCTCCTCCTGCTACTGTGTAATGAAAGAACATCAGCGTAATCCTGTTGTAATAATTGTAACTGAAATCTGACATTTATAAAGCTCCAATTCAAGAAAAAGCTCATCAATGGTGATCACGACAGAAATCAGTGAAACTACTGTCGAATAATTCAAGCGCTTGTGAAAACGTGAAAGGGAGTCAAGGGACAAACCGAGGAGCTGAAGGCGCAGCTCGCGAGAAAGGCGATTCCAGCTGGTGGTATAAAAGACGAGTGGAAATTATTTGTTTATACTTTGCTGTTTGGCTTCTTCGGTTCAAGTTATAGTTCGTGTTTGCTGAGGAAATCGAGGTCTGAATGAGAAATTGCGAAAGTGTGTTGAATGAAGGAAGGATAGTATCGGATCAGTTGGTTGGCTTTATCAGGTTATATGAATTCATTCATTCATTCATTCGAAGATTTATATAGCGCCTCTTCAAGGGAACTACTCAGAGGCGAATGAATTGGATAATGAATGGTTGGATAATGTAGGTGGATGATTGGATGGATGTATGGATAGATGGATGTATGGATAGATGGGTTGGTGGATAGATGGGTTGGTGGATAGATGGTTGGATGGATAGATGGGTGGATGTATGAATGGATGGATGGATTGGTGGGTGGGTGGAGTGGTGGATAGATGAATGGAAGGATATGGATGGATAGGTGGGTGGAAGAATGGGTGTGTGCATGGATGGTTGGATGGAATTAAGGATGGATGAGTAGATGGGTAGATGAATTTTGGACGGATAGATGGGTGGAGGGATGATGTATGGATAGGTGGTTGGATGGATGTGTTTATAGATGGGTGGATGGGCGGATGGATGGATAGATGAGTGGATGGATGACTGGAAAGGTAGGTGGAATGGATGGATGGATGGATAGATGACACGATGGATAGATGGATGGATGGATGGATGGATGGATTGATGGATGGATACTAATGGTTGATTGATCGGAATTTGTTAATGAACTTAGAATCCATGAAATCTAGTCCCTCCATCAGTCTATGGCTTGCATGTTATGATGAGAAAGGAAAAGATGTATAATTCTTCTAGTGCAAATGACACGTTGCTTTGTGTTGGGTTAATTTCGTCGTCCTTTCTAATTACGAAACCACTTTTTGTTTGTCATAGGAATCGAACCAGAGGGAAACACATGTGGAAATCCAGCGCTTTTCACCGTCGAGACTTTCAGCGCCGGACCGGGTGATCTTGATATTTGTGTACTAAACCCATGCGGGGTCCAGGAACCAGTGAGTCTCTTCGTGCTGTCACCCCATAGCTGAGCTCACCTAACTCAGGCATAATTTTTTTGGGGTGCGAAGGTTACCCGTACCCCCGGTTTTGGACTGGAGGATACCGTATACTCACAGTTTTCACAGCCTGAAGAAACAATGCCATAAGTAACGCCTCATAGGCTGCTTCTCTGTCTTAGCCGAGTGACCTCGCTATTGACCTGATTACAGCCTGTGCCATTAGTTGGTATCTTGTGTATTATACACCATCTGTAGAGAAGCTATAATTTTGTAGAAGACACAGGTATAAATTATGTAAGAAATACAGGTCTGAATTTTAAGAAGTCTACAGAACATTGGGGCAGAAATTCTTCAGTGCAAGAGTTGTAGACTTGTGGAATGGTTTGGATGATAGTACTATCTCAGTGGACACTATCACAGCGTTTAAGAAGCTAGGAAAATTAGGCTATTAAGCATTCCAGGTTACTTTGCAGTGGTTCTAGCACAGATACACGTCTTCTGAACCACTTAAAACCCTTGTTATGTTAAGTTACTAACTACAACTGGAACTCACAAAAATTCCTTCCAACCAGTGTAGCTGACGAAAGAGTTCTAAAAGATTGACAGGTTCGTCTGAATTAATTATTCATACGAATATGACGCTCAATATTATGATTGTGACGAGGTTTTCGGTTTCTTCTTGCAGTGTCAAGTTTTGTTCAACAACGACAAACTCATTTCTTATCACTGCAACTACGTGCCAACCATTCCCGGTACGTACCAAATCGGGGTGAAATTCGCTGGGCAGGACATCCGAAAGAGCCCGTTTAGTGTCAAAGTCGACGGGTCACCCGGTGACCCATCTAAGGTTACTGTCCGCGGACCAGGAATCGAGAAGTCTGGAGTGGTGGTCAAGCGGAATGCCATCTTTGACGTCTTGACAAAGAGTACGTGTTCCAGTAACAGGTTAACTGTAGTCCTAATTATAAACTGGTGAATAAGCTGGTGCCTTGCACTTAGCCAAATACAGTAGCAGTTACAATATAATTTTGAATTTACTTGATTTATTAATTACTCCTATTCATTAAACATATTTTACTAAAAATCTACAAGTGCTCTTTCTTCACTTTTATAAACAATATTTCCAATTCACCGACAATGCAGTGCTATACATTTCAGCACAATAGACACAATACAAACAATACGATATAATATGGTACAATAAACTGCCGTACGCTACACTGCAGTACAATACAGACAATATAAACAATGCAGCAGATTACAGTATAATACGCTGTAGAAGAAACAAAGAGAATACAATACAAGACACAACAATGCGTTATATGAAAATTAATACACCCATCAATACATGCAATGTATCATTGCATGTAATATAAATTATATAATCTATAATTCGTGAGTGCTAATTTATATAGCGCCGCTTCAATAAGACACTCCTCAGATGTACTCTTGACCTGACCATACAAGACCACGATCGAACAGAATGGTCTTCAACCACTCGCGAAATAGAGGCATAGATAGTAGATGAAGCTCATGGCGCAGATTGCATGGAAGCCAGTTCCAGAATAAGGGGCCGATCACTGCAAAGCTTCTATGATGCATTGTGGTAGTACAGGACGTGGGAAGAACCGTCTTCCGTAGGAATTGCGGCTTGAGCTCCTCCGTCTTTCTCTTCCTCTGTTCCAAAAACGTCTGAAGACATATTATTTGTTAGTGATAGCACTGACTTGGGTCGGGAGCGCCTCTGAATCGTTGAGTGGCGCTTTTCTAAATGTTCGATTACAATAACAATTATAATATATAATCCTGCTTCACAAAGCTAATACACTTGCAGCCACGGATGACATTTGTAGCTCCCTAAAATAAGATGGAGGACATTTGTAACAGAATAATAATAACAACAATGATGTTGTTAATAATAGTTATTATTATTATTATTATTATTATTATTATTATTATTATTATTATTATTATTATTATTATTATAAAGAATATTATTATTATTATTATTATTATTATTATTATTATTATTATTATTATTATTATTATTATTATTATTATTATTATTATTTTATTATTATTATTATTATTATTATTATTATTTTTATTATTATTATTATTATTATTATTATTATTATTATTATTATTATTATTATTATTATTATTATTATTATTATTATTATTATTATTATCTGAAGCGCCATTTCAGCGTCACTCAGACAGAGGTGGCAGGGTCCTAGAAAGGCAGATGGCGTTTCCACGTTGCAGGGCCACCGAAATCCGTTGGAACAAATACGATGTCTCCAGTGGATCGTGCGTTGAGTCTGATATTCGGCTTCCCAGCTCCACAACGAACTGTAGACCTTCGCCACTCCAAGATCCGCCCGTCTCCACTGCGATCGCCACAAAGGTGTGGGTGTTAGTGATCGCTGCGTATTTCGCCCTCTTGATCAGAACTGCACGTTCCGCGGCCTCGCCAGCTCCGATGGATGTGTGGGCAAGGTGGGAGGTGGCGTAGGTATCGGGCACTGTCACGTCCCATGTCAGGCATCGTCCGCGTGACCAAGGAATCAGCGTGACACCGTCTGGTCGCTTTCCATTGCCTCTTGAGAGGCCGAGAGGCTCTTTCTGAGCAGGGATTTTCGCCCTGCTCAGCGCTCTCCAGATCACATCGTTGAGCATAGCGTGCCGCTGTTGTTTCCCTCCTCCTCCTCTACAAACCAGACCATGAAGCCCTCTTGCGTCGACATTTTCTCGGCAGTGGTGGCACAAGTGCGGCTCACAGAGTGTCGTGCCTAGCCTCACCCCGACAGCGATCCGTATCTCCTCGTCTGAAAGGCGAAGGCCCAAAGCAGTCACCGGAGGAGCTAGCATCCAGTCACCAGAATGAGGTGCTCGTGAAGCTAGCAGGCGAGCACGATCGCGAGGACAGCTGGTGGACTCGAGCAGGCCTGTCCGTGCCTTGTCTGTGTATCGGATATCCCACTCCTTTTGGCGATGAGTTGCTGTTCCTGTTGGTGGTTCTGCATCTGTCAGGGTCTTCCACGCGGTGAGTGCTGAATTGACCAGTTCGTATGGTATCTCAGCCGCCTCTGTTGGTAAGATGCATGACTGCAGTTCGGTTGTGCTAGCAGCAGAAGCCAGAAAGGCGGAAAGTGCCAGCGTAGATGCACAACGAACTCCCAGACCACCGTCTCTCACCGGCAAAGAAGCCTGGAGCCACCGGTCATCGTCAAGGTTTACATTTAGGATGGTCGATAAACCTTCTCTCAACAATTTGTCGAACCGAGCCAAGCCCGGACAATTAGCACAGACGGCTGTGCGCATACTGTATAACAGCTTCGGTACACTTAAACTGTTTCTCAGCAGAACCAGAGCATCATGTGTATGAAGTAAGGATAGTCTTGCGATTGCTCTCTCAAGATCGTTAGCTTTCGTTTCTAAGACCTTATCCACAGCTGGACCTTGTATCAGAGGCGCACCCAACAAGGTCATCTGTTCGAAGGCCATGTTTGTAAAGTCTTGAAACGCCGGGTCATCGATCGGCGTTTGGATGTTCTGGTAGGCGATTTCACATTTGCTGCGGTTTAAGAGCAAACCCAGCTTCTTTGATTCTTGCGCAATAAGGTGAACATCGGCGGCCACTGACTCCTTGCTACCCCCCAATGTCAGGTCATCCAAGTATCCAATGCGCAGATCCGAACTCAGCTTTATCAGAACCGGTTGTAAGACAAGGCAGAACTCCAGAGGGCCCAGTGGATCGCCTTGCTGGGTCCCTTCTTCAGATCGTATGATATTCGAGCCATATCGTAACAGTGGACGGTTGGAGTAGGCGGCGTGAGCAAAACGATAGAGCTCTGGGATGTCTCTAGCCACTGCCTCTAGAAGCGAATCTCTGCGCAGAGTGTTAAAAGCGTTAGTGAAGTCAAGCTTCACTAGGACGCTGTCTTCAGGCATCGTGGTAACCCAACGACGTGTTGCATGAACAGCTGCTTCAGCACCTCCTGGAATGCCTACCCCGAGCTGAATGGGGGCGAGCAGCTGAGACAGTCTTGTCACCGCGTATGAATTGGCGCACTTTGCCGCCAGGCGGCGCCAGGTATAGCCCACCGCGATTGGTCTGATGCCTCCGTCCTTCTTGCTTAGGGCTAAAAGGTTTGCTCCGTAAATGACCTCATTCGCCTCTTCGGGTAAACCTCCTATTATTATTATTATTATTATTATTATTATTATTATTATTATTATTATTATTATTATTATTATTATTATTATTATTATTATTATTATTATTATTATTATTATTATTATTATTATTATTATTATTATTATTATATTGTTTGGAATGGTTTAGAGGTTTATTATTATTATTATTATTATTATTATTATTATTATTATTATTATTATTATTATTATTATTATTATTATTATTATTATTATTCATCCAAGTCATATGCAGACGAATTGTTAACTGTATCTAGGGATTCTAGGCTATAGATCGACATTCAGTCCTGGCTGCACGATCTCCTTGTTGTTCAACTCCGAGGTGCCTAGAACAGAGAGAGAGTTTCCAGTTTGCAGGGCAACTGAAAGACGCTGGAGCAGATGGCTGGTCTCACGCTGATCACCTGTAGCTGCTTTTATCTTGACACCAAGTTCTTGGATATTATTATTATTATTATTATTATTATTATTATTATTATTATTATTATTATTATTATTATTATTATTATTATTATTATTATTATTATTATTATTATTATTATTATTATTATTATTATTATTATTACACTGTATTAGAGGTTCCAGATGATTGTTTAAAAATTCTGATGGATCATTTATTTCCTACCCTGGGTATAAAATTATTATAATAACAATAATAATAATAATGATAAATTGCAAAATCACATTTCATCTGCAAGCAGTTGGAGTCATTTCCTCAAAGTGATAGTGATATTAGTGATTGGTTAATTTAACCAATAAATTTACTTGATTAATTAATAATTAAATGTCTAGATGCTGGAAATGGAGTGGTGGACGTGACGATCCTTGACCCAGCTGGACACAAGGACACGGTGCGACCTACGGTCAGTGAGAGGCCGGACGACTCGGTGTGGTCAGTCGATTACGTTCCTATAAGCGAAGGGCTTCACAAAGTGTCTGTGCTCTTTGCAGGAAAGAGAATTCCAGGCAGTCCTTTTTCCGTTGTCGTCAGTCCGGGTAGGATGGATGGTTTCTCGTTGTGTTGCTTCTGTACAGCAGAATTGATCAGTAAATTTGCATTGTCTGGTAGGCCAAAATGAAGACGATTGGCGTTTTATTTCGTTTGGAATTAGTCAGGAGGGGATGGTGGTGTGGTGGGGGTCGTAGTTGTGGTGGTAGTCGCATTTGTGGTCGTGGTGGTAGTCGTGGTGTTGATGGTGGTGTAGTGATGGTGGTGGTCATGGTGGTGGTGGTCGTGGTTGTGGTGGTAGTGGTTTGGTGGTCATGGTGGTGGTGGTGGTTGCGATGGTGGTCATGGTGGTGTTGGTGGTCGTGGTGATAGTGGTCGTGGTTGTCGTGGTCGTGGTGGTGGTAGTGCGGTGGTGGTTGGGGTGGTGGTGGCGGTGATGGTGGTGTGGTGGTGATGGTGGTGATGGTGGTGGTTGTGGTGGTTGTGGTGGTTGTGGTGGCAGTCGTGGTTATGATAATGGTGGTGGTGTGGTGGCGGTTATGGTGATGTTGGTAAAAAATGGTGATGCTGTAAATGGTAGCGCTGATGGTAGAAATGAATGTGTTGTGTTCGTGGTGCTGACCGAGTTGGTGATACTGCTAGTAGAGGTGTTTTATGGCAGAAACGAAGGAGGTGGTGGTGGTAGAGTTAGTGATTGGTAGTGGTGATATTGATGGCAGAGGTTATGTTGATACCAGTGGTAGGCATTGCAGATATGGTGGAGGTGTTCGGAGTAGAGGTGATGATAATAGCAACTAGTACTTGACCTTCAAACTATTTGACCTTTCCTGCCAATGGATTTTGTTTTGACTGAGCGCCTGTGAATATAGCTGGTTCCCACAACTTTGCTTTTTAGACACTAGAAATCTCGAGATTATGATTACGATTATGATTAAGATTATGATAATGATTAAGATGTTGATGACTTATGATCGTTTTTATCTTCTCTGTAGCAATCGATGCTCTCAAGTGTTACGTGACTGGTCGTGGAATTCAGCCGAAGGGCGTTCGAGTCGATGACCTTTGCGACTTCACAGTGCACACAGAAAATGCTGGAGGAGACGCAGAGGTCATTGCCAAGGTCGTCGGGTCAGGCGGCGTTGAAGAGAAGCTGACCTTGAAGAGACTCGATCCGAAGACATACGAATATTCCTACGTTCCAAAGAGAACCGGTCCGTACGTTGTGAGCATCACGTACGGTGGTCAAGGAGTGGCAGGCAGTCCATTCCGCGTGGAGGTTGGACCGAAGAAGGACAGCAAGATCCGGGCGTTCGGACCAGGCCTGCAGTACGGAATTGTGGGATATCCGGCCTGCTTCACTGTCGACACCAACGGAGAGACCGGTGCTCTAAGTGAGGTTTCAGAAATGTTCTTCATCCGTTCATTCTCTCATTTGTTCCTTCTTTCATGGTAATGATATCAGTGATAGTCATGATAATAGTAATAAGATAATATCAATAAGATAATATCAATAATGATAACGATTATATTACTAGTTGTAATACTAGCAATGATGATGATAATGATAGTGATAATAGTGATAATGACAATAGTAGTAATAATAATAGTAATAATAGTATTAATAATAGTAGTAGTAATAGTAATAATATTAATAATAATAATCTATCTTTTAATTAGTATTTAAGTCCCTGAGGGATCGCGTGTATCTTGGGCATAAAAATAATAATTAAAGACCAGCCATCCCCAAGAAACCTATCCCTAAGTTCTTAAATCCTGATGGATCATCATTTATAGCTCGGGTAAAAAACGTAAGAAGTAGCAGTTTCAGTAATAATTACTACTAGAGAAATAATCTAAAATTTCCCAGTTCTGTGTGTGATACGATAAACGCTAATGGAATGTGTGGAGTGTGCATCGGGCGAGCTATCCGTCCGTCCGTCTGTCTCTTCGCCCGTCTTATATTGGTCTAGAGTATACTGTAGGTACGAACGCGGCCCTAAGCCGACCTCCCTCACTAGGCAGATAAACTAGAGCCAGTGCAGGTACGAACGGCCGACGGGAAACCGTTCCTAACAGTGAGGGAGAGAGATGGAGGGAAGGTGCGAGAGGGAGGGTTGGTCACTGCCTCCATCAATCACTGCTTCCATCTCTCCCTCCTTCCCGTCATATATGACGGGCCATTACTCTAGTCTTGATTATAACAGGGCATCTGTGAATGTTTCTGCCATAGGATTTTCGATCGAAGGTCCGTCTGAGGCGAAGATCGACCGTAAAGACAATGGTGATGGATCGGCCGACGTCTCATACTGGCCAACTGCTCCAGGAGAATACGCGGTCCACATCCTCTGCAACGAGGAAGATATTCCACAGTCACCGTTCATGGTCGACGTCAGTCCTTCGACAACGAAATTCGACCCAACCAAGGTCGAAGTGCATGGCCCGGGCATTCTCAGGGACGGGGTGACAGTCAACAAGTGGGCAGAGTTCGTCGTGGACGCACGCCAAGCGGGTCACGCTCCGTTGCACGTCGTTGTTACGGAACCGAATTACTTCCCAGTGGAAGTGGTCGTCAAGGACAACAAGGATGGAACGTATAATTGTCGATATATGCCGAAACGTGGCGTCAAGCATGTCGTCGTGATATCGTATGGAAACGTCGCTGTTCCAAACAGTCCATTCCGGGTAAATAAATGCAATTATGCAATCAGGAATTCAGTTTCATTTATTTAATAAACTTCAAATCTTCTAAAGCGCTACTGTGAAGCTAAGCGCAAAGCACCAGCTTATTCACGAGCGCTGCGTCGTATCAGAGGGGTTGTCCAGGAACGATGTCCAGTGGAGGTCCGAGTCCGGTTGCCAGAGACACCAGAAACAGTTGGTTGAGGAGCTGATGAGGTGAGTTTTGTTGAGGACGAGAAAGCTTGGTTATGTAGGGCCCTTTTGAACATCTTAAAAGCAACTGTAAGTCACGAGATTAAAGACGTGACCCATTTTAGGTTTTGGTCCAACCAGAGAGGTATCCGTCTCGTGTCAAAGTCTTTGGACCTGCACTCGATCGACCTGTCAGAGTCCACCAACCGACGCATCTTATCGTCGACAGTTCAGAGGCCGGCCCTGGTAGATATGAATAATTGTTTAATTAACTAATTATGTAGCTAATAAAGAATTAACTGCAATAGCTGGCTGGTTCGTTGCAAATAGGTTATCACTTAACCTTGAAAAAACTAACTTTATTTTAATCCGTTCCTTAAAAAATAAACCGTCTTCTGTTACAACATTGTATATTAATGGTATGCCTATCACACAGATCTGCTTCTAACAGTTTCTTTGTGTTATTGTCGACCACCATCTTACGTGGAGGGATCACTTATCAGTAATCTCTAAAAAGCTAGCTAAAAGCTTAGGGGTCTTAACGACCGCGGGTTGGCTCACATGTCTAGAAATGGAAAATTTTGGGTGGATACTGTCAAGATGACATCTGAGCGGGACAGCGAGAGAGAGAGAGAGAGAGAGAGAGAGAGAGAGAGAGAGAGAGAGAGAGAGAGAGAGAGAGAGAGAGAGAGAGAGAGAGAGAGAGAGAGAGAGAGAGAGAGAGAGAGAGAGAGAGAGAGAGAGAGAGAGAGAGAGAGAGGCAGAGGCAGAAAGAGACAGGGAGATACAGAGGCAAATACTGAGAGAGATAACTACGCAAAGAGAGTAAGAGACATTCAGTCATTCATTCTGAGACATACAAAGACGGATAGAAGAGAGGATATACAGAGAAACATGTTAAGATAGAGAATGTATTGTAGATATAATACATAGGAAGTCGTGGAAAATATAAGTTTTGGGAACAGAGCAAATGCCATGACTGGTGACTTGCAGGGTTGATATTGGGAAGGCCAATATCTCGTAAGCTGACCTGCAAGGGATGACAAGTGCCAGGGTTAGATATCCAAGTGGAGCCAGTAGTGGAGCCAGTAAGAATGTGAAACATAATTTTGGTAATCTGGCAGGAAAAGAAAGCAGAAGCGAGAAAATGGAAAATCGTTTATGAAAATCAGAACAGCTGTCATCGTATTCTGCGATGGTCTAACAGTTTGTGAGCTTGATTGCAAGAACAGAGACGGGGTTCAAGACTCCTCTTGAACAAAAGGATGTTGCAGGATTTCTTCAGTTCTAATGGCCCTTGCTGTGCTCTAGTGCTCTAGAAGTAGAAATAGCCACGATTTTGACTTCAGGTGCAAAGTTAAAGGTAGCACACTTGTTTACCCCTGTATAAAAACTCAATTGAGGCCTAAAGGCTATGGTAAGGTAATACACTTAGTTACCCGCCTCAATCCATACTGCTCAGAGGCATAACTCATATCGCGTAGTAGGCCTACGCACGCAATATATGCTCCGAAACTGAAATTGGAACGGTCTCTTATTGCTTTCAATTGCTGTTACATTCAATGTGCATCCTACATTTTTAAACTGTCTTAAATCACACTTATTCAGATCAATATTATAGCCATGCGCGATACGCTTCTAACTCTAGGCGCTATATAAAGTACTTTGATGCATACATATCGTCTGTTTAGAGTGCAAAGGTGCTATCTCCATTTTGGTCATTTTCAGGAGAGCAAATCTAAACTTTTGATAGTTGCTACAAATCCAATAGTTTTTATGTGATTGTGATTTATAGTCATTTGGATAATAAATTATTTCCCCAGTTGGAATGTTGTAATTATTTTAAATTTTGTGACGCCTCGCCTTAAAAAATGCAAAACAACAGCAAGTGACCAACGACCACCTATGCTTGTAACAGACGATAGCACCTTTGCACATTTCAAAATATTTTCTTATCTGGAGATAGCTATAATTTTACAACAACTTAAATTTGCGATTAAAAATTACTTTTTACAGAAAAAATATTATAAAATAATAAATAATAATTTGTGTAAACTGCATTGATTTATTTGAACAATTTAATAGAAAATTTAGAAGCTGAAAAATTTATTATTGGTACACACTCGAAGTTCGAAACTAACGGTTAAAAATGATGTTGGCCCTTCATAATATTTTCAGCTGCATACAATTATAGGGTTAAGGAATCAATATTTGCAAAATCTTAATTTATATATTCTGTGACCATAATTGATTCACTTATATCAGTTTCATGAAATTTGGATTTTACTTCAATATTTTCTCTTGACTCATGAGATTCACCGACATCAAAGTTTACATCGGATTTCTATCGACACGCGAGATTCGTCGACATCAAGTTACCATGATTAAATGCAATAATATTTTCAGAATAATAAGTCTAACTAATGCAAAATGTTACGAACATGATTGTTAGAAACTTGCAATTTTCATTTAAAATACTTTTGGATTAGTCTTCAGCACGACGCCGTATGTATACTAAATTAAACCATGGAACCTATTTTTTGGTAAACATAGAGTGCAGTAGGCCCTAGCTCTATTGGAGATAGAACCTTTGCACATTTCAAAACTAGGTTGTTGGAGATAGCCCCAATATTAAAATAGTTGCTGCGTTTTTATTTACACTGTGAACGATACCACCTTTTCACAGTTCAAACACTACATTGGTAGCAATAGAATAAAACAATAAAAAATTTTTTGAAAATTTGGAGATAGCACCTTTGCACTCTAAGCAGACGATATACACATAATTATATTGTCATATTTCAGGTGACATAGTAATTCATCTGACGGACTTACATGACATCGCCGTAAACGTCGTGAAAACGGAAACAAGCGACAGGACACATCGATTTGACTTTGACGCGAACAGCGTGGGAATACACAATGCTCACGTGTACTTCGCCGACCACGAAATACCAAATAGTCCATACACGATTGACGTGCGTCGAGCCATTGACTTGAAACAAATCGTCATTCATGGACTGAAAGAACGTATGTGTAATATTTTCAAACCTTTAATTTCCAACTCGATATTACCAGTGAACTTAGAACAAATCGAACTGGGTTAGTAGTTTGGTTGTCTTCTAGTGCTTTTATTGCCTGACCTGATAAGCTGGATTGTCATTTGATCATTATTAACTTAGTCAAAATTTATTTATTTAATTGTGTAATTAGTCAATTAAATTTTCCTAATAATTTGTACATTATCATATTTCTTTCATTTATTTTGTACACTTTGAAAATTTTGTTAAAAAATGTTACTTATATAAATACCTAAATTAATATGTGACCTACTTAATGACAAATCAAATGTACTTATTTGTTAGCGGATTTAAATTTTAATCAGCTAATTCAAAATTATTTAATTGTTTAAATTATTATATACAGAATTCATTACATTTTTTTAATACTATTGAAATAATTAATAATTAGGTCAGTAATTAATTACGTCAATAATTTACTTATTTAGTCAGTTAATTAATTAATTAATTAATTATATTAATTGAAACATTTGTATAGGTGTATATTACGGTATAAGATTAGATTAAATGACACGTTGTATCCGTTAAAGAAATTGTCAATTGATGCTGCGTGTGAGTTTCATTTATTGCTCTGTGGAAGTCGTATGAGGTTAGATTTGGATTTGTGATTTCGCAGAGGTCTATGTTGGTTCGGAGAATTCCTTTACGATTGATACACGAGCTCTTGGCTCGCAAGGCCATGACAACATCCAGGCGTTCCTAACCGACCATGCGAGAAATCGATCGAAGGTCGTAATTGTCAATAACAACGACGGAATGCTCAATGGAATCTATAAACCAGAGCAAAAAGGTTGATGCTTGTCAGCGTTTAAGTCGTGTGATCCTGACATCTGTACAGATAGCACTTAATTTTTCTGAAGTGTTGCTGGTTATTCCATTTTAAGTAATATTTCCTTTAAAATGAACTTGATGTTATTGAGGAAACTTTACATCCGTTAGATTTGGGACCAGCACCTTCCCTTACACCGTTTTATCTACATGTATCTTTACCTTACCTCAAATTAGTTAACTTTACCTCCAAGCAAAGTCTTACCTTCAAAAGACACTTAGATGGTGCCAAATACACATTTACATGTTTCAAACATTACCTTACTGTACATCACCTTATCTTGCCTTTAATTGTTTTACTTTGTCTCTCTTTTCTTACCTTACATTACCTTTCTTCACCTTACCTAGCAATGCAAAGTTTCTGTACGAATTTTAGGTACGCACATACTGGAAATTACATTCGACGGGGATGCGGTTCCCCCAACTCCATTTCATCTCGACGTTGTAGCTTCTGACCCGGGTCGTGTGAAGGTGTCTGGCCCAGGTGAGTGAGACGTGACTAACCGATCGTTTCTTACGATTGGTGCCATTTTAATGTATATTTTCTCTACGCTTATGTCGATTGCTAGTGTAACTGATGTTTCAGTCCTTTTTAACAACGAAAATTTCAGCAGTAAGTATACAGCGCTCAGAAAACTTAAAAATTCTATTGTTGTCGGCTCCAGCAAGCATGCCATCTTCTGTAATTGTCAACACCCTGTTCTGAGTTTTAGAACGCTATGGGATCAATTCCGGTAGCAAGACTAATTTACGCTGAACTGGTTTATAACTTTATAACCGCCCATCCTTCAAATTTCTTTAGCTGTGGCTGGTCTGGGAGCGCCTCTGCGTAGGTATTTTGAAGAGGCGCTATATAAATTCTCATAATGAATGAATGAATGAATAAGAATTAAAATCAAGGTGAACTGTTTCCTACTGATGCAAGATTACCCAATGTGAGGCACGAGAAGAATCAAAGTCCCCACTGATTGAGGGGATCTAGCTAATGTGTTGTTAACTCGTGGATGGAAAACTACATAGAAAACAAACAATGCAAATCCAATATTGCCCTCCTTCAAAATTTCAGAAGTGCACTCACGACAATGCAACAGCAGATCGATGGCGCTGAATAACTGCAACGAAGGACTTCCTCTTTCAATATAGTCGCAACTCATAAGCATATAAAATAGTCATCTATCCATCCATCCATCCATCCATCCATCCATCCATCCATCTATCAATCAATTAGTAAGTCAATCATTCAATCAATCAATCAATCCAACGCTCAGTTTGTGCATTAGTTTATTCATCCTCGGGGGTCCCAGACCCGTACTCTCCTCTTTGGAATTCTAGCGCTGGAGCCACTCTTCTGCCGTACCCTATAAAGCAAACCTAACGTCGTCTCTTTCAGCCACGGTCTCGAGCTCTGTTGTCGTTTGTTAGGTCTGGAAGGTGGGGTCACGAACCAGCCGCAAGAGTTCACCGTTGAGACGAAGGACGCTGGTGTCGGAGACCTTGACCTTGCCATCGAGGGTCCGTCGGAGGCCAAACTCAAGCGCTCCGACAACCCTAATGGCAGCTGCGTTGTCGAGTATCTGCCGACCAAGAGAGGGATCTACAAAATCGCAATAAAGTTTGCCGAAAAGCCAATACCAGGTCAGTCCGTTTCATGGAAACATTTGAGAACTTACCTTATTTCGCAATCTTATGACCTTTATAGCGCAGCAATAATATTGTACTATGCAGTGCGTGGAGTCAAACCAGCGAATAACGTCTATAGTTAGCAGATGGTAGCGTTCGCAACACACGTTACGTCTCCTCCCAGTAGTCCCTTATAATTGGTAGAAGGTGACGCACGTCCGGCTATCCCTCGAACCATCTGGTGCACGAGGAACAGGCATTCGACGCCTGCCGGTTGGTAGATCGAAGAACTACGAATGTGTATGGTGACTGGGGTGGGTGGACGGGTGGGATATGGATAGATGGATTAATTAATTACTGAATGGATTAATGAAGGGTCGTTGATGTTTTGTCTGTGGAAAGGGACTCCTTTTCATGTGGAGATTGTTGATGAGATCAATCCACAGAAGGTCCGTTGCTATGGACCGGGGATCGATATAGAGGGCGTTCCACAGGGTCAGCCGGGAAACTTCACCATCGATGCATCTGAGGCTGGGGCCGCCACTCCTGATGTCAGCGTCACCGATCTCACAGGTTGTGCCTTATCTTTTGTCTTCTTTGGTCAGGGCAAAGTTTTTTAATCAGACACTGAACTTGTTTTTCCAGTTGTTATGTAAGTGACTGTTTTTCTTGAAAGTGAAGGTTCCAGTTTCATCTTCCCCTTCAATAATATGTGTCGTCCAGCCAGCATATCATAGGATAATTTTTAATGCTCAACTACTGGGCATTATTCATTCAGTGTGGGAAGAACTGGGTACGAATGCTGTGGGATACGGGGAACCGGTATCCCAGATTACCCCTTGCTATCTGGTTAGGATATTGTACCTTTCAAGTATCTCAGAAAAGTAGTAGATATCATCCTCACCTTTGTTAAGATTTCACTCAGAGAAGCCATCGACTGAAGTCTTTGCCAATATTATAAGGGCGCTATAGAAATCATTAGTTTAGATTAATGAGTTAATTTTAGTTTTGTTGACTGGGTTTTAGATGAGTAGTTATTGCCTCTCCCGGTTATGTTGTTCTGACCTATTTAAAAGTTGTTAGCTGACCCAGCTGTTATTTGTCCTGACCTATTTCTTATTGTGGACTGACCTAGTTAAATTGTCTCTTTATGAGTTGTTGCCTGTACTAGTAAGTTTGTCCCGACATATCTACGAGTTATTGCCTGGCCTGATTTTCCTGCCATGACCTATTTAGCCTGGCCTAGTTGTATTGTCTGACCCATTTCTGGTCTGTTCCTAGGACGAAAGCGTCCAGGCCAAGTGAAACCACGAGGGAATGGTTTCTTTGATGCCACCTACTTGCTTGACGTTGAGGGTACAATCAAGGTCGAGGTCACCTTCGCAGGTCTACCGGTACCTGGCAGGTAACTTAGAGCTGTCTTAAATGATAATGATTAGTTAGGTACATCCAGGTTTGTACTTAGCGAATATGGTAGGTAGGCTGGTTGTAAGTACCGGAATTGATAGATAGGTATTTATGTAGGCAGTTGTGCTAGATAAGAATTTAAGTCGGTGAGTAGGTGAGTCTCTTTTTAACATTTTACCTGAATTAAATATGATTCGTATAATAGTTTCCGACCGTCTTATTTATTTATTTCTGTACGATCACAGCGACCGCATATTAATATGGGACCTACCTCTTGCGCATGCGCGATCAACTATAACCACTTAAATATTGAAAAAACCCAGCGTCATGACTACGACTAGCTAGTCAGTCTCTAAGTGTGTCCCATGCATAGCGATTGTCGAATATCGCTAGTCGCCGACTAGCTAGTCGCGACTAGCCGCTAGTCGGCGACTAAGCTAAGACGTGGTCATACATACGGGCCCTGGTGGCTCAACAAAGTTTTATGTTGGGATATAACGAACGTATTACAATTTTAGGATTTACGTTATTCTTTCATTCCTTCATTTTCCATGAGTTCTACTTTACACCATCAACGAGACTTTCGTGACTGGTGTGTGTTCGTGTGGCATGGCGGTCTCGTTGGTAGTGTCATGTGTCTGTAATCCAAGGATTGTGGTTCTGAGCCTCCTAAGTGAACTCTGTTTAATGTCGTTGGTTCACGATCTTTCATGTGCGTTAGATTCAGAATTGCTGACCTTGAGCATTGAGTAATGAAATGAAGAAAGAAATCGGTACAAATGTCTGTAGCGCTATGTCTGTCAAATAAATGAATGAATAAGTTAAATTTATATAGCGCTATATCTGTGGAATAAATGAGTAAATAATTGAAACTTGTATAGTGCCAAGTCAGATTCTCTATTGATTTCCTGTTGTACACTTGCATGGACGAGTGAGGTTTTTCTTGGTAGTTGGAATATTCTGAAAGCACAGTTGTGCATCTCGATGTCTAAATGTTTCAGTCCGTTTACTTCTCGTATCCTGCCGCTGTACGACGCCACCAAGGTGCACGTGACTGGCGAGGGAGTGAAGCCGCAGGGCGTAACAGCCAGTCTTCCAACAACCTTCCTCATGGACACGCGAGACGCGGGAGTGGCGGATCACGAAGTCACCATTTTGGTAGGATTGTATTCTCTCTCTAGCGAATCAGTAACAGTGACCTAGTAAGTAAGTAACGCTTATCCTAAAGTTTCTTGTGATTTATCATTTACAGTTATTTTTACAGTTACGTTGCTTTTACAGTATTTAACCTTTGCATGACTGTAAATGAGTAGGTAGATTGATAGGTAGGATGCGAGTGAAAGACTTGCGCAAGGCCCTAACCCTAACCATTTATGCGATTACCGTGATATATATACTTACATCTACAGTTATATTAACATCTACATTGTGTTGGATTTCGTTAGGATCCAGATGGGTGCTTAGTTGGACCGAAGATTCTTGACAAGGGCGATGGTACGTCTGTCGTCACTTACACTCCGTGTGACGTCGGTCGTTATACAATTCATATCAAGTATGGCGGAGACCCCGTTCCTCTGTCTCCGTTCCATGTCGTGACATCGGCCACTGGTGACGCCAGCAAAGTCAAGATCATTGGCAAGTCATTCATTTATACACGTATATTCATTCATACATTAATTCATTAATATATGCGTCAGAGAGGTACTTGAGGGGTACATATTATACTATAGACCATTTCGGGCGCGTCATTTGACCTAGTTTTCTTGAACCAGGTCGCGCATGCGTAAGTTGTGTAGGGCAAAAAGCGGTTAGTTCGTGTGGCAAACCAATGATTTATTCACCGTGAAATTCTCTTTAAAATGAGGTCCTATTACTTATCTTTGCATAAGGGAGCAAGAGATCGTTACTTATTCAAGTTAAGTAGTATCGGGTTCCAAGTGGACATTGACGACCCATAGGCCTAGGCCTATATATATAGGCTATTGATGATGCATCGAAGTGGGTAAACGACGTTACCCAGTGGGAGCTATTTACGCATAGTTGGTGTGGTATAACTCAAAATAAGGATCTGCCCTAGATTTCCAGTAAACATTTGGGAAATTATTCAATTCCAGTTATGCGACGTTGTCAGAAACAGAATAGAAATATGTATGCAAAAACACACGCCAAGTGAAAGTAGAGCTTACTGCTCTGGAAGGGGCAACACGATTGCAATGTGAGAGTGGCCTGTGGCATGAATATCAGAAAGGCCGTTTTACTTTGTCACTGTTTCACGATAACATGCCTGCAAATATGCAAAATTCTGCAAAATCCACAAAAAGCCTTCTGCAAAAGATACTGCTTTGCAATTTGCCATTTTAAAATATTGCCATGAGGTATGGTCTTGAAAGCATGAATGCAGCAGCTCAGCAATATTTGGAAAAGTGTTCTGCTTTACATGTGAATCTCAAAGTTGAGACCTGTGGAATTTCAATTAATCCTAAATATACATATCTTGGTTGCACTTCTGATCGGCATGGCACATGTGACTGTCAAGGGATGTAGATTCTGGAAATAAAAAGTTCCTTCAAATACAGATCAGTATTGAGTATTACCATGTCAATTAAGGATAGCACTTTCTTTCTTATAAGCATAGCCAACAGCTATTACTTTGGAACTCTTCTCTTAAAATGAAACATGGTCACTACACACAAGTGCAGGGTCAGTTAGCAAATAGGCTCGAAGTGGGAAACAATAGGTGCCGGTATGGATATAAGAACCATTCCCCTGCCCGATACCGATATGTCTTTGGGCCATACCGGCATGGATCTTTCGCCTGGAGAAGTTCCGGTATGCTTTCAGCCGGCCAGGAGAGGTGCAGGTATGGCATACCGTTTCATACCGTCCCACTTCGAGCACTGGTTAGCAATCTCAGAACTTGATTTGCTGACTTTTTGTGTTATACATGTGCATCAGCTGGTCTGCACATGGAACAGATCTATCTCTATCACAATAAGATTTTCTGCAAAATATGCTGGCCACATTAGAATTATTTTACACAAAATGTGTACTGCCAGAATTTTAACACATCAACAAAGTATATAAAAAATTATGGAAAGAGCAAAGGCAGCACATCAACTGCTACCGCTGCCTAACCAACAGTAAATTCCAAACTGGTTGACAGCACTGTGCACTGCTGAACTAATGGTACCAACTTGTGCACCTAAGGGAAATGGATCTTCCAACATGTAGGGTAAACAGTTGATTACACTGGTATGCTGGTAATTTTCAAAGTGCTGTCATATGCAAACCAAAGTTAAAGGAACTATGTCAAGACCAGAATGACTACTTCTCTTTTACACTATGTAGTGACTACGATGCTGTTTAGTACATGCAGTTATTTTTTTTTAATTAAAAAAAAATTGTTTCAAGACATGTCCATTCTTAGTGTGCAAAAGTGTTCACAATTTTAAGCATCACAGTATGGAATGATTCATGTTCACAACGGCTGCAGCTATTGTTACAAATTTATCTATAGTGTTACAGTGCTTTCACTGCTTTGACCTTAATTTCTTCTTTACCAGATTTATTGGCAGTGTGTCACTCAGTATTTTAAACTCTAATTTGCCCAATTACTCATTAATATGAATTCGAGCACGCGACCTCTGTCTTGACATTTCCACCTCTGCCAACTCTGTTTTTTACCTTTTGTATAAGATTGTATAAGATTAATGCCATACTTTGCAGTTATCCTTCATAGAAACCCTGGCTGCTAATACAATATCACCTGGATAGAGCTTAGTTGACCCTGGAATCGAGTACTATATGGCACGATCACTTGCACCGTTGCACGACCACCCCAGCAAGGCGATTATGTAGGTACAACTGCCAGATGGACTTATAGGCCCCCTACCAATCAGGCACTTGACAGTACTGTTGTGACGCTTGTAGTTGGAAAATGTGTACGCTTTTGTCTTTAATGAGCCTTTGTATGAAGAATTCGGTAAAGTCAATGATGCATCAGACACGTTGAAAAACTTCGTTTTGGAAAACAAGAGGCAGTTCCAAATGATCTGTTGTGGGTCACATAATCATTCCACACTATTTGGTGTACGCCTCAATGCACAGATATTAATGGAAATATTGAAGTAACTGGTGTCAGACTTATGTGAAAGCGATAATTATAGGCCTATGTCAAGTCTTCCATCCCTGGGTTTTGACACAAATGTAAAATGTAAATGTAGGCCTACACGTTTTCATACAGTGACGATATCGCCTCGACCCTGCTCATTATCCAATGCATTAATCGGGCGCGATCCTTCACCGCCGACGTGTTTTTATCAACGTTGAAAACAATTGATCCGGAGGGCTCCGTCTGGTAAAACTCTGTTTGATTTCGTTTTCTGTGGATTTTAAAAATAATTGAAATGTGTAATTTGGCAAGCCGGTATAATATTTTGTCTGGGCACTAACGCGAAATGGACTGAACAACAACTACAGCGGCTTTTGCCCATCAGTAGGGCCTATGTAGAAGGCAATGTTTTGCCCTACACGAAAATGGCGCGTTGGCCGTGATGCATCACGGGACAGCTTTTACCATGGTAATCGTTCGCGCCTGAAAAGGTCTATACTAACGTTCTCATACATTTACATGCATATGTGTACATATGCATACATACACGTATATACATGTATACGCATGTGCGTACATAGTATATAGTCTTTGTCTGTGGTTCGAGTATTGAATCGTCGGTTCTGTAGATGGCATTGAGAGCGTTGTTCCAGTTGGAGAGAAGTGCACCATCAGTCTGGAAACGTCTTTGGCTGGATTCGGCAACGTCACGTGCAACATTCACAGTCCAAACGACAGTGACGTCGACATTGACATCATCGACAACCACAACGGCACCGTCAACGTTGTCTACGTTCCTCGGTTGCCCGGAGTCTACACGATCAACCTCAAGTTCGGTGGACAACCGATTCCAAAAGGACACTTCTCTCAGCAGGTTAGCCAGGAAATGTGGTTTGATTTGTAGCTGGAACGCGTAAATCCGTGTGACGTGTTATTTTCACCGGCTTTACCTGATGTGCATGTGATTCTCCTTAGAAACAAAGTGGATTTCCACTGTACAAGACTGTCTAGCTAAACAGTAGCTAAACTCGTTAGCACTTCTCATAGCGGTGGTGGTTGTGGTTATAGAGATGCTTCTGCTGCTGCTGATGATGATGATTACGAAGACAATAGTGATGCTCACGATTTTATCTGCGGACTGAGTTTTCCAGAATGTTCTGTAATTTCTGTGCGTTTTCTTGCAGGCTGTTCCTGAATCTGAAAAGCTGCGTCCAGTGGATTTCCTCATTCCCGTGGGACCAACCTTCAGCTGTGTCTCAGGTTAGCTAGAGTGTTTTTTTTTCTTAAAAAATGTCAATTGATTTAGCATGATGATGAGATTCTGCAGGTTATGCCGGGATAAATAATTTCACCGTATAAATCAACTCTAAACTATTGACTGCAACAGCGCCGTTGTCCTATCGCTCAAGACATCACTCTATTGTTATTTCAATTGACACTAACACAGCTTTTAAAAAGAATCTTGGAAAATTGGGCTATTAAGCGTTCCGGGTAATTTGCAGTGGTTCTAACACAGACTACACGTTTTCTGAACCACTTAAAACCCTGTTATGTTACGTTATGTTATGTTATGCTATGTTATGTTATGTTACGTTATGTTATGTTATGCTATGTTATGTTATGTTATGTTATGGTATAATAGAATTGAGATTAGAATAGATTATATTAAACGCCTTCGAAGTCGGGCTAGATTGGATTTTTACATTATCTCATGCTGCTGCAACTACCCTTATCCATGCCTTTGTCACCAGTCGACTTGACCATTGCTCCTCGATTCTGGTTGGCCTGCCACTTTCTCTGACTGCTCGTCTTCGACCTGCTGCGCGTCTCATTGGTCACCTTCCTAAATGTGCGCCTGTCTCAGCCTATATGCGTGACACACTACACTGGCTTCCCATCTCGCAACGCATCAACTATAGAATAGCTGCGCTGATCTGGCGATGCCTTCTTGGCTGTGCCCCGGTTTACTTACGTGAGCTCTGCTGTCCTGTCTCTCATGTGACTGGCCGACGAGCCCTTCGCTCTTCTTCTGCGGATGAGCTCTTGGTTCCTCGTTCTATCACCGCAACTAGGCAGCGTAGAGCTTTCTCTGTGGTCGGCCCCTCCATCTGGAATCAACTCCCATTGCAGATACGCCTTTTGCCTAAGATTAGTTCGCTTATGTTTTATAAGTTACTTGTAAGTCCAGTTTATATTGCCGTGGTTGGGCTAGGAGCGCTTCTGAGTAGGCGCTATATTAAATTTTCAAAATGAATGAATGATTGAATGAATGGAAAGATTAAATTTAGGATGAGATTAGATTAATTTCTGTCATAGATGAAAGCAGATAAAATTGAGACAATGCAAGGGCTTGAAGAGATTTCTGTAAGCATTGTTTTCTGGCATTCTGTCTGTTAACAGGAAGTGAGTTTCTGGTCAGTCCGACACCAGAGGACATCCAGCTAGAGAACGATACTAACCGTGTCGGCATGGAATGTGAACTCAGCCTCCGTGTCCAAGGTAGCATATTAACTTATCCGCATCGGTGGACTGAACCACAACGCATGTATGGAAGAGGCAGAGATGCTGAACGTTTCCAAATAATGTTTAAGATTGCATTTCTGAAAACGCTAGAAGTGTCTTCCTACTTTCAGTGTTATGCAAATTGTCATAAATGTCATAACTAACAAGAAAACACGGCACTTGTTACTTAGCTCTGTTGGCATTTGCCACTCTAGCAATTGACATTTGACACTCTAGCAATTGACATTTGCCACTCTTGGAATTGACAATTGTCACTCTGGTAATTTTGACAATTGTCACTCTGGCAATTGACAATTCTCACTCTGGCAATTGACAATTGTCACTCTGGCAATTGACAATTGCCACTCTAGCAATTGACAATTGTCACTCTGGCAATTGACAATTGTCACTCTGGCAATTGACAATTGTCACTCTGGCAATTGACAATTGTCACTCTGGCAATTGACAATTGTCACTCTGGCAATTGACAATTGCCACTCTAGCAATTGACAATTGTCACTCTGGCAATTGACAATTGCCACTCTAGCAATTGACAATTGTCACTCTGGCAATTGACAATTGTCACTCTGGCAATTGACAATTAATTGCCGCTCTAGCGATTGACAACGCAAGCCATCGTCTTGCTGCTCACGATGCTTTATACGATCGTCATTTCGAAATTACAATGACATTGCAGTCGTTGCCATTATTTACTACTGAGTTATTGTAGGAGCGAGTCCTTACGACTTGGATGCATCAGTGACGAATCCGTGGGGATCTTCGGAGCCATGTCCCATTCAGCATCAAACAGAGAACAACTACATGTATAGCGTTCGCTTTGTACCAAGGGAAATGGGATTGCACATGGTCAGCGTTCGACACAAGGGATCAGACCTCAAAGGTATCGACTCCGTCTACCACAGTCATCGTCCTCAACGCCATCATCATCATCATCATCATCATCATCATCATCATCATCATCATCATCATCATCATCATCATCATCATCATCATCATCATCATCATCATCATCATCATCATCATCATCGCCATCATCGTAATTCCTTTTAATCGTCATCATCGTCATATTCCGACAGAAAGAGAAACAGAGAGAGAGAAAAAAGAGGTTGAACTGTATATATGTAATCGGTTTGATTGTCTGTGATTGTTTGCGGATATAGGAAGTCCTTTCGAGTTTTCTGTTCGTCCTGTCATCGATGGAGGAGCGGACAAGGTGCGTTCGCACGTTCCGGGACTTGAAAACACGGCGACGTAAAGTCTGCGTAAGCAAGCATTCTTCTGGCTCCATAATTATCTGTCTGCCAGGAGACTGCATTTAGTCAAGCTTGTTTTTTCATATCTGACCTGACCTCAGGACTTCTGTAGCACCGTTAATAAAGCTCACAAGTCCATCTGTCCTACTGCTCACATCACAGTCGCCCCCTAGGGAGTGAAAAGGGTGAGTCAACCTGTATGGGACTAGCGTGTATCGAAGCCGCGATCTTCGTTGTAGCGCGTTACCATCCAGACATTTCCCGCCTCTGTGGGCTACAACGTACTGGACCAATATTCGTTGAACTAAAGTCGTTAGGCCTAAGTTTTATGGAGAGACATGTTAACGTTTTACGTGTTTTAATACGTTTATGATCTAATTTCGTTCTAGGCTACAACGTCTGGTAGGTGACCCGACGGCTACCAATTCCTAATGAAGTTAGGCGATGAGCACATACCAGGCAGTCCAGTCCAGATCAACGTACAGTGAACGAAAAGAATCTGTTTCAGCGTCTGCGAGCTCTCGATTTTCTTGCGATCGAGATTTGCGATCTCCTTCGTGGCCTATTCACGTGTATAGGCCTAGGCATACTTTTGGTATTTTTTCAGGAGATACCTGGTAATGACGACCACCATCGTCATTATCGTTGTTTTGATCTTTAAATCTTGCTTCTCAAATTTGCTATTGATTATTGAACATGTATTTTAAAGTAGGCCCTAGCTTAAATTTTAAAACTGGTAGATTTTTTTTATTGTTGGTCTTGTTTGTTTCAAGGGAGTATAATATTCTTCACAACAACAACTATATCCCCGGAATTCTCTATAAGAACTCTTACAAACAGAGCAAACTCTTTCTTTTATAATGTACCAAGTTGCGGAATGTGAGCTTGTTTTTCTGAATAAACGAATGTTGTATTGTATTGTGTTCTTCTTTGTCTAATCAAGCATGTTCTTCAGCCAGTTTGGCTAGCCTCATGTTTCGTCTAAAATCATCTTAATCGCTGATTATCGCTCTAATATCGCGTGCTTGCGAACGCTGGCTCGTCTCTTTTGTTGCGTGTCACTTTCGACATTGTTTTGAAATTTCTTCACAATCTGTCGTTCCAATAAATTTTAAATTATAAACTAATGACGCTATACTCATAATTTCTTACAGGTGAAGTTTTAATTCCCTTTTTGGTTTCCTTTGTTCACAAGCGTGGTTTTTTTCCTCCACTCACTTTGTTTACATGCGCCGCCCGCCATCGTTATCTCCAAATCGTAATCATAATCACGTATTCGCTGCGTTTGCAATTCCATCTTTTGGAACTTTTGCCGTTCCGTGGTGCAGGCGTTCGCCGACTTTTACACTTTCATCGAGGATACGCTTAACCGTTCCCCCCCTCCGCAAGGTCACTCTCAGGAGCAGTGAGCCAGCATACATGACCACTTATCTTAAGTACTTGATACGGAGAAAAAGCTCCCTTCATCGGAGACATCGTGCGGAGGCAGCTGACGCTCTTGCTGTTAAGATCAACGCGTACATCATCAAGCAAAACACTTTCCACCTTCGATGGCCTCGATCGGGGTCAAATGTAATGCAACACTTTCCAGGTTTAGGCTGGTTAAATTTTGAGTCCCCCAAGGTTCTATATTAGGTCCCCTGCTATTTCTAATATTTATTAACGAGTGCTTCCTCCCTCCTTCACTTGTTCTGTTTGCGGACGACTCAAATGTCTTCCTCTCACATAGCTCCTACAATGACCTCTTCCATATACTAAACAGTGAACTTGCGTTGGTATCAAACTGGTTTAAAGCAAATAGACTATCCCTTAATTTGAATAAAACTAACTATATCCTATTCTCCTCTCGTAGAAAACCGATTCCACAACAAATAGGTAGTGTAACAATTGACTCCATCGATATCCCACAGGAAACATCAGTAAAATTTCTGGACGTAGGCCTATATGTAGACCAACATGTTACTTGGAATAACCATATCCAACAAATATCACTCAAAATTGCTAAAGACGTAGGGATAATATCAAGAATATCATATCAACTACCCTCAAACGTCCTCTCAACACTAGGCCTATATTACTCAATGATATATCCGTACCTAGCTTACTGCAATATGATTTGGGCTTCTAACTACCACTCCCGTCTTATTTTACAAAAAAGAATTGTTCGAATAATAAACAGGTCGCCATATAACTCCCCCCACGGATAAGTTATTCTTACGCTTTGGAATCTTGAAAGTGGAACAAATAAAAGTATTACGGACTAGTGAATTTGTACATCGATACAAGTTCAACACACTTCCGAATGCATTTACAAACTTCTTCAATCTAGCCTCGGACTTTCACTTCCACGATACAAGAAACTAAACCTCATTTAGAAGTGAATTTGCTCGCACCAATTCCCGAAAATTCTCGATCAGATGTATAGGTCCACTCGTGTGGAATGGATTACGTTCGCATCTTCGCCTCATTCCAAACTAACAATTATTCAAGCAGCACTTGAGCTCTTGGCTACTCGATCCAACGAAGAAGAAATCAATAGGGTTTAACGTCACAAAATTTGCTTAGTTAAGTTCTTAGTTAAGGTAAAAGACAAACTTGTTTTCTTAACATTTCTTGCCACATCATTGATGGGATGTAGCCTAACTACGGCATCTGTTACTGTTACGATTACTTTCACCCGCCGCCTTGCATCTTGTCATGTACATAGGTGGCCCCAATTAGCGGGACTTCGGTCCCTTTAGGGTCTCCTTTTCACCCCACTGGTCGGAATCTCACTCGTCGGAATGATGTTGTTGCTTTTACTGTGACGGTGTTACTATGTTTGCATTTTATCGCTTACTTTGGACCAATAAAATTTGTGGTTATGGTTATGGTTATACTCTTTCGATCTACCGAACTCTCTCTTTTTATCTACCTATCACTCTCTCTCCCTCTCTATGTCTCGGTCTCTGTCTGTCTGATCGTCCGTCTGTCCGTCTGTCTCTCAGGCTCTCTGTCTCTCTGCCTCTTCCTGTCTTCTGTCTGTCTCTGTTTGTCTGTCTGTCTCTGTCTGTCTGTCTGTCTCTCTCTGCACAATCAGACCTAACAAAAACTATTTACAGCTTTATACAACTACTTCAGTTTGCTATTAGCCTGTTTAACAAATAAACTCTTACGTAGCAAGTTTGGAGCCCTGTTGAGTTTTCAAAACGCAGTGCCATCGGGTAGAAATCTATGCGTTTTCTGGTACGTGGAAGATTTCAAAATTCTAAAAGTTTACCATTTTCAAGTCCGTTTGACAAACTAAGAAAAACGTAAATTCGTCTCCAGTTTTCCATTGAGGTCGCAAACCTTCGTCGCAGACCTAATATCCAATGCACCTACCTGACAAACTTGGTTTATGAAAACTCATCTTGTCCAAGAATCTTAATCCCAGGTCCAAGGACCAAGGTCCCTCCAGGGGGCTCTTAATAAGCTGCTACTTAGCAGCTTCACCATCTTCACTACCCACTGCAAGACCTCGACATCCGCTCTGGCTCATGCCTTCAATAATTTCTTTGATGACAAGATATCCAGCATCAGGCTGAAATTCTTTAGGATTCCGCTGTCAAATGGCCAACCTGTGAGTCTGAATACAATTAACATTTCTCAACTGCTGCACTTCTCAAGTTGTTTACTTCCTACTGTCCTTGGTCTGTAAGCCTAAATTCTTGACAGTAGGCGTTCGCGTGATTGCTCTCCTCGCTAATAATGGCTGTACATTATCTCGACTCATACTTTACGTCCACTTGTGATCGCCGACACCATCCGGCTACAGCGTTGCGGCGGCTTAAGCAGGATCTTCAAAAGTTGTTCCAGTGCTTTATGGGAGCAATAAAAATTGAAAAGTATATAAAACTGACAAATCAAGAACTCAGATTGCAGGCAGGTCTTTTCTAACACTTGAGTCGGCGTGTAAGTAGCTAATAGATTCTTACTCCTTTGATAGGCCTATATTAGTAACAACGTGATTGGTTAGGTTAAACAGAGATCTTGCGCGGATGTGGTCTTGTTTGCACCTGACGAGCATATTATAACCGGGTCTTCACTTCGCCTTTTAACTCATTTGCAGTTTTCTCTTTCTGGATTATGTAGGCCTATGTTTAATTTCTTTTGCTGCGCAATCTTGATGTCGTAATTTTTTGTTTGCGAATATTGATGAATATTCATGATGAACGGCGATGAAGATCAGAAGCGGCGAGCGTCTCGAACGAGTCGCCACTCGTCGGTCGTATCTACCACCACCGGAGGCGAAATGCCTTCGACGAGGAGAGAATTGGCTGACGATGCCCACTGGCAAGACATCCAGACGAACACGTTCACCCGATGGGCAAACGAACACCTAAGACAGGTCAATGAGGTTATCAACGATCTTGGTGTTGATCTACACGACGGTTTGCGCCTGATCGCGCTCGTCGAAGTCCTGTCCGGAAAGAAGGTACCCAAGTTTAACAGAAAACCGGACAACAAAAAGCAAAAGCTGGAAAATGTCTCTGTCTGCCTCGATTTCCTCCAGAGCGAAGAGGGAATCAAGCTTGTCAAAATCGGTATGAAAGACAATGTATTTTTATACAACTATAAACAACGTATTTGTAAAAAAAATACTTTGTTCTCTGCTGGTGTTCCCAATATCCCATTGCCATAATTCTTAGTTCAGGGGTTCTGTGGATGATATTTATGGTCTCTTGTAGGCCCAGCGCCGGCCTCAGCATTTTTTGGCAGCCCTATGCAAACTGAAATTTGTCGGCCCCTGAATTCTACGAAGATTAGGAGGCTTTGTTACCAACAAACATTGCAGGCAATGTATGGCTAATTAAACGTTAAACAGGAGGGGCTAACTTTTCGGCTAGGCCGCTAAGGGCTACACCTCCTAGCACCCCCGGTTAAACCGTCACTGAGTTGAACATACTTTAATCATCTGCGTCAAACCCACACTCTACGCCACTCGCTGTGTGCCAAAGCTGCTTCCACACTGACCCGTCACCCATGCATTCATTTGCTCTAGTGATTAGTAAACTTCTCTGTAGAAATACTTTTCTCAAGGAGTCTCATGTGTGTACTGATCACTTGGAGATGAACCAAGAGATGTGGGTAGAATGTTTGAAGAATCTGAAAGGTCTCGATCGAGTTACGAAATGAGACCACCGTCGTCGTCTGAAAACCGTATCTTGCTAGACCGATTCAACACAACAGTTCGAGTGTTTCTAAACTTCGCCAGGCTGAGTTACTTTTCACTTCACTTCCGTTTTGACTTTCTTGAATCTTTTATGTTACTCGTTGGGGCCTACTTGATGCTCGTTGCTGGTAATTACTAACACAGACTACACGTCTTCTGAACCCAGGCCCGCCGAGAGCGGGGGCGAGGGGGAAAATGCCCAGGGGCCCGGCGACTTTTTAGGGGCCCGGGCCGGGCCCGCAATCTACTTATGAAAATATTATATTCAGTTATATAAAGTTTATGATTTATGCCTTTTTAAACCTATTATCTGACGCTCAATTTCAATCATGTGAATAAAATCATAGTTGTATATATATATATATATATATATATATATATATATATATATATATATATATATAAGCTTAAATATAATAGGACCTATTGTAAGGTTCTACACGCACTTTTATTACTTCAATTTGTGTTTTTTTTATTTTTTCGTATGACCGTACGATATTATACTTATATAAAGCCTAGTGATAGTTTAGAGGCCCATAACTGCTCTGCCTAGGGGCCCGGAATTCTGTCGGCGACCCTGTCTGAACCACTTAAAACCCTTGTCATGTTATGGTAATAATCCCAGTTGATCTGATCAGACTTACTGCAAGCCATAGAGCGCCCAAAGGCGACAGAAGAGAGCACACAGTTTTACAGAGGCATTAAAACATCCCACTTGAGATATATGGCCATTAACTTACAACATCGGCGACCAAGAACTTCGGCTATAACTAATTATTAACATAAGTGGTAAGAATCTCAAGTAGACTATACTTAAAATGTCATGTTTTATTATTACTACAAATGAATTTTTACGTGCGCAAGGTCACGCAGAATCGAAGGCTCGACTAGTCAGTAGCAAGGTTAGACATCAAGGCTGTATAAGATGGCAAACACAAGTATACAGCGTGTACTCACCTCAAGAGACCGTATAGCCTACCGCCTACTCAGTACTCGACCGCCTACTCAGTACTCGCCTCACAAAATATGCTTGAGTATATTCGCCTCTGGAGAACGTACCTTGACATATTTTTAATTACTGTAGAGTGTAGACAATAAATTAAACAAAAAGACTAAATGGTTTGTACCGTTTGTAGCAAGAACTCACCCATGCCGTTTTCATATTTTAATGCATTCTACTTTTGGATTTTGCGGCCTTTTCCATTATTTCTATTTCCTGTTTAATTTACGTGCCGACGCCGACGCGGAATTTCGAAAGTTTAGAAGTTATTATTAAAGTAATAATGTGAAGACTTGCTATCTTCTCTATCTCCACGTCCCTTAGAGGGGCGAACCTTTAAGAACGCGCCCGAATGTCCTACATAGCTCCAGCTTAGTAATAGCGTCCAATCCTGGGTGACCTTAATAGGTGACGGGTTACGATTGGCTAATATTGGTCACGTGAGATTATTTTTAGAGCTAGAGGACGCTGTTCTTGTTGTGTTGTCTTGATGGTGGTGTTTTATGACAGAAAGTTGGTCAAGATATTCCGAAATAAGTGGTCGTTCTTTGAGAACGGGTATAATGGCCACGTTAAATATCATGTTCACTGTTTCAGGGTTGTGATGTGATAAAGGTTTTGGGGATATTGTATTGTATTGTATTGTATTTAAACATTTATAAAGCGCCTCTAGTAGGGTGAACCGTTCAGAGGCGCTCCCAGTGCGCAAGGCCGAGAGAAAAGAAATAAGTCTTGAGGAAAGTAAAAGAAGATGAGGGGTTACTTATTAAAATTAGAGAGCGAGTAGAAGGAGACAGTGTATTCCAGAGAGAGGGACCAATTGAGGCAAAAGATCGGGACTGAGCCATAGCTGTTCTAGTACGAGGAACTGAGAGATCAAATCTGTTTGAGGAGCGAAGTGGACGATGCGAAGAGACAGAAAGAGGCCGGTGAATTACATCAATTAAATATTTGGGGGCGAGACCCCGCTGTGTCTTTGACACCAGAATAAGGATTTTAAACTTAATACGTGCAGAGAGAGGAAGCCAGTGCAGTTTCTCAAACATGAAGGATGAAATGCGTGAGTATATCCTTTCTGTGTGTTTAGATTTTAGAAAGTTAGCGTTAGTCGTAGTTCAAATCGCATCGTTGCTGCCATTTTGACACACTGAGGTCCCGGATGTGTTTGTGAACTGATGATTCGACTTTCTTGTAGACGCTAATAAAACTTCCTGTCGCTATAGAAATTAAGATTGGCTACCTTAGTTGATAAGGTGTATTTTCAGGTAGCGTAAGGTGAGTTTGGTGATTAAGTTGGAGTAGAACACTGAGTTCTAAGTCTGCCACGAGGTTGATAGGTAAACCGTTGGTCATTGTTTTATTCTATAAATAGAATAAGTCAAGGAAGACGACTGCTCATTTTATTTGTGTTTGATTAGTAGTAGAAACAATTGCTACTGACAGTAATTCAACTGCAATTGTCAGACAAGTTGTATTGGTTGATTCAAAATTGTTAATAACACAGCATTTTCATTGTACGTTGTCTTTGCAATTGATCTCCAGAATACTGTGAGTAAGTAAGGGTAACTAAGATGGCGACTGGAGAAGAAGAAGATGGAGGAGTGAGGTCCCATCTCCACTCGGTTGATTTATATGGCGCACCTTAAATGCTCTCGAAAAGATGAAGGAGGACCTGAATCTGATGACGGATCGGTTGATAAATTGGCAGTTAACTCAGATTAAGGATAGGGCTAAAAAGCACCCTGATTCACCAGAGTGGTGGGTTGCTTCCCACTCGGAAGCCGCGGATATTATGGATTCGGTCCCAGCTAGGCCATTAACCTGGAGTCCTGTGTCTGAAATGGACAACCCCACCTATCAAACTCATGTCCCTGATGATTCAAACTCCATCGCCTATCATCCTCTCGACAGAACAAGTCATAGCCCGAAATGGATGTCCCCTGAGAAAGGTAGATCAACTGACATGACCACAGCAGCTGAAGCCTTGCTGGCTATGGCCGAGGGAGGGAATAGGGTAGATGATCCCTTAGGTTTAAGTCCTGAAGCGAGGGATATTCCCCCAGTTGAATCCCACCGTGAGGATGAGGAAGGGCGTCCGTTACAATAAGGTTCAGTCAACATAATTTAATGATTGTCTAATCATAACTATGCCTCTTCCTCCGTCTAAAAATTAAAAAATTAACATTCTTTTTGGGCCTATGAGCTTTGAGGCCATATTGCCTAAAATGCGATTGCTTTTGTTGTTTCTTTTCATATCTCAACGTCACTGCCACTGGATGCAAAAACATTTATTTTTCAAGAAATTTTAGCATAGTTGATGCATCAGAAATTGAGGAATAGCTTAAACGATCATCAAATCGTTTCCATATTTCAAAACATTATCTTGCACAGCCCTCCTTCCCGAACCCACTCCCTCAGTGTTTCGGAAAACTAACCGGTGGCGTGTACTCACCTCTAATTTTATCACACTAGAGTCCTGTTAGATATCAATTTTTCAAAGCCAATAAGAGACAGACAGACAGACAGAGAGAGAGACAGACAGACAGACAGACAGACACAGACAGAGACAGATAGACAGAGAGAGAGACAGAGAGAGAGACAGAGAGAGAGACAGAGAGAGAGACAGAGAGAGAGACAGAGAGAGAGAGACAGACAGACAGACAGACAGACAGAGACAGACAGAGACAGACAGAGACAGACAGAGAGAGAGAGAGACAGAGTTTTGTGGCGTTTCTTGAAGAAAGAGAAAGAATAAATATTGGCAACCTTAGGGGCAGCAAAATGGAATGCACGAGAGCTCATAACAGTGCTACATCGAGGCTCAACCAAAAGACCCAAACCAAAGAAGATCGCAGTCTGCGTGGTGGAAAGTAGTTTGATATCTTGGGAATTATGACAACGGCGCTATAGAAGTCATTCGATTAGATTGGATTTGAAGCCTCAGCTGCAAATAATTTTCATGGCATCACTGTTTGTACAGAAAAATAAATGCTTTATTAAAATTTGATTCTGACAGTCACCATCGCTTCAAACGGTGGTGGTTACAGAATACCACCACTTAAACATTGTCATCAGTAACTTCTGTTTTGCCGGTGTCTAATGTACAAGCACACCAAAACCAAGCCGTAATCAGGTCAATATCCAGAAGATCAGTTGTAAGACAGAGAGGTAGCCTATGGTGAATAAGCAATTAACAGCGGCAGTGACAATCGCCACTACTTTGAAGAAGAATTCGTGATGACTTATAGAAATGATATGGGCGGCATGACGCAATTGTCACTGTAGAAAGTTAGCCGATGCTGTTGCAGAGATTTGGTTTTACATTACTTTACGTATACTGTTTGGATTTGCAGACAGTTCGGACATCGTGAAGTGCAAATCGAAACAGATCCTCGGTCTAATATGGACTCTGATTCTTCACTACAACATCTCGATGCCGATGTGGGATGGGCTGGAGAACGCCGGCACCAACGCCAAAGAGACTCCGAAGCAGAAGCTTCTCGGGTGGATCACGTCGAGGATTCCGGAGAAACCCATCCGCAACTTCACGACGGACTGGAATGATGGTATAGCCATTGGAGCGCTCGTGGATGCTGTCGCTCCAGGTACACTCTGATTTTCTCATTGTTCCGGGAGGAGTAGCGAGACGGATGGAATTTGGACGGTGGTGGCACCTTGGCAATAGTGGGACGGATTGGTTAGAGCTCCCGTCTTGTTACGGAGGTCTTGCCCTAATCCTTACAAACTGTCACCATTCCACTTTTTTCAAACTCAACCCACCCAACAGCTTCTCCTTCTTCTTCATCTGTGATCTCCAACTAACAGAACACTGTACGTCCTATAGCATCTCTAGATAACCCACGTGGTAGAAATTGGAATCTGACCAAATCTAAAATTACCTAGGTTAAATTAAGGTATTTGATATGAACTTCTGAACCTCTTTTCCGTCTTTGAAAACCAATATGTTCCATCAAGAGTCGTTTTGTTCTGATGTGGTGCTGTGTAAATTAGCAATTAAAATTGACGTTTAGTCTCATCAAGGGTTTTACTAGATCTGTAGGCCTATTGTGGCGCGGATTGTTTTCAGAGCGTTGGAAGGAGCTTTATTGGCGATGTGATGATTGCTTGAACCTTTGAAGCTTTTCTTTCATTAAGATTAATGCTTTCTAATATCTCTTTACTAATGATGTGAGATTGTGGGGCACGGAAGCCTACTGGTCACAGCTCTCAGCCTGTAACGCGAGAGTAGGTGTTGGATCCTCTACTGAGTGGTCACTACAGGTACAAGTACAGGTACAATACAGGTACAAGTACCTTGAGCAAGACCTTCATTCGCTGTTGTTTGGCGACTGATAATCTGTCGTATGGTCCTGTGTTCACTTCTGCGCGTGTAAAGGATGGCCAAGAGTAATGGATAACACACTGGCGTGAAGAGCTGAAGGTACCAAGATAGAACCCCGTAGACCTCCGTAAGGTTTTTTCAGGCTTCCACTCGGTAGGTGGCAGCGGTGGTTAAATGAATAGTAGGCCATGAATGGCGCCGTGTAGCTGCCGCTTAAATACAGTTATATTCGACTCCTGTAAAACTGTTATCATGTGCTTCTATTGTATACATGTATATGAGGCGCCCTGCGTGGCTGCCGTTTCTACTATATGCATGTTCACTGAACAGCGCAGTGCGTTTGCATGCGCTTAAGTAAAGAACAAATTATTATTATTTTATTATTATTATTATTATTATTATTATTATTATTATTATCTCGAATTTGCAACGTTTTCTTCAAGATTGTATAGTTAGATCCAGCTTGGATGGGCCCGCTGGTCCTCGATCCCGGGTAGTCCTGACAAGGTGCCCTGGAATGCAACGGCATTGAATCGTTGAATTGTTATTGAAATGTTCTGGAAGAGAAAGGTTGTCTCGCGGGCCTCGCCAGTGATTGCCGTCAATCGGCGGCCGATTTCAGAAACGAAGGCGAGACCTTCTTTGTTGGTAGGGCCCAATGTCTCCACGGCGATCGGCACGAAGGTGTATCTCGTTTCTAGTTCTAAATATTTGGCGTGCTTCCTTGTGGCCGCCCTTTCTGCTGCTCCTCCGGCCGTGATCGCTGTCTCGGGAAGATATTATTATTATTATTATTATTATTATTATTATTATTATTATTATTATTATTATTATTATTATTATTATTATTATTATTATTATTAATATTATTATTATTATAAATTGGATGCAGTTTATTAATTATGATGATGATGATGATGATGATGATGATGATGATGATGATGATGATGATGATGATGATGATGATGATGATGATGGTGATGATGGTGATGATGATGATGATGATGATGATGGTGATGGTGATGATGATGATGATGATGATGATGATGATGATGATGATGATGATGGTGATGATGATAGTGGTGTGGTGGTGGTGGTGATTACGGCGTTGAAAATTGGTGCTTGTCAAGCTGTGGTGAACTGCCACGTTCTTGCGTAACTCGTATCTGAGTTTGTTGCGCAATTATATAGCGCTTATATTTTTCTTGTTTCACAGGACTATGTCCTGATTGGTCGAAGTGGGACCCAAAGAACACCCTTGCCAATGCAGCGAAGGCGATGAGTGCGGCCGAGCAGTGGCTTCTTGTGCCTGAGGTAAGAGTGAACATCGAATACGAATTTACTATAATTATACAGCGCCTTTTAGGTACGTCACAGTATAATCTTTTATAGCGCCGTTTCATCTTTTATAACGCCGTATCATCTTTTGTAGCGCCGTATAATCCTTTATAGCGCCGTATCATCTTTTATAGCGCCGTATAATCTTTTATAGCGCCGTATCATCTTTTATAGCGCCGTATCATCTTTTATAGCGCCGTATCATCTTTTATAGCGCCGTATCATCTTTTATAGCGCCGTATCATCTTTTATAGCGCCGTATCATCTTTTATAGCGCCGTATCATCTTTTATAGCGCCGTATAATCTTTTATAGCGCCGTATCATCTTTTATAGCGCCGTATCATCTTTTATAGCGCCGTATCATCTTCTATAGCGCCTTTATTTACCAATGTCCAATACTTTATTAGGTGAAATTAAACAATAATACTCTCCTATTCGACCAGTTAACAGATCAATAATTGATAATTATTTTAATTTTGTCAATAATATTATTATCGACTTAATGTTATGTAAAAGCTGCGGAATGCTTGACGTTTTTGCTGATAAATAATAGTGTGATAAACAAGCTGATCCATTATTAGGCTATAGCCTAAGTAATAAAATATAGTTTCAGCAATAATAATTTATTATTATTTAATGTAGCGAAAAACATGCCTTGTGTTTTTGGTGTTTTAGCTGATCACGCCAGGTGAGATGTGCAACCAAAAAGTGGATGAGATGAGTATGATGACTTATTTGTCACAGTTTCCAAGTCCCAAGATGAAAAAAGTCGTTCTGGTGAACCACAGAGATAACCCGTCCCGAGTAATCGCCCTTGAACAAGGTAAAAATTCTCCCGCTGTGTAATGAATGAATTAGAGCAAATGCATCCCTGCTAGGCTCTGTGTCAGTTTCAGTTAAAGTTTGAGGGAATCGAGGCTTGAATGACAGAGTGCGTGCCGAAGGGATTGACAAATGAAGGACTGTATGAGACGGATATATAGCGGTGGGTGGGTGGGTGGATGGATGGATGGATGGATGGATGGATGGATGGATGGATGGATGGATGGATGGATGGATGGATGGATGGATGGATGGATGGATGGATGGATGGATGGATGGATGGATGGATGGATGGATGGATGGATGGATGGATGGATGGATGGATGGATGGATGGATGGATGGATGGATGGATGGATGGATGGATGGATGGATGGATGGATGGATGGATGGATGGATGGATGGATGGATGGATGGATGGATGGATGGATGGATGGATGGATGGATGGATGGATGGATTAGTGATATGGGAGGAAGGATGAATGGGCAAGTGGATGCGTGGATAGGTGGAAGGATGATTGGGTAGCGTGGATGAATGGAAGAATGATAAATGGGTTGGTAGATGGATGGATGGTTCCCTTGGGTAACCAGATATGTTTATTTTGTTCACATGCCTGTTTTCTTATCTATTTGTTTTAAATGTGTGGTTACCAAATAAAATTGATTTGATTTGATTTGATGGTAGGCGGATTAACGGATCGGTGGATATATGGGTGCTTGGGTGGATGGAAGGATACATAGTTTGATGCTTGGATAGATAGATGGATTCATGGATGTATGAGTGGAAGGATGGTTGGTAGGTTGTTTGCATGAAGAGATGGATGTGAGATGCTGAGTGAGAGGGGGTTTGGGTGGTGGTTGGGTGGGTGGTGAGTGAGTGGTTGGGTAAATGATGTGGTTGACTGGAAGGATGGACGGATGTTTGGGTCGGTGAGTGGTTGGGTAGGTGATATGCTTAACCGGATGGATGGTTGGATGGCTGACTGTGTGGATGGTTGGATGACAACTGGTTAAATGATCGAAATTGTTAATGAATTTAGAATCCATTAAATGTCACCCCTTTACCAGTCAATGCGTGTTATGATAATGACAAGAAATGAAAGATGAAGACGATCTAGAAGTGCTCTTCTTATTTATACTACCTTTATTTCATGATTGTAACTGCAAAACACCATTCACTTTGCTTCTTCTCTCACAGGAACAGAATCATTCAGAAACGCACTGGGAAATGACGCCCATTTAGCCGTCGCGACTTTGAACGAAGGAACCTTTCATCGGGAATTTCGTGTACTTTGCCCAAGCGGAATCAAGGATCCAGTGAGTTCCTATGAAGACGTAACATAGCTTATCATAGAACGCACTAAAGAGGTAATTACATCAGAGTTGGTTAGATTACAGACCTTGAACGGGCGTTATACAAATTCTGATTGATTTATTGATTGATTATACTGATTAGAACATATTCGGAATCAGTGGGATCCAGACACGGTCAATGGCTACGTAAACGTTCTTATTTCTATCGCTAAGAAATGCACTATGAACGGCTGTCAAACCTAATTATCAGCGCATATTTATGTAGCAGCTATTTTCAAGAAAACTCGTCAGAGGTGTTTCCGACCCGACAAGATAGTGGTCTTCAATCGGTGGCAAAATTGAGTCTTGGAAACGAGATGAGGCTTTTTGAGCGCTGTATAAATTTCGATATTACGATCGCTTTTGGTGCACCATCAGTCGATTCCTCTGCTTTAGAATCAAAAATAACTGATTACAATTACTATTCCTAATAGCACAAAAGCCCGTTAAGCCAGTGTAACCGATTTAAGAGTTCTGTACGATTGATGCTAGTGAAAATGGTTTTGTTCTTGCAGATTCGAGTTTTGATTAACAACGACCTGCTCAATACCGGTCACCGTTTTTACGTCCCAACCATTCCGGATAAGTACAAGAAATTCGTAACTTACGTGCAAATCACAAAGAACCCAGAAGGACGACCCGCTGATCCACAAAAGCCCAGTGGCAATGCACCAACCATTCCGGGAAGGCAGACACCCGACAGTACTACGTGTTCCAATAACTTAAATAGTTATTTTTAATATGTTCGCTACTATTATGTATTTTCAACGCTTTAATACAAATCTATTATGTGCACTTTCTTAACTTTAAATACGGTAGTTGCGATTCTCTGACAATACAGTATAATACATTTAAGCACAATACAGTACAGTATTGTATTGTATTGTATCTAAACATTTAAAAAGCGCCTCTCAGTGTTCGCTAATCAGAGAAAGACCTAGTGAATAGAAAGTGGTTTTAAGACAGCGGAACGAGGCACTTGAGCCACCAGCTAATAAAGAGATACGTGTCAATGGAGGGAGTTGATTCCATAGAGCAGGACCAATGCAAGAAAAGGCTTGAGTCTTGGCCATAGTGGTCCTGGCTCGTGGCACAAAAAGATCATTGCGGTTAAGCGATGGTAATGGACGGAGGGAAGTAGCTGAAACTGGCAGACGAACGAGGTCACAGAGGTACTTGGGTGCTAAGCCTGTACATGACCGAAGGACTAAAGGGAGAACCTTTAGCTGAATCCGAACAGTAAGCGGAAACCAATGAAGATGTTCGAACATTAGAGAGGAAATATATGAGACCAGCGAGGAAGTCGGGCTATTAATCTGACCGCAGCATTTAAAACAGTCTGGAGGGGAGAAAGACGGACTTTTGGCAGCCCAATCAAAAGAGAATTACAGTAGTCAATTCCGGAGCAGATGAAGGCGTGGATGATAGTGGTAAAAACGGAAGAGGAGACAGAGCGTCGAATTGCTCTAAGCCGTCTCAGGTGAAAGTAAGAAGAACGGGTAAGATCAGCAATATGTTCAGAAAAGGTGAGCTTACTGTCAAGGACAACACAAAGGTCACAGTCATACACTAGGGAGAAAAGTGAATGACGGGAATTTCTCACCAAGAAGTGTAGTGGGAAGTCTAGTTTGAGGAGCTGTTGACGAGTACCAAACCACATGGGCTGCGTCTTAGCTGAGTTCAGAGAGAGAGAGAGAGAAAGAGAGAGAGAGAGAGAGAGAGAGAGAGAGAGAGAGAGAGAGAGAGAGAGAGAGAGAGAGAGAGAGAGAGAGAGAGAGAGAGAGACGATCAGAAGACAGCCATAGGTATAAATCACGTGAGAGAGCATCAGTGCGTCCAGTTAATGCAAGCTGTGCAGAGGGAGTGCCATGAACGAGCGCTTGGGCGTCGTTTGCATAAAGACGACCGGTTGATAAGTGCTTAGGAAATATAGCGGAAATGTCTGCCGTGTATATGAGGTAAAGGAGAGGGCCTAAGACAGAACCTTGTGGCACCCCAAATTTAACTCTAACCCAGTGGGTTCTGGAGTCTCCGCAGATAACCATTTGCGTACGATCAGCGAGGTAAGACAGGAACCAAAGAAGTGGATGGCCACGGATGCCACATGAGATTTCAAGTCGCTGCAGTAAGATATCATGATCTACCATGTCAAAGGCAGCAGAGACATCAAAGAGGGCTAACATAGAGTGTTCCGATCTATCGATAGCAGAATAAATGTAAGAAAGTATGGAGAGCAAGACCGTTTTAGTGGAATGGTGAGCCCTGTAACCTGATTGACTGGTAGGAAGGAGTAAGGTATAAGGAAGAAGCTGCAAAGAAACAAGTCGTTCAATAGTCTTAGAAAGGAAGGAGAGGTACAATGCATTTCAACACTGCGCATAAAATACAAACAATACATTGCAGACAAAACAGTACAATACGTTTCAGAAAAAAATGCATTGTTATAAATACTGTAATTGTAATTGTAATTACGACAATTTATATAGCATAGTCGTTAGCAAGCTACTTCTAGGATTGCTTTACACACACAAGCGCGCGCGCACACTCACACACTGTCTACTGTTAGCGCAAATGCCAATGCTCAGAGTTACATAGTAAGTAGTACAGTGTTAACAGTTTCTCAAAAGCATATATGGCTTCTTGGAGTTGGTGTAGTGGTTGATGTGGTGATGTTGACGGTGGTTATGCCAGCAAATGGTGGTAGTTGTTATGATCGTACAGGTGATGCTGCTGCCAGTTGTAATGTTAATTACAGAAATGAATGTGGTGGTAGTTGTGAGCTTGGCGATCATGACAGGTATTCGCGGCAGAGGTGACGTTTAAAGCCGTAATGAACGCTGATGTGATGGGTGCTGCAGTTGGCTGCGGAGGTGATGACAATGGCAATACAGGTGGTCGTTGGTATGATGAGGATAAGAAAGAGGAGGAATATGAGGACAAGGAGGAGGATGTTTGGGATAATGCTGACGACTAATGATTGTTTTCGTCTTCTCTATAGCAGTCGATGGTCTCAAGTGTTACGTGAAGGGTCGTGGAATTCAGCCTACGGGCAATCGAGTCGACGACTTTTGTGACTTCACAGTGCACACCGAAAATGCCGGAGGCGAGGTCATTGTCAAAGTCGTCTGGTCAGGATTAGGTGGAGGCGATGGTGGTAATGGTGGTGGCGTTGAAGAGAGGCTGACCTTGCAGAGACTCGATTCGAAGACGTACGAATATTCCTACGTTCCAAAGAGAACCGGTCCGTACATTGTGAGCATCACGTACGGTGGTCAAAAAGCGCCAGGCAGTCCATTCCACGTCGAGGTCGGACCGAAGGAGAGCAATATCCGTGCATACGGACCTGGACTGAAGCACGGAAATGTGGGATATCCGGCCTATTTCACTGTTGACACCAACGGAGAGACTGGTTCCCTGAGTGAGTGAAACGACAACACTTACATTCTCTTCATTCATTCATTCGTTGATTTCTCTATTTCTTCGTTCGTTCATGTGTTTTGCCGCATATATGCACGCTGTTGCACTTCAGTAGTAGTAGTGGTGGTGGTGGTAGTAGTAGTAGCAGATGGTATGATGAGCACGGTAGTAGTATTAGTAGTAGTAGCAGTAGTAGTAGTTGTAGCAACAACAACAACAACAGCGACAATAATAATAATAAACATAATAAAAATAATAATAATAATAATTATAATTATGATAATAATAATAATAATAATAATAATAATAATAATAATAATAATAATAATAATAATAATAATAATAATAATAATAATAATGATGAGGATGAGGATAACAATAATAATAATCTTCGTTTAATAGTTTTAAAATGACAATTACGCAGTTTGATTACAAATCAGTATGAACGGATGATCACAAGTTATTACAGAAGTCGAATTTTAACTTATACGGCAGCCTTGCAAGGCGCCCATCACGTCCTACATCTCATTTTCACAAACGCGCCATCTCGCTAATTGATAGGCTGAGTGGACCTTGGAAGGGTTACGGGAGGCGATCCCGCTACCTACTGCACTTCACGCCAGTGATGTTACCACTTCTCTATGATGATAACAATAGAAGTAGTATTAGTAGTAGTAGTAGTAATAATAATGATATTAATGATGATGATGATGATGATGATGATAATAATAATAATAATAATAATAATAATAATAATAATAATAATAATAATAATAATAACATAAATAAAAGCAGCGACAGGTGACCAGCGTGAGACCAGCCATCTGCTACAGCGTTTACACACAGTCGCCCTTCAGTTTGGAAACTCCTATCTGTCTTAGGCACCTCGGATAGGAACAAAAAGGAGACCGAGCACCCAATACTGAATGACGGTCTAGGAATATAGTGATCTCAAAGAGTTAACATAATTCGTCTGCATATGAGCTTATTGGTTGTATGAAGAATAAATTTGATAATAATAATAATAATAATAATAATAATAATAATGATAATAATGATAATAATGATAATAATGATAATAATAATAATAATAATAATAATAATAATAATAATAATAATAATAATAATTATAATAAGCAGTTCCAGATGATTTTCTTTCATTTTCTTCTTGTATCTGTCCTAAAATCCTGTCGACTTATTATTTACCTTTCGTATGAAAAATAATCTCCTTGTAGCAGCATTAGAAAGAAATTTAAGTCATTTAGTTCTATAGGCAGCTGAAGAAACATTTCTTAGAAGCTGCCTACAAATTAATTAATGAAGAATGAATGTTATGTCTAGACGCAGGGAATGGAGTGGTGGACGTGACGATCCGTGACCCGGCTGGACATAAGTACACAGTGCGACCAGTGGTCAGTCCGAAGCCGGACGATTGGGGTTGGTCAGTCCATTACGTTCCGAACATCGAAGGGATTCACAATGTCTCCGTGCGCTTTGCCGGAATGCCAATTCCTGGAAGTCCGTTTCGCGTTGTCGTTAGTACGGGTAGGTTGTTTTCATCGCCATGAGTAATACACGCACAATCGAAATAAACAGTGACTTTGTAGTGTATGGTAGACTTATGTAGCAAAATATGGAAGATTGGCAGCAGGGGATGGTGGTAGTGGTAGTGACAGTGAAGGTTATGGTTGTAACGATGGCAATGCTGCAAATATAAATGAAAGTGGTGCTGGCGATGGTTTTGGTGGTAGAGATTGATGGTAGATTTGGTGGTAGAGATGGTGATGATGTAAATAGTGGTGTTAATGGCAGAAACGATGGTGATGGTGGTGGTTGCGGAGTTGTCGGTGGTGGTTGTACAGATGGTGAAGCTGCCCGCTATTAGTGTTTTTAATGGCAGAGATGAAGGTATTGATGGTGGTGGTGGTGGTGGCGGTGGTACCACTGATTAGTGAAAGAAGTTATGTTGATGGTCGGTGTAGTGGTTGATGTGGTGGTGTTGACGGTGGTTATGCCAGCAAATAGTGGTAGTTGTTATGATCGTGTAGGTGATGCCGCTGCCAGTTGTAATGTTAATTACAGAAATGAATGTGGTGGTAGTTGTGAGCTTGGCGATCATGACAGGTATTCGCGGCAGAGGTGACGTTTAAAGCCGTAATGAACGCTGATGTGATGGGTGCTGCAGTTGGCTGCGGAGGTGATGACAATGACAATACAGGTGGTCGTTGGTATGATGATGAGGATGGTGAGAAGGAGGAGGAATATGAGGACAAGGAAGAGGAGGTTTGGGATAATGCTAATGATTAACGATCGTTTTTATCTTCTCTGTAGCAATCGATGGTCTCAATTGCTACGTGACCGGTCCTGGAATTCAGCCGAAGGGCAATAGAGTCGACGACTTTTGTGACTTCACAGTGCACACGGAAAATGCCGGAGGAGAGGCAGAGGTCATTGCCAAAGTCTTCGCGCCAGGCGGCGTTGAAGAGAAGCTGACCTTGAAGAGACTGGATCCGAAGACATACGAATATTTATATGTTCCAAAGAGAATCGGTTTGTACGTCGTGATCATCACGTACGGAGGTCGAGAAGTGGCAGGCAGTCCGTTCCGAGTGGACGTCGGACCAGGTCGGATACGTCCGCCCACTTCCGCTGTCGTACCGAAGGTCCGGGCGTTCGGTCCAGGTCTGCAGCATGGAATTGTGGGATATCCGGCCTCTTTCACTGTCGACGCCAACGGAGAGACTGGTTCCCTGGGTGAGTGAAACGACAGAACTTCAGTAATGTTCTTTATTCCTTCGTTCTCTCCTTTGTTCCCTCATTTGTGGTAATAATGTAATTAAAATTAATGATAATAAGGTTAATATCGATAATGATAACGACTATAGTAATCGTTATAATACTAGTAATGATACTGGCAAAGAGAGCGATAATGATAATCAAAAATAATATTAACAATAAAATAATAATAATAGTAACGTAGCTGTTCCATATGCTATTTACTGTCTCCTGAGAATTTTTTGCCTCGTGGGGGATTATAATTACCTCGGGTAAAATGATGATGATGATGATGATGATGATGATGATGATGATGATGATGATGATGATGATGATGATGATGATGATGATGATGATGATGATGATGATGATGATCATAATAAAAACAATAATAAGAGGCTGCTGATGAAATATTCTCAACCATTGGTATAAAAAAGTTATAATCCCTTTGTGACAGCGTTAGAAATATAAGTCATTTCATCGAATAAGCAGATGGATTTCTTCGAAGCTGCCTATACAAACCAATTAATAAAGATGAAAGAATTAATGTTTGTCTAGACGCTGGAAATGGAGCGGTGGACGTGACGATCCATGACCCGGCTGGACACACGGACACGGTACGACCGATGGTCACCAAGAAGCTGGATGCTTCGGTGTGGTCAGTCGATTATGTTCCTAACAGCGAAGGGCTTCACAAAGTCTTCGTGCTCTTCGCCGAAAATCCAATTCTAGGCAGTCCGTTTTCCGTTGGCGTCAGTCCGGGTAGGTTGTTTTCATCGCCGTGACTAACTAATGCAGAATCAAAATAAACAGTGACTTTGTAGTGTATCGTTGGCCTAAGTGGCAAAATGTGGAGCATGCAGGAATTTGCAGAAGGGATGGCGGTATATTGTATTCGGGCACTTATAAAGCGCTTCTAGCGGGAGAGCCATTCAGAAGCGCTCCCAGTGCAAGAGCCTCCGAGAGAAGAAGCAAGTTTTAAGAAAGGTATAAGAGGAAGAGACGTTACCTGAGAGAATAGAAGAACGAACGGAGGAAGCTCATTCCAAAGAGCAGGGCCAATGGAGGCAAAAGACCTAGATTGAGCCAGAGAAGTCCTGACACGGGGAACGAGGAGGTCCAAACGGTCAGAGGAATGAAGAGGACGAAGAGAAGCAGCAGAGTGAGGGCGATGAATTAAGTCACATAAATATTTCGGAGCGAAGCCAAGTTCAGTGGTAGTGGTAGTGGCGATGAAGGTTATGGTTGTGAAGATGGTAATGTTGCAAATATCAATGAAAGTGGCGTTGATGGTAGTTTTGGTAGTAGAGATTTGGGTAGCTTTACAGTAGACATGGTGATGATGTAAACAGTAGTGTTAATGGCAGAAGTAGTGGTGGTGGTTGCTGAGTTGGCGGTGGTGGTGGTAGTGGTAGTGATGTGGTGATGACAGCACTGGTTTTAAATGACAGAAATGAAGGCATTGATCGTAGGGTTGCTATTTGGTGGTGGTGGTGGTGGTGGTGGTGGTGTTGGTGTTGGTGGTGTTGGTGTTGGTGTTGGTGGTGGTGGTGGTGGTGGTGGTGGTGGTGGTGGTGGTGGTGGTGGTGGTGGTGGTGGTGGTGGTGGTGGTGGTGGTGGTGGTGGTGGTGGTGGTGGTGGTGGTGGTGGTGGTGGTGGTGGTGGTGGTGGAAGAGATAATGTTGATGGTCGGTGTAGTGGTTGATGTGCTGGTGTTGGTGTGGTGGTTGTGCCAGCAAATGACGGTGGTTGCTATGAACGTAGTAGTGATGGTGCTTTAAGTTTTTTAGTGTTTATGACACAAATGAATGTGGTAGTGGTTGTAAGATTGGCGATCTAGGGGTCATGACAGGTATTCGCGGCACAATTGATATTGAAAGCCGTATTGGACGTTGACGTGAAGGGTGCTGCAGTTGGCTGCAGAGATGATGAAGATGATGGCAATACAGGTGGTCGTTGGTATGATGATGAGGATGGTGATAAGGAGGAGGAATATGAGGACAAGGAGGAGGATGCTTGGGATAATGCCGATGACTAATGATCGTTTTCGTCTTCTGTGTAGCAATCGATGCTCACAAGTGTTACGTGACCGGTCGTGGAATTCAGCCGAAAGGTATTCGAGTCGACGACTTTTGTGACTTCACAGTGCACACCGAAAAAGCTGGAGGAGATGCAGAGGTCAATGCCAAGGTCGTCTTCTCAGGCTTTGGTGGTGGTGGCGTTGAAGAGAGGCTGACCTTGAATGAACTCGATTCGAAGACGTACAAGTATTCCTACGTTCCAACGAGAACCGGTCCGTACGTTGTGAGCATCACGTACGGCGGTCAAGGAGTGGCCCGCAGTCCGTTCCACGTCGAGGTCGGACCGAAGAAGGAGAGTAAGATACGTGCGTTCGGACCAGGCCTGCAGTACGGAATTGTGGGATATCCGGCCTGTTTTACTGTTGTTACCAACGGAGAGACTGGTGCCCTGAGTGAGTGAAACGACAACACTTACATTCTCTTCATTCATTCATTCATTCATTCGCTCGTTCGTTCATTCGTCTATTTCTTCATTCATGTAGTTTTCCGGAAGAGTTTGGTAAATGTAAATGTACACGTTTTTATATATCGAGCGTATGGCCTCAACGCTGGTCATTTTTTAATAAATTTTTCGGGTGAGATCCTTCACCCCGCTGCCCGTTTGAACGGGTGCCAAGCCATTTAAGGTCGCCATGTGCGGACCGTGGCCGCCCGAGACTTAAACCTCTGAAATAAGTCACCATCGGAAGGCGAACCACGATCTGCACGCTCTCTAACAGGGAGGCGCATGAGACGCAGCCTATAGGGTGTAACCAAATGTATCTAACTAGACCGGTGAAAAGTGACTACAGTATAAAACACTGAACCCCAACCTGTTCCAAGAACTTATGTCAATCCGATGGCTAGAATGGCATAATGATGATGATGATGATGATGATGATGATGATGATGATGATGATGATGATGATGATGATGATGATGACGATGATGATGATATTATTATTTTGGCCTGAGGTGTAGGTGATCCAACCATTGATTCTGGTCGTGTCGCGCTACTTGCTCTCTTGGATCTTAGGGTCAACACAGCGTTTGACAGTCGATCATGACATCTTGATCATGCGTCTCAGAATCTCTGAAATGGAATCGCTGGGCGACCTTGGACTACCTTTGCTCTTTCCTGGCAGGCGGAGAATATGATAGCAGCCAGCGGCTTAGGGGCCATCCATATCTTGCGTACGCATGGAGGGGTAACACAAATGCATGTGCTTGCGTACGGAAACGGGGGGGGGGGTAAACCTATAATTTTCTATATTGGCCCTGAAATAGATTGGCCTTCAAGTGAACCAAAGTTCAGTCTTTTCAGCTATCAGGTACCACCAGAGGAAGTCTATAGGACTGTGGGAGAGGTGTCACTTGTATGCCACCTTACGTCCTTACCTCTGAACGCTATTATTAAACTATCACACAGCTCAGCGGTGAGTCCATGGATTACTCGTCCTTCAATCTGGCCTAAAGTGGAGATAGCCGCTGCCTGCAGCTGTCGAACTGACACATTATTTTTATTTGTTTTATTTTATTCCGGATATTTCTATAGCGCCTCTCGAAGTCAACTACTACTCAGAGGCGCTCCCGACTACAGCATTTGATACTGTGCCGGAATTTTCACGCCGAGGCGCCACGAGCAATTGCGAGTGAAGGACTTGCCCAAGGTCCGTACGCAGCGGTTAGAGTGGGATTCGAACCTACAACCCTCCGGTCACAAGGCGCCGAACTTACCACTGAGCCACCACGCAGCTGGTCTTGGGTGGGGGTGTGCGTCAAGCGTACGTACGCAGGTTGGGGTGGAAGAAAGTATGCTTGCGAACAGGAGGGGAAGGGGTCCAATTTCCCGGATTTTTGCGTACGTAATATATGGTTGGCCCCTTAGACACTAGTTCGTTTCGGTGCTCCACAGGCTTCAGTACTCGAGTCGCTCCTGTGCATCTTATACACGGCTTATCTTACTCGATTCATCAATACTCTGGGAGCGCGGGTCTAGCACAACCCTGATGGCGTGCTTAGTACTCAACATGCCATCCATCCGACGCAATTGCTTTTGGCCACTACACAGGCCATTGTAGCGAAAGTACAGAGTTCGATGTCCTAATCAGCTGCGGCTCAATTCGACAAAGACGAAGTAGGCCAATATTTGTCTGGGCACACTGTGAGGTGTAGTTAAAAGCTACAGAAGACACGATTACAACGCGATGCCCCCCGACTGGACTCAAGAGTTCGTCGTTGCAGCCTGGATGTTCTTCCGGACGGAGACATATCAATGGCACACCATGTGAACTACCTCTACAGATCCTGCTTCTACCAGCTGCGCTTGCTAGATGGTCATAGGCAGAACCTGTCTTTCAGCGCTGCAGTGACCCTCGTCCACTCATTCATAACGACGCCCCTGGACTATTGCAATTCTATCCTTGCTGGTCTGCCAAAGTTTCAGTCCGTGCTTAAGTGTACTGTTCAAGTCATAGCCAACAAACCCAAATATTTCCATATAACAGAAGAATTATACACGAAATACGCTACACTGGCTTTCTGATGCGTGGCGTATTGATCGTGCTGACACGTGCTTCAAATGTTGGCAATGCTTCGGCATGCATCACGGAGCTCTGTGTTCCAGTCTTGAGTCGACTAAGTCAGCGATCTTTACGTTCTGCTGTGCGAAGATGTGCAATGTCAATATTTATAATTTAAGAAGTAATCTTGATTATAACGGGGCATCTCTGAATGTTTCTGCCATAGGATTTTCGATCGAAGGTCCGTCTGAGGCGAAGATCGACCGTAAAGACAATGGTGATGGATGGGCCGACGTCTCATACTGGCCAAGTGTTCCAGGAGAATACGCTGTCCACATCCTCTGCAACGAGGAAGATATTCCACAGTCACCGTTCATGGTCGACGTCAGCCTCAAGACAACGAAATTCGACCCAAACCAGGTTGAAGTGTATGGCCCTGGCATTCTCAGGGATGGGGTGACGGTGAACAAGTGGGCAGAGTTCGTGGTGGATCCACGCCGAGCCGGTCACGCTCAGTTGGAAATTGTTATCATGGAAGCGGAAGCAATCGAAGTGATTGTCATGGAAAATAACGATAGAACATTTAACTGTCGATATATGCCGAGGCGTTGCGTCCTGCATACCATCGTGATATCGTATGGAAAAGTTGCTATTCGCAGCAGTCCTTTCAGGGTAACCGAGTGCTATTCCATAATCAGCATTGATTTTGATTTATTTAATTTATATTTTATAATTGCTCGGTTTTTGTACTGCATGCAACCTTCCTTGCTAGGTAACTGCAAATGTTCATTAAAAGCAGAAGTTACTTCTTTGTAAATTTGCTTACACATTTTTTATGTTGATTAAATCAAATCAAATCAAAACAAAAATCCGTTTAAAACATCTAACAGTGGACAGCTACAGTACAGAACAGTTTGTCACAACAGTTTTCTGGTTGAGTTTCTAAAGGGGAACCCAAAAGGGACAAGTCCCGCTAATAGGAAACCCCATATAACGAAATTAAAAAGTGGACGAATAGCAGATATATTTGAACAGCTACAAAGCTAAATCTTAACTAAACATAATAATCAATTCAAATAATATTGTCAAACGTCTCAGTGAGAAAAGAAGCAGCCACATGAACAAGACTGACTGAAACAGTCTTCTGAAGGCTTTGGGAAACAGTATCCATCTTGATTTTTTAAACTTATTTTAATTTTCTCGTTTTATACTGTGTGAGTTTACACTCAAAGTTGCCATCGACCGATGTCTTGGACATTAAGATACAAGACATTGGAAGAGACAACTGTTATTTTATTAGTTGTATGTGTTAAAAGTAGTTCTGATTTTGCTTCAGTCTGCTAAGATGAAATGGTCTTTCGTTAAGCGTGCTGAAAGTGGGGTGTATGTATGCATGCATTTATATATGTATGTATCTATGTGTGAATACATATATATATATATATATATATATATGCATTTACGTATTTCATGTGTGTATCTATATATGTATGTATTTTATATGCAATATATGTATTCGTGTATCTATGAAAGCATTTATGTAGCGCCAGCTGGAACATCTTAACATCAATGCTAAATCACGAGTCATGATTCAAGACGTGCTGTTGTGTCCCATCTTAGGTCTTGGTCAAGCCAGAGAGGAATCCGTCTCGGGTCAAAGTCTTTGGACCTGCACTCGATCGACCGGTCAGAGTTCACCAACCGACGTATCTTATGGTCGACTGCTCGGAGGCCGGCCCTGGTATATATGAATGATTAATTAATTAATTAACTAATCAAAAGGATTCACTGCAGTTAGAATAATTAATCGGAATTATGTTATTGGTAGACGTACACTAATGTCGAATCTGGAATTGGAGACTGCAACGATTCCTTATTGCTTTTCGTGCTGTTACATCTTAATGTGCAGCATAATTTTGAAACTGTCTTAAATCACAATTGTTTAGATCCATATTATAGCCATTCGTGCTACGCTTCTTTCTCTAGGCGCTATACTGTACCGTAATCGTAATTGTAATCTCCAAACTTCTATAGCGCCACTCGAAGGCCAAGCGCAGGGCACCAGCCTATTCACGAGCGCTACGTCAGATCAGAGGGGGTTTCCGGAGAGTAGTCCAAAAGAGGTCCGAGTTCGGTTTCCAGAAGGCCGTAGCGAGAAGTGTTCCAGCGGTTCCATGAAAGGGGGCAAATTTTGAGATGGAATGATCGAATTATTAAACTAATTACTTTATCTTGAAATATATTATCCGATTAAAATTAAAAAATGTACAGTTATAATATTAAATAATGACAAATATAAGTGTGTATATATGATACTGATAGACAGTGAAGGCTTATTTAAAAATTGTTGTTTGAACATATTTATAATATAGCAAATAACAAAATTAGAAATTTGTCGTTATTGGTTAAGTTGATCTTTCGGAGAGGAGGGAGGGGGCGCTATATTTACGCTTGGCAGAGATAGCTTGCTACCGTCCAGGAGCTATTTAAAGTAACTTGATGCATAAGTATAAATGTGTAATACACATAATTTTATAGGCTATTGTCATATTTCAGGTGACGTTGTAATTCACCTGACGGACAAAAGCGACATCGTCGTAAACGTCACGAAAACGGAAACAAGTGACAAGACACATCGTTTTGACTTTGAAGCGAACAGCGTGGGAATACACAAGGCTCGCGTCTACTTCGCCGACCACGAAATACCAAATAGTCCATACAAGATTGACGTGAAAGAAATCGAGATTCCTGGACCGAACGAACGTATGCGTAATGTTTTATAAAGATTTATTTCAAATCGATAAAACCAATTGAGAACAGTACTTCTAAAAGCAACTTCCTCAAGTACACAGTAATGTCTTTACTTCTCGAAATGTTCTCTTCTCGCTCAAGCCCCAAATTGGAGATTGCGATACGATACGATTATGGTTATAAAACAAAATGGGGGACAACATGGCGGTCAGTCTGGAGTAGTGTTTTCTTGGTCGAAGCATACAAAGGAAGTAACACTCTGTATGCAACATTGATGTTATTGCAGTTTAACCATCATTATTTACATGACATTGTTAGTAGCCTGTGATTGCTGTTTAACCATTTTATATGCTACGTATGCAATATTCGTGTTTCAAAACTTGACTAAAGCTTAAGCATTGGTGCATTCAATGCAATTGCACATAAGTGTACACGGCAAGTTCGCACTTCGATAGCAGCAGCGCTTGGTGCCACACTTACCAACTCTGCATGATTTACAGTAGACAAACTTGAGACACGACTGAGGCACCGAATCAACTGTAGACCACACTGGTACGAGAACACCTTCTTCATCCACACTCCATCTTGATAAGGCTGGTGTCGGAGCATCAATGAGTGGAAGATAGGCCTTTTCCCAAATGACAGTTTGTTAATGAAGATCGTGATATCATGCAGCGACTCATCACAGCATTATGAAGCCGATCGTCCCGTGGACCTTGAAACAATACTGTGCCATGAACTTCTCTCAAAACCAGTAGCATTGTTGGATGCTGAAGGCAAAACGAAAACGGGTGACAAGGCCTCACTGTTGCAGATGCTCATTGAAAAAGTAGCATGTCCGGTCAGCATTTCTCTAACAGAGGCATCACATTTAAATATTGATGGACAAGCAATGGTACAAGCAACAGGGAAACCTCCGATAGCAAAGACATTTGGTGACCTGGCAGATACACCGTGTCGCAAAATAAACTGTGCAAAATTGTTTCTGTGAGAACTTCGTCAAATTTCCACCAATTTTAATAATTTTTGGTAGGTAGATGGCAAAATAGCTGAAATTTTATGCTATACATAAATTTTCCACCTCACCTGACTCATATCACCGCACTACCTTGTTAAACACAGATGTACCAATTTCTTATATTCAGCTTTCAACAGCCACATATGGCGATCTAGATGTAGTTGTTGCTGGTGATTTCGTGGACGTAGATAAGTTATTGTCAACTGCCGGTTCTGATGTGTCTACCATATAACAGCAACACACGAAGAAGCTGATACCAGAATAATTGCACAAGCTATAGTATACGCAGACAAACCTGAAAACCGTGGTCGTTTGTGCAAAGGATACAGGCGTGCTGTTGCTGCATCGCTATCTACGCATTAAATGTAATGAGGTGTGGGCGATGGCAGGATCATCAGCAAAGCGGAAGTTCATTCCATTTCATACAATTGCTCTAAGTATGGAGGACCAACCAAGGACGAAAATTGGCTTTTCATGCCATAACCGGATGTGATGTGACTGTCTCTTCTCCAGTCACTTCTCAATGCTGCCACCAAACTGATTGCATGACTTCCTAAATTTTCCCATATCTCTTCATGTTTCCATCACAGACATGACGTTACTTATAGCCATTTGAGGAAATGTGGCCGCCATTTTGTCCGCCATTTCCTGTTTTCTAGCAGTGCTACATATTTGTCTTAAGTTCCATCGCTTTCCTTGACCTCGAAAATTTTAATTTAGACTCTAAAATCATGTTTCCATCAGATGCATGACTTTACTTATAGCCAGTTTAAGATAATGGCCACCATTTTGTCCGCCATTTTGTTTTCTGGCAGGCAGTGCTACATATTTGTCGTTAGCTCCATCGCATTCCTTGACTCCGAAAATGTTAATTTAGACTCTAAAATCATGTTTCCATCACATACATGACTTTACTTATAGCCATTTGAAGGTAATGGCCGCCATTTTGTCCTCCATTTTGTTTTTGTCAGTGCTACATATGTGTCTTTAGTTCCATCGTATTTCTTGACCCCGAAAATGTTAATGTAGACTCTGAATTCATGTTTTCATCACACACACATGACGTTACTTATAGCTATTTTAGGATATTTGGCCGCCATTTTGTCAGCCATTTTGTTTTCTGGGAGTGCTACTGTACATAGCTGTCTTAGTTCCATCGCATTCCTTGACCTCGAAAATGTTAATGTAGACTCTGAATTCATGTTTCCATCACATACATGACTTTATTTATAGCCATAATTATGAAGATACTGGCCGCGATTTTGGGAGGGGAATATAGTAGTGGTAACACTCATGGCCAGGAGAGCATAAGGTACGCGGATCGACTCCCGTAACCCCCCCTCTAGGGCGGCGCCTTGTATGGCTGCCAAACCGTGTGTTTAATTAAGATATTGATTGTACTTTGATGTTTCCATGTAATCTTACTGCGTCTGTCGGTTTGAAATAATAAAGAATATAATTATTATTATTTTGGCCGGCATCCTGTTTTCCCATGCACTCGCTAAAAATCCAGCTTGCTAACCACGATTTTCGTTTTCAGCAGGGTCAAATTAGTCTAGAAACACCTGTTAGCAAATTGTTACATGATTTGCTTCTAACAATGTTATTTTGAGATTCCAAGCCTAGTCTATTACTCTACGAGCCTCTATGCTGGTAGCTGTTATGATCGAATAGGTGATGCTGCTGCCAGTTGTAATGTTAATTACATAAATGAATGTGGTGATAGTTGTGAGCTTGGCGATCATGGAAACCGAATAGACGTTGATGCGATGGGTGCTACAACTGGCTGCGGAGGTGATGACAATGGCAATACAGGTGGTCGTTGGTACAATGAAAATGATGAGGATAAGAAACAGGAGGAATATGAGGACAAGGAGGAGGATGTTTGGGATGATGCTGATGACTAATGATCGTTTTCGTCTCTTCTGTAGAAATCAAGTGGTCCGTGTCCGGTCGTGGAATTCAGTCGAAGGGCAATCGAGTCGACGACGTTTGTGACTTCACAGTGTACACCAAAAATGCCGGAGTCAAGGAAGGGGTCATTGCCAAAGTCGTCCGGTCAGGATTAGATGAAGGTGATGGTGGTGGTGGTGGCACTGAAGCGAACCTGACCTTGAATGAATTCGATTCGAAGACGTACAAGTATTCCTACGTTCCAAACATATCCGGTCCGTACGTTGTGAGCATCACGTACGGTGGTAAAAACGTGGAAGGCAGTCCGTTCCACGTCGAGGTCGGACCGAAGAAGGGGATCCGTGCATACGGACCTGGACTGAAGCACGGATTTGTGGGATATACGGCGTATTTCACTGTCGACACCAACGGAGAGACTGGTGCCCTGAGTGAGTGAAACGACAACACTTACATTCTCTTCATTCATTCATTCATTCGTTGATTTCTCTATTTCTTCGTTCGTTCATGTGTTTTGCCGCATATAATATTATGCACGCTGTTGCATCTTCAGCAGCAGTAGTAGTAGTGGTGGTAGTAGTAGTAGCAGACAGGCCTACTATCCCCCTGTAAGCTGGAAGCATTCCCCTCCCCTCCCCTTACTGTAAACCCTCCCCTAGCTATCTCCCCTCCCCTTCCTTCACTACACCTCCCCCACTCCCTTCCCCTCCCATTCCCTACCCAATCCACTCCCCTCTCTCTTTACCCCATCCTGTACATTCCCCTCCCCTCCCCTTGATATGGGGAGTCCCCCGAAATTTTTTTTGATTTCTACATTGCCGTAGGTGAGTTTTAGCGCATTTTTTGGAGCAAGAAAACTGGCTTTGGAAGACTACATTTTAGTTCAACTGAACTGTTGAATTAATTTCTGCCTGGCTCCCAGTGCACTGTACAAATTTTATGGGACAAGCTGTAATAAATTTGGCACAAAATTTTAGTGCTACAATTATTGTGCAGTGAAAATGGGATTATCAGGTCTTGAAATATTCCTGCAAAATAAATGTTGGCTGGATAACACTGTAGTAGGCAGGGATGGAGCCTTATACCGCTTCATTACACCAGAAATGTGCATTCATAATGCAATCTTTAAAATCCCCATATGTTTGCTGAACCGTGTCCTATATTGCCCAATATTTTAACATGTGTCCCATATTTTGGAAATTTATATATCAACAGGATTGTGAATGCTTTTCTTCAATTTTTAAATACTTTTTGCATCTTTCATCCAAAAAAATAGCAGAACATAAAGGCCAAAATCTAAAGGAAAACAAGTAATAATGATACACTATAACACTGCTTAGACACTGTACGGTTACCTCAGCAAATATTGCATGGCCCATCATACTGATACATCACAATACAATACTTTAAGAATCATTAGTAATTAGTCACTTTATTAGTCACTAATTATAATTATCAGAAATTAGTGACTGTGCCCGGGGGGAACTTTCCCCTCTGGCACAAATTGGAAGCAGTCTGCTTCCTTCCCCCTACGTAGTAGGCCCTGGTAGCAGAAGTACTGGTAGTAGTAGTTGTAGTGGTAGTAGCAGTAGCAGTAGTAGTAGTAATAGCAGTAGCAACAACAACACAAATGATAATAATAATAATATTAATAATGAAAATGCTAATAATGATGAGGATGAGGATGATGATAAAAATAATAGTAATAATAATAATGATGAAATTAATTATGATGATGATGATGATGATGATGATGATGATGATAATAATAATAATAATAGTAATAATAATAATAATGATGAAATTAATGATGATGATGATGATGATGATGATGATGATGATGATGATGATGATGATGATGATGATGATGATGATGATGATGATGATGATGATGATGATGATGATGATGATGATGATGATGATGATGATGATGATGATGATAATAATAATAATAATAATAATAATAATAATAATAATAATAATAATAATAATAATAGGAATAATAATAATAATAATAAAAATAAAAAAAATAATTATAATGATAATAATAATAATAATAATAATAATAATAATAATAATAATAATAATAATAATAGTAGTAGCAACAACAACACAAATGATAATAATAATAATATTAATAATGAAAATGCTAATAATGATGAGGATGAGGATGATGATGATAAAAATAATAGTAATAATAATAATGATGAAATTAATTATGATGATGATTATTATTTTTATAATAATAATAATAATAATAATAATAATAATAATAATAATAATAATAATAATAATAATAATAATAATAATAATAATAAGCAGTTCCAGATGATTTTCTTTCATTTTCTTCTTGTGTCTGTCTTAAAATCCTGATGAATTATCATCTACCTTTCATATGAAAAATAATAATCCTCTTGTAACAGCATTAGAAAGAAATTTAAGTCATTTAAATCTATAGACAGCTGAAGAAATATTTCCTAGAAGCTGCCTACAAACTACTTAATGAAGAATAAATGTTTTCTCTAGACGGTGGAAATGGAGTGGTGAACGTGAAGATCCTTGACCCGGCTGGACATAAGTACACAGTGCGACCAGTGGTCAGTCCGAAGCCGGACGACTCGGGTTGGTCAGTTCGTTACGTTCCGAACATCGAAGGGATTCACATTGTCTCCGTGCGCTTTGCCGGAATGCCAATTCCAGGAAGTCCGTTTACCGTTGTCGTTAGTTTGGGTAGGTTGTTTTCATCGCCATGAGTAATCCACGCACAATCGAAAAAAACAGTGATTGTGTACTGTATGGTAGACTTATGTAGCAAACTGTGGAGGATTGGCAGCATGGGATGGTGGTAGTGGTAGTGACGGTGAAGGTTATGGTTGTAAAGACGGTAATGCAGCAAATATAAATGAAAGTGGTGCTGACGAGTCTTGGAGGTAGAGATAGGTGGTAGTTTTGGTGGTAGATATGGTGATCATGCAAATAGTGGCGTTAATAGAAGAAATGACGGTGGTAGCGGTGGTTGTGCAGATGGTGAAGCTGCCGATATTAGTGTTTAATGGAAGAAATGAAGGTATCGATGATGGGTTGCAATTTGGTGGTGGTGGTGGTGGTGGTGGTGGTGGTGGTGGTGGTGGTGGTGGTGGTGGTGGTGGTGGTGGTGGTGGTGGTGGTGGTGGTGGTGGTGGTGGTGGTGGTGGTGGTGGTGGTGGTGGTGGTGGTGGTGGTGGTGGTGGTGGTGGTGGTGGTGGTGGTGGTGGTGGTGGTGGTGGTGGTGGTGGTGGTGGAAGAGGCAATGTTGATGGTCGGTGTAGTGGTTTAGGTGGTGGTGTTGATGGTGCTGTGCCAGCAAATGGTGGTAGTTGTCATGATCGTATAGGTGATGCTGCTGCCAGTTGTAATGGTAATTACATAAATGAATGTGGTGGTAGTTGTGAGCTTGGCGATCATGACAGGTATTCGCGGCAGATGTGATGTTTAAAGCCGTAATGAACGTCGATGTGATGGGTGCTGCTGTTGGCTGCACAGACGATGACAATGGCAATACTGGTGGTCGTTGGTATGATGAGGATAAGAAAGAGGAGGAATATGAGGACAAGAAGGAGGATGTTTGTGGACTTGTGAGTTGGACCCGGTGCCTACGTTCCTTGTCCAGGAACTTGTCGACGACCTCCTGCCGTTCCTCACCCTGCTGTGCAATCGGTCGATCCAGGAGGCCCGTCTACCTACTTCCCAGAAGCGGTCAATTCTCATTCCGGCCATGAAGCGAGACGGGCTGGACTCAAGTGATCCAGTAGTAGTAGTAATAGTAGTAGCAACAACAACGCCCGATAGCAAATGTGACATTCTCTCCAAAATATTGGAGCGCATTGTTGCAAATCAACTAATTGGTTATCTAAATATGAATGGTTTACTCCCATCCCTCCAGACGGGTTTTCGGAGGAATCATTCCACCGAAACTTTACTGGTCCGCCTCCTGTCGGATTTATATGGCGCCATGGTCTGTGGCCAGATTACCCTTTTAGCCCTTTTTGATGTTAGCTCGGCATTCGACTCTGTCGGTCATTCTATTCTTCTACAGCGCCTCTCTTGTTTCTTTGGGCTGGTTGGCAAACCGTTAGACTGGTTGTCATCTTATCTTACTGGTCGCACTAACTGTGTTACTTCTGGTTCCACCAGGTCCCGCTGGGTCCCCGCCCTCTTTGGTGTACCCCAGGGGTCCGTCCTTGGCCCACTACTTTATGTTTTGTTTACTTCTGATATTAGCTCCTTGCTACAGTCATGTGGGCTGCTTCATCAGCTTTATGCTGACGACATCCAAGCATATGTCCACTGCCTCGCAGCTGATGCAGTGGCTTCTGTTGGGTTAATGTGCCGCGCTATTGATACCCTCTCAGCTTGGATGGCCTCAAACCGGTTGCTTCTGAACCCGTCCAAAACTCAGTTCATTTGGCTTGGTGGTCGTAGACAGATGGCGGAGGTTGACCTACACCTATTGACTGAAACCTTTCCCCATATCACTTTCTCCTTACTGTTCGTGACCTAGATGTTACGCTGGATCGAGAGCTTGACCGGGTCCTTCGTTCTGCTGCTAGACTTATTGGTCGTATTCCAAAATATGCCCCAGTCTCTGCCTATATGCGTGACGTCTTACATTGGCTTCCTGCCTCTGAGCGCATCTCCTACAGGATAGCAACACTAGTTTGGCGGTGTCTCCCTGGTAGCGCCCCATCCTACCTGTCTGAACTCTGTTGCCCGATTTCTGACTTAGCTTCTCGCAGAGCTTTACGCTCTGCGACTAATGGGGAGCTATTGGTCCCTCGGACCCGCTCCGAGGTCAGGCAACGCCGAGCCTTCTCGGTTGTTGGCCCGTCTACCTGGAATGGTCTTCCGATATCCTTACGCTGCCTCCCCCGGAATAATTCACATGTTTTTCTTACGACAACTCAAGTCCTATCTGTTTAGCCGTGGCTGGGCTGGGAGCGCCTCTGAGTAGGTCTCTTGAAGAAGCGCTATATAAATTTCCAGAATGAATGAATGAATGAATGAATGAAGTTTGGGATAATGCTGACGACTAATGATTGGTTTCGTCTTCTCTGTAGCACCCGATCCTCTCAATTGTTACGTGACCGGTCGTGGAATTCAGCCGAAAGGCATTCGAGTCGACGACTTTTGTGACTTCACAGTGCACACCAAAAACGCCGGAGGCGAAGCAAAGATCATTGCCAAGGTCGTCTTCTCAGGCTTTGGTGGTGGTGGAGTTGAAGAGAGGCTGACCTTGAATGAACTCGATTCGAAGACGTACAAGTATTCCTACGTTCCAACGAGAATCGGTCTGTACATTGTGAGCATCACGTACGGTGGTCAAGGAGTGGCCCGCAGTCCGTTCCACGTCGAGGTCGGACCGAAGAAGGAGAGTAAGATCCGGGCGTTCGGACCAGGCCTGCAGTTCGGAATTGTGGGATATCCGGCCTGTTTTACTGTTGTTACCAACGGAGAGACTGGCTCCCTGAGTGAGTGAAACGACAACACTTACATTCTCTTCATTCATTCATTCATTCATTCATTCACTCGTTCGTTCATTCGTCTATTTCTTCATTCATGTAGTTTTCCGGAAGAGTTTGGTAAATGTAAACGTACACATTTTTATATATCGAGCGTATGGCCTCAACGCTGGTCATTTTAAAATAAATTTTTCGGGTAAGATCCTTCACCCCGCTGCCCGTTTGAACGGGTGCCAAGCCATTTAAGGTCGCCATGAGCAGACCGTTGCCGCCCGAGATTAAACCTCTGAAATAAGCCAACATCGGGAGGTGAACCACGCTCTTCACGCTCTCTAACACGGAGGCGCATGAGACGCAGCCTATAGGCTCTAATCAAATTTAGCTAGCTAACTAGACCGGTGAAAAGTGACTACAGTATAAAACACTGAACCCCAAGAACCTGTTCCAAGAACTTACGTGAATCCGATGGCTAGAATGGCATAATGATGATGATGACGACGACGATGATGGTATTATTTTGGCCTGAGGTGTAGGTGATCCAGCCATTGATTCTGGTCGTGTCGCGCTACTTGCTCTCCTGAATCTTAGGGTCAAACACAGCGTTTGACACAGACGATCATGACATCTTGATCACGAGTCTTAGAATCTCTTAAATGGAATCGCTGGGCGACCTCTGGACTTCCTTTGCTCTTTCCTGGCAGGCGGAGAAAATGAGCAGCCATCGGCTTAGGGGCCATCCATATATTACGTATATTACATGGAGGGGGTAACACAAACGCATGTGCTTGCGTACGCTTGCGTACGGAAACGGGAGGGGAACCTATAATTTGTCTCTATTGGCCCTCAAATTGATTGGCCTTCAAGTGAGCCAAAGTTCAGTCTTTTAAGCTATCAGGTACTACCAGGGGAGACTGTGGGAAAGGTGTCACTTGTATGCCCCCTTACGTCCTTACCTCAGAACGCTATTATTGAACTATCACACAGCTCAGCAGTGAGTCCATGGTTACTCATCCTTCAATCTGGCCTAAAGTGCAGACAGCCGCTGCCTGCAGCTGTCGAACTGACACAATATACAGCTGGTCTTGGGGGTGTGCGTCAAGCGTACGCACTCAGGTTGGGGGGTGGAAGAAAGTATGCTTGCGAACAGGAGGGGAAGGGGTCCAATTTCCCGGATTTTTGCGTACGTAATATATGGTTGGCCCTTTAGACACTAGTTCATTTCGGTGCTCCACAGGCTTCAGTACTCGGGTCGCTCCTGTGCATCTTATACACGGCTTATCGTATTCGATTCATCACTGCTCTGGAAGAGCGGGTCTAGCGCAACCCTGATGGCGTGCTATAGTACTCTACATGCCATCCATCTGACGCAGTTGATTGTGGCTACTACACAGGCCATTGTAGCGGAAGTACAGAGTTCGATGTCCTCCCATCAGCTGCGGCTCAATTCGACAAAGACGAAGTAGGCCTATATTTGTCTGGCACACCGTGAGGTGCAGTTCAAAGCTACAGAAGACACGATTACAACGCAATGCCCCGACTGGACTCAAAGAGTTAGTCGTTCCAGCCTGGATGTTCTTCCGGACGTAGACATATGAACGGCGGACCATGTGAACCACCTCTACAGATCCTGCTTCTACCAGCTGCGCTTGCTACATGATCATAGGCAGAACCTGTCGTTCAGCGCTGCAGTGACCCTCGTCCACTCATTCATAACGACGCCCCTGTACTATTGCAATTCTATCCTTGCTGGTCTGCCAAAGTTTCAGTCCGTGCTTAAGTGTACTGTTCAAGTCATAGCCAACAAGCCCAAATATTTCCATGTAACTGAATAATTATACGCGAGATACGCTACACTGGCTTTCTGATGCGTGGCGTATTGATCTTGCTGACACGTGCTTCATTGTTGGCAATGCTTCGGCATGCATCAGGGAACTCTGTGTTCCAGTCTCGAGTCGACTAAGTCGGCGATCTTTACGCTCTGCTTGGCGAAGATGTGCAGTGTCAATAATTATAATTTAAGAGGTAATCCTGATTATAACGGGGCATATCTGAATGTTTCTGCCGGTGTGCCGACATTTAAACACACGACAGATAATCACGCGACACTTAAACACAGACACTTAAACACACGACAGATAAACACATGGACAGATAATCACACGACAGATAAACACATGGACAGATAATCACACGACAGATAAACACATGGACAGATAATCACACGACAGATAAACACATGGACAGATAATCACGCGACACTTAAACATATTAACGCGAGAATTACAAACACAATATAGGATTTAATGAATATTTTTCCAAATCGGTTAAAAACAAATTAATGAATCTTGATAATTTGTCTGAAAAACACAAACATTTAAAAAGATAAAATCACTAACGTTCAAAATTCCCTTTTAATTATTAGACTAAAAGTAATTGATGAGGGGGACCCTGCCATGTACCCCATTCATCTATCTGTCTTTCTATCTGTTCATCGCGGTTTATGCAACTATTGGTGACACAGATGAGCTATTGCTTGCAAAAACTGCAGAACGTTTGCAGCTAAATACAGACTAACGGCACGTCCTACACGGTCCTTCAAATCACGATACTTCTTCCTTGGTGGTTGATCCACATCCACTCCAGATATTCCCTGTAGAATAGTAGCCTTCTGCTTCTGAATATCCTTCGAGATTCCATCCAAGAAGGTCCAGAGAGTAGGATGATGATATTGGAACACGAACTAGAGACCATAGTGCCATCCCTCTACTGAGTTTGTTGTCCGGGCAATTCCGTCAATTGCAGCTTGATGTTGATTCCAACGTAACAGTTAATACAATGAATACCTTTGATTATCTGTCCCCGTGATTACCTGTCGTGTGTTTAAATGTCGCTGTGTTTAAGTGTCCCTGTGTTTATCTGTCGTGTGTTTAAATGTCGCTGTGTTTAAGTGTCCCTGTGTTTATCTGTCGTGTGTTTAAGTGTCTGTGTTTAAGTGTCGCGTGATTATCTGTCGTGTGTTTAAATGTCATGGAACCGTTTCTGCCATAGGATTTTCGATCGAAGGTCCGTCTCAGGCGAAGATCGACTGCAAAGACATTGGTGATGGATGGACCGACGTCTCATACTGGCCAACTGCTCCAGGAGAATACGCCGTCCACATCCTCTGCAACGAGGAAGATATTCCACAGTCACCGTTCATGGTCGACGTCAGCCGCAGGACAACGGAATTCGACCCAAGCAAGGTCGAAGTGTATGGTCCGGGCATTCTCAGGGACGGGGTGACGGTCAACAAGTGGGCAGAGTTCGTGGTGGATCCACGCCGAGCGGGTCACGCTCAGTTGGAAATTGTTATCATGGAAGCGGAAGCAATCGAAGTGATTGTCATGGAAAATAACGATAGAACATTTAACTGTCGATATATGCCGAGGCGTTGCGTCCAGCATACCATCGTCATATCGTATGGAAAAGTTGCTATTCGCAGCAGTCCTTTCCGGGTAACTGGGTGCTATTCCATAATCAGCATAGATTTAGATTTATTTAATTTATATTTTATAATTGCTCGGTTTTTGTACGGCATCCAACCTTCCTTGCTAGGTAACTGCATATGTTCATGAAAAGCAGTAGTTACTTCTTTGTAAATTTGCTTACACATTTTTTATGTTGATTAAATCAAATCAAATCAAAACAAAAATCCGTTTAAAACATCTAACAGTGGACAGCTACAGTACAGAACAGTTTGTCACAACAGTTTTCTGGTTGAGTTTCTAAAGGGGAACCCAAAAGGGACAAGTCCCGCTAATAGGAAACCCCATATAACTAAAGTAAAAAGTGGACGGATAGCAGATATATTTGAACAGTTACAAAGCTAAATCTTAACTAAAGATAATAATCAATTCAACTAATATTGTCAAACGTCTCAGAGAGAAAAGAATTAGCCACTTGAACAACAGTGATTGAAGCAGTCTTCTGAAAGCTTTATGAAACAGTTACAGGCTATCCATCGTGATTTTTTAAAGTTACTTTTAATTTTCTCATTTTATACTGTGTTATTTTACACTCAAAGTTGCCATCGACTAAGTAAGTAAGTAAGTAAGTAAGTAGCCTTTATTTGCATATGACAAGCGCACATGCATTACATGTATACAATGAGTGATGTCTTGGACATTCAGATACAAGACACTGGAAGAGACAACTGTACGGGTTTATTAGTTGTGTGTGTTAAAAGTAGTTCTGATTTTGCTTCAGTCTGCTAAGGTGCTATGGTCTTTCGTTAAGCGTGCTGAAAGTGGGGTGTATTTATGCATGCATTTATATATGTATGTATCTGTGTGTGAATATATATATATATATATATATATATATATATATATATATGCATCTACGTATTTCATGTGTGTATCTATATATGTATGTATTTTATATGCAATATATGTATTCATGTTTCTATGAAAGCATTTATGTAGCGCCAGCTGGAACATCTTAACATCAATGGTAAATCACGAGTCATGATTCAAGATGTGCTGTTGTGTCCCATCTTAGGTCTTGGTCAAGCCAGAGAGGAATCCGTCTCGTGTCAAAGTCTTTGGACCTGCACTCGATGGACCGGTCACAGTCCACCAACCGACGCATCTTATGGTCGACTGCTCGGAGGCCGGCCCTGGTATATATGAATGATTAATTAATTAATTAACTAATCAAGATGATTCACTACAGTTTGAATAATTAATCGGAATTATGTTATTGGTAGACGTACACTAATGTCGAATCTGGAACTGGAGACTGGAACGATTCCTTGTTGCTTTTACCAGCTGTTACATGTACATCTCAATGTGCAGCATAGTTTTGAAACTGTCTTAAATCACAATTGTTTAGATCTATATTATAGCCATTGGTGCTACGCTTCTTTCTTTAGGCGCTGTACAGTACCGTAGCGAGAAGTGTTCCAGCGGTCTTATGAGGGGGCGCAAATTTTGATATGGAATGATCGAAATATTAAACTAATTACTTTTTCTTGAAATATAATATCCATTTAATCTATATAATAAAGCGAGAATTCTGTGTGTGTGTCCCTCTGTCTGTCTGTTTGACCGGGCTTAACTTCTACAATTTTGCACCTTTTCACTCCAAACCTTCACTGCTGTGTCGGCCTCGGCATCGGACACCCAGTGGAGGGGTTCGCTTACCCCCCTTTCACCGCTACCATGGTGAAAAACGGTCAAAACATCTCCCCAAGCGATAGGAAAATTACCGTCCTTCCAGTGACATTAGGCTTACTGCATTGGATGCAGTCCCTGCAGAGACATTAGGATTACTGCATTGGATGCATGCACGTGTAACAAACATCGAAGATAAATTTATTGTTGGTAAGTCAATTTGGGGGTGGTGGTGGGGGGTGGTGGTGGTGGTGGGGTGGTGGTGGTGGTGGGTGGGGGTCGTGGGTGGGGAGGCGGGTGGTGGGGGCGGTCGGTGGGGGGCGGGGGTGGTGGTGGTGGGGGTGGAGGGGGCGGGGGGGGGTGGGGGGGGTGGTGGTGGGGGTAGTGGGTGGGGGGTGGTGGTAGGGGTGGTGGTAGGGGTGGTGGGGGGTGGTGGTGGGGGGGGTGGTGGTGGGGGTAGTGGGTGGGGGGTGGTGGTAGGGGTGGTGGGTGGTGGGGAGTGGGGTGGGGGTGGTGGTGGTGGTGGGGGTGCACGGGTGGTGGTGGTGGTGGGGGTGGAGGGTGGTGGGGGGCGGGTTGGGGATGGGGGGTGGTGGGTGGGGTGGTGGTGGTGGGTGGGGTGGTGGTGGTGGGTGGGAGTGGGGTGGTGGTGGTGGGGGGTGGTGGTAGGGGTGGTGGCTAACATGGTGAAAATCCCCCAAACTCTACCAAACCGACCGTCCCTGACGACCCAGCGCGAAGCGCTTCTATTTATGGCGCCGGTATTCCCAACGTCATTAATAATGCGCATTTAACGACAAGCGGTTCTATTTATGGCGCAGATATTCCCCAACGTCATTAATAATGCAAATAAAGACGTTGTTTACTTTCGCACAAAATTTAATTACGATCGAATCGAACTATATTCATCGTTTTACAGCAAAATTGTATGTTCAAAGACTCTGCTTTACTAAGGGCAGTGAGGGCTAGATTTCTGGCGTTTTCTTGAATCCGCCAACGCCGGCTTCACCCTCTTCGACTGCGAAGCAGTCAGTCCACGGGAGACTGCGAAGCAGTCTCTCCGACTGCGAAGCAGTCGTCGCCAGAGGGCGACTGCGAAGCAGTCAGTCCACGCCTAGACTGCAAAGCAGTCTCCCCCACAGGTCGCCTAAATTTCTTCCTTATTCGCTACACGGATTTAAACATATAGCTAAATTTGTTGCTTATTCGCTACAGGGATTGAAACTTATAACCCCGGGCAACGCCGGGTAAACCTGCTAGTATGAAATAAATGTAATAAAATTAAATAATAACAAGTAAAAGTGTGTTTATATAATTTTGTAATGTAAGCTTAATGTAATAAAACGTATATAGAGCGCCTCATAAGAACCTCTCAGAGGTGCTAGACACGTGCCATTGTGGCGTTCGCTTCGCCCTCTGGCGACCGCGCGCCCTGTTGCAAGGCATCGGCTGACCGGATTCGACCACGATTCGAACCCGAGTATGCCTTGAGCCCCGCATCAACGCTCACTGGGCTATCATCATGCGCTGTATATTTACATTTAGTCTTTACGAGGGATGGGTACCGAAATATGTCGGCGCGTGTGTCAGGTTCATTTGCCACTGCAACAGCATTTTCGGCGGGAAAGTTCCCGCGTGAACGGTAAACTTCCCGCGCTAACTGTGACACACTGTTTTCTAATTTCTCCTGGCGCCAGATAAATCCTTTCATTATATCACACAGTTCAGACAGCTTATCTGCGACAGAATTATCAGCCATAATTCCCCTTTATTTCAAATATTCTTTATTAATATGACAACGATTATATAATCATCAATTTCTACTTCTGCTACTCACTGGTGCAGTTTAATTACAGATTTATCATTTCCAATTGTCTATGTAGGTCAAATGTCAAATTAAACATTAAAAGAAACTAGGTGAAGATATTCAGTTTCAGCTCCGCTAAAGAATCTCTCAAAATAATGATTATCACAATCGCTCAAGTTATCGGAAAGTTCCAATCACATTAAAGCTACGCAGTTGACATTCATCACCACGGGCAGGAGTGAAATTAAACCAATCAGTTCTTAAAAGAATTGGAAACGATACCAACCTTTGCCGTTTCAAATGTCAAACTCTTAAAACCCGCAAAGTCTGTCGATCGATTCACTTCAATCGAACAGACCTAGACCACAACTTACAATAACGACACTAACTTTTCAAGACGCGGTCTAAAACAACCTGACACGCAAGCTTACACTACACTAGCTCAAACGACATTGGCGCGCATTCAGCGAGGCCTCCCTTAATATAGCAGTCTTTATCCGCGCGTAAACTTCCCTCGAATTCACTAGCCAATCAGCGGATTCCAAACCTACCGCGCTGGTCATTTATTGGTGCGATATAAATAACTTTGCGCATATGCAGCGCCAAGGACCAAGCTATTTGCGTCGAGCTTGCATTTATGTTGCGCTGATCATTTATCGGCAGAATTAGCGTTCGTTACACCATCAGTCTGTGAATAGATGCGTTTTAGCAACAGAGTAAATGTGAGAAAGTCTTTAGTGAGGATAGTGTCGCGAAGTGGGAGTCGATGTCTGTTCCACAGCAACGGTGCTGCCACAAACAAGCCCCGTTGTGAATACATTGCAGTACGAGATCATGGAACCATCAGGTCCTTCTTTGCAGCTGATCGAAGCATCCGACGCCTCGGCTGTATCGAGACTGGCTGACACAGCTCGGCGATGTAGTCCGGAGCAACTCCAGCCATAGCTTTCCAGACCAGCGTAGTGATCTTATAACTGATTCTGTCAGGTACTGGCAGCCAGTGAAGCTCCCGTCGGATGAAGGCAGATATATGTGCATACCTCGGTAGGTCTGCCAGAAGGCGGGCCGCTGCATTCAACACTAGTTGAAGCTGATGTAGTCGATATCCGGTTAGGCCCAGCAGCACCCCATTACAATGATCAAGCCGCGACAGGACAAAGGAGTGCACCAGTATAGCCGCGGCATCCCTGGAAAGCGTCCTCCGTATGACTCTAATCTGTCTGAGCTCATAGTATCCAATTCTACAGATGTTGTTCACATGGTCAGCCAATGTAAGACCTTCATCGAGCAGTACTTCCAAATCACGTAGGCCCCTACAACTCTGCAGGTCTCACCAACCAGAAACCAGAAATTTTGATAGGCTTATTTAAAAATTGTCGTTTCAACATATTTATAACATAGCAAATAACAAGATAACAAATTTGGTCGTTATTGGTTAAGTTGATCTTCCGGAGAGGAGGGTGGGGGCGCTATATTTACGCTTGGCAGAGAGAGAGAGCAATTATAGCTTGCTGCCGTAATGCTACGGTCTTGGAGCTATATAAAGTAACTTGATGCATACGTATGCACATTTATTGTCATATTTCAGGTGACACAGCAATTCACCTGACGGACGAAGGCGGCATCGCTGTAAACGTCATGAAAACGGAAACAAGTGACAGGACACATCGATTTAACTTTGAAGCGAACAGCGTGGGAACACACAATGCTCGCGTCTACTTCGCCAACCAAGAAATACCAAATAGTCCATACAAGATTGACGTGCATCGAGCCAAAGTTGACTTGAGACAAATCCTCATTCATGGACTGAAAGAACGTATGTGTAATGTTTTATGGCGTTTTATTTCCAACTCGATAAAACCAAATGAGAACAGTACTTTTTAAAGCAACTTCCTCAAGTGCACAGTAATGTCTTTACTTCTAGAAATGTTCTGTTCTCGCTCGAGCCCCACTTATATATTATCGAAGATGCTACAGTAGGCCTACAAATGACGTTTTGCTAGCAAGATACTACAGTATCTGCCTACTGCGACTGCGCTGCCGGTCGCTGTTCTTCGCTCTTAAGGACTAGGGACTCTGAACGGTCAACTGTTCACATCGGACGAATGGACGCTGGAGTTCATCGCCGGTGAAATTTCTGTTACGGGCGATGTTTTCGTGTAGACTAATTCTGTCGTAGTAACTTCAACATCATAGGCTAGAGCGGAAGTGCGGTGGGCGCCGTTGTCTTGGCTGCAAGATTTTATTTTTATTATTTTTTCCTTCTTCTTTATTTGTATTTCATTGTTTTTTTCTGTGCAACATTGTACGTAAAGCGCTGTGCGTTTGCTAGCGTTCAATAAAGAATATACTTACTTACTTAGTTTGATTCCTTCTCAGAGCCACCAGCCAGCCGCATTAAATTAGCGCTGCAGAGGTTTACAGATTAGTTTAGGTGAGCGATTCTTCACTTCAGTTTGGTCTTACTGATACTATTGACGTCGCCAGAGGCAGCGAACTTGTGACATATGGAGCTGGGTTGGTACTCTGGGGGCTTCAAGTACTTTGCATTGCTTGCAGTGACCTGGTCATCTGGACTTTTATTCGATCATTATGAACCTAGTCAAAAGTTATTTTATTTAATTATGTAATTAGTAAATTAAATTTTTCCAATTAATTTATACATTATCATATTTATTTTATTTATTTTGTTTACTTTGAAAATTTTATTAATCAATGAAGGGGGATAGAGTAATGGTAACATTCATGGCCAGGAAAGCAGCAGGAGAGCAATAGTACGCGGTTCGATTCCCGCAACCCCCTCGGGCGGGTGCCTTGAGTGGCTGCCATAACGTGTGTTTAGTTAAGATATTGACAATTGTACTGTCATGTCTCAATGTAATCTTACTGCGTTTGTCGGTTTGAATTAATAAAGAAAAAGATTATTATTATTAATATAGTTATTTAAATGACTAAATTAATATAAATAATAGTAATAATTATTATTATTATTATTTATTATTATTTATTATTATACTTATTTAAATGCCTAAATTAATATGTGACCTACTTAATGATAAATCAAATGTACCTATTTTGTTAGCTGATTAAATTTTACTCACCTAATTCGAAATTATTTAATTAATTGTTTAAATTATTATATATCTTATTTATCATATTTATTAATGCTATTGAATTAATTAATTAATTTAAATTTATAATTTACTTATTTTGTTTAGTCAACAAGTTAATTAATTAATTATATTTGTTGAACATTTGTTAAGATTAGATTAAATGCCACGTTGTGTCCGTTAAAGAAATTGTCAATTGATGTTGTGTGTGAGTTTAAATTATTGTGATTTCGCAGAGGTCTATATTGAGTCGGTGGAGTACTTCACGATTGATCCTCGAGGTCTTGGATCGGAAGCCAAGGACAAGATCAAAGCGTTTTTAACCGACCGTGAGAGAAATCGATCGAAAGTCGCCATTGCCAAGAACAACGTCGGAACGCTCACTGGGATGTATAAACCGCATCAGAAAGGTTGACACTTTTTAGGGTTTAAGCCGTGTGATTCAGGCGTCTGAAAAGATAGCACTTAGCTTTTCTGAAGTGTTGCAGGTTATTCCATTTTAAGTAATATCTCCTTTAAAAGGAACTTGATGTTCTTGAGGAAACTTTGCTTTCGTTGGATCTGGGCACAGCGCATTCTCTTACACTGTTTTATCTGGCTTTACCATACCTCACAATAGTTAACCTTACCATTACCTCACCTTGTACTTCCGAACAAAACCTAATCCTCCAACGACACTTAGATGGTGCCAAATACACATTTACATGTTTCAAACATTACCTTACTGTACTTCACCTCATCTCACCTTTAATTGTTTCACTTTGTCTTTCTTCTCTTACCTTAAATTACCTTACTTCACCTTACCTAACAATGCAAAGTTTCTGTCCGAATTTTAGGTACGCACACAATGGAAATTACATACGACGGGGCTGTGGTTCCCCCAGCTCCATTTCATTTCGAAGTTGTAGCTTCTGACCCGGATCGTGTGAAGCTGTCTGGCCCAGGTGAGTGAGACGTGATGAAACGATCGTTTCTTACGATTGGTGCCATAGTAAGGTATATTTTCACTTAGTTACTGCCGAAGCATACTAAAGTCCAAGTGATCGTCATTGTAGGCCCTACGACGAAATTTCAACGGCACTGCATCAAGAGAAACTCATGTAAACTTTGCTGGCGTAGGCCTAACTGATGTTAAAAGTCCATTTCAGAAAGAAAATTTCAGCAATAAGTAGGCTATACGGCGCTCAGAAAACTTAAAAATTCTATAGCTGGAGTCTCCAGCAAGCACGCCATCGTCTGTAATTGTCAACACCATGTTCTGAGTTTCAGAACAGCATGGTATCAATTCCAATAGGAAGACTACTTTACGCTGAACTGGTTTATAACTCAGTATGAATTAAAATCAAGGTGAACTGTTTCCTGCTGATGCAATATTATCCAATGTTCGGCACGAGAAGATTCAAAGTGTCCACTGATTGAGGAGAATAATAAATACCGTGTTGTGATCTCGTGGATTGACAGCTACATAGAAAACAAACAGTGCGCACCCAATTGCATTTGGTACTGCCCTCCAAAGTTTTGAAGTGCACGTGCACTCACGACAATGCACCAGAGAATCGATGGCGCTGAGTAACTGAAATGAAGGACTTCCTCTTTCAATACAGTCGTCCTTCATAAGCATATAAAATAATCACCCATCCATCCATTTATCCATCCATCCACCCACCCACCAACCCATCCATCCACCAATCCATCCATCCACCAATCCATCCATCCACCCACCACCCACCAACCCATCCATCCATCCATCCATTCATCCATCCATCCATCCACCCATCCATTCATCCATCGATCCATTCATCCATCTATCCATTCGTCTATCAATCAATTAGTAAGTCAATCATTCAATCAGTCAATCCAACTCTCAGTTTATGCATTAGTTTATTCATCCTCGGGGGTCTCAGACCCGTACTGTCCTCTTTGGAATCCAAGCAATGGAGCCACTCTTCTGCCGTGCGCTATAAAGCTAACCTAACGACATCTCTTTCAGGCATGATCTCAAGCTCTGTTGTCGTTTCTTAGGTCTGGAAGGTGGGTTCACGAACCACATACAGACGTTCACTGTGGAGACGAAGGACGCTGGTGTCGGAGAACTTGACCTTGCCATCGAGGGTCCGTCGGAGGCCAAACTCAACCGCACCGACAACCCTAATGGCAGCTGCGTTGTCGAGTATCTGCCGACCAAGAAAGGAATTTACAAAATCGCAATAAAGTTTGCCAAAATTCCAATACCAGGTCAGTTCGTTTCATGGAAACATTTGAGAACTTACCTTTCTTCGAAGTCTTATGACCTTTGTAGCGCAGCTAAAGCATTACACTAATGACTCCCCAAAGTAGATGGCAATGCGATGAATTCCACAGGGTCATTCAGACAAGAAACAAAGGACGACAAGGAGTTGTCTAGATTGCTAGAAGGCTAGAGCACTGCAACGGCGCTGTTTGAGTGGTTGGGCTGAAGAATTGAGTGGATGTACGAACTGACGGATGGAGGGATGGATGGATGAGTTGGTGAGGGGATTGGTTTGGATTTGGATAGGTTATTGGATGAATGGGTGGGTTTAAGGGTTGGGATTTTGAATAAATGAATGGATAGGTGGGTGCGTTGATCAATGAATGGATGGATGGATGGATGGATGGATGGATGGATGGATGGATGGATGGATGGATGGATGGATGGATGGATGGATGGATGGATGGATGGATGGATGGATGGATGGATGGATGGATGGATGGATGGATGGATGGATGGATGGATGGGGGAGGGTTGCTTTTGTTGGTTTTAGGGATTGGATTTCGATGGATGGAAGGACTGATTGATTTGATGGATGAATGAATGGAGAAATTGGTTGGTTTAGTTTACCATAGCACCTTCTAAGTACCTCGCGAAATATAATTGAAAACAGAATTGTCATTACAAGCAAATCAGTTAATAGAAAAGTTGAAGAGTTACCATTGCCTCGCTTACTCACGTGGAGCCCAACAAACGAATAACGTTTATAGTTGACAAATGGCATCACAATTCACATTCAGTGTCTGTTATCTGAGCTTCGTCGATAGCGTGGAGAGACGACAGGTGGTAGCGCTCGCAGCACACGTTACGCCTCCTCCCAGCAGTCCCTTATTGGTGGAAGCTGACGCACGTCCGGCTATCCTTCGAACCATCGGGTGCGTGTAGAACAGGCATTCGTTACCTGCCGGTCGTTAGATCGAAGCACCATGAATGTGTAGTGACTAGGGTGGATGGATGGGTGGGTGGGAATATGAATAGATGAATTAATTCAGTACTTAATGAGAGGTCGTCAATGTTTTGCCTGTGGAAAGGGAGTCCTTTCCATGTGGAGATTGTGGATGAGATCAATCCACAGAAGGTCCGTTGCTATGGTCCGGGGATCGAGCCGAAGGGCGTTCCAAAGGGTCAGCCGGGAATCTTCACCATCGATGCATCTGAGGCTGGAGCGGCCACTCCTGAAGTCAGCGTCACCGATCTAACAGGTAGTTTCTTATCTTTTATCTTCTTCGCTTAGGGCAAAGTTATTTAATCAGACACTGAACTTGTTTTCTCCATTGTTATGCAAGTGACTGTTTTTCTTGAAAGTGAAGATTCCATTTTCATCTTCGTCTTGAATAATATGCATTGATTGGCTAATAGTACGAATATCATAAGATAATGTCTGGCTAATGCTCAACTAATGGGCATTATTCATTTATGGTGGGAAGAACTGGGATACGAGTGCTGTACCCCAGTACGTAGCTGGCATAATGGGAACCAGTACCCCAAACTACCCCTTGCTATCTGGTTAGAATATTGTTCCTTTGAAGTATCTCAGAAAGTGGTACATAATCCTCTTCATTTTTGTTGATAAAAGAGATTATTGTTGATTAAGATTTCACTTGAAGAAACCATCGGCTGAAGTCTTTGGCATTGTTATAAGGGCCCTATAGAAGTCTTTTGATTAGATTAATGAGTTGAATTTAGTTTTGGCTGGGTGTTTGATGAGTAGGTATTGCCTGTCCCAGTTATGTTGTTCTGACCTATTTAAAAGCTGTTGGCTGACCCAACTGTTATTTGACCTGACCTATTTCTTATTGTGGGCTGACCTAGTTAAATTGTCTCAAATGTTTATGAGTTGTTGCCTGTACTAATACTAGTAAGTTTGTCCCGACATATTTGCGAGTTATTGTCTGGCCTAGTTTTCCTGCCATGACCTATTTATGACTTGTTGCCTGACCTAATTGTATTGTCTGACCTACTTCTGGTCTGTTTCTAGGGCGCAAGCGTCCAGGCCAGGTGAAACCACGAGGGAATGGTTTCTTTGATGCGACCTACTTCATTGATGTTGAGGGAAAAGTCAAGGTCGAGGTCACCTTCGCAGGTCGACCGGTACCTGGCAGGTAACTTAAATTAAGCACATCCCGATTTGTAAAGTAAGTAAGTAAGTATATTCTTTATTAAGTGTACTTAAGTGATTATGGTAGGTAGGCAGTAGCTGTATTGATAGATAGGTATGCATGTAGGTAGTTGCTGGATAAGTATTTAGGTTGGTAGGTAGTTAGGTAGGTAGGTAGGTAGGTAGGTATTGTATTGTATTGTATTGTATTGTATCTCAACATTTATAAAGCGCCTCTCACAGTATTCGCTAATCAGAGGCGCTCCCAGTGCGAAAGACCCAGTGAATAGAAAGAGATTTTAAGACAGCGGAACGAGGCACTTGGGCCACCAGCTAATAAAGAGGCACGTGTCAATGGAGGAAGTTGATTCCATAGAGCCTGACCAATGCAAGAAAAGGCTCGAGTTTTGGCCATAGAGGTCCTGGCTCGTGGTACAAGAAGATCATGTCGATTAAAAGCGATCGCAATGGACGGAGGGAAGTAGCTGAAAATGGCAGACGAACAATGTCACAGAGGTACTTGGGTGCTAAGCCTGTACAGGACCGAAGGACTAAAGTGAGAACCTTCAGCTGAATCCGAGCAGTAAGGGGAAGCCAATGAAGATGATCGAACATGAAAGAGGAAATATGAGACCAGCGAGGAAGTCGGGCTATTAATCTGGCTGCAGCATTTAAAACAGTCTGGAGGGGGGAAAGACGGACTTTTGGCAGCCCAATCAAAACAGAATTACAGTAGTCAATTCTGGAGCAGATGAAGGCGTGGATGATAGTGGTAAAAACGGAGGAGGAGACAGAGCGTCGGATTGCTCTAAGCCGTCTCAAGTGAAAGTAAGAAGAACGGGTAAGATAAGCAATGTGTTCGGAAAAGGTGAGCATACTGTCAAGGACAACACCAAGGTCACGGACACTAGAGAGAAAAGTGAATGACGGGAATTTCTCAGCAAGAAGTGGGAAGTCTAGTTTGAGGAGCTGCTGCAAACCATATAAGCTGCGTCTTAGTTGGGTTCAAAGAGAGACGATTAGAAGACAGCCAAAGGTGTAAATCACGTGAGAGAGCATCAATACGTCCAGTTAATGCAAGCTGTGCAGAGGGAGTGCCATGAACGAGCGCTTGGGCATCATCTGCATAAAGATGACCAGTTGATAAGTGCTTAGCAAATATAGCGGAAATGTCAGCCGTGTATATGAGGTAAAGGAGAGGGCCTAAGACAGAGCCCTGTGGCACCCCAAATTTAACTCTGACCCAATGGGTTCTGGAGTCTCCGCAGATAACCATTTGCGTACGATCAGCAAGGTAAGACCGGAACCAAAGAAGTGGAAGGCCATGGATGCCACATGAGGTTTCAAGTCGCTGCAATAAGATGTCGTGATCTACCATGTCAAAGGCAGCAGAGACATCAAGGAGTGCTAACAGAGAGAGTTCCGATCGATCAATAGCAGAATAAATAGTAGATAGGTAGTTAGGTAGGTACTTAGGTAGGTAGGTAGATAGGTAGGTAGGTAGGTAGGTAGGTAGGTAGGTAGGTATGCCCATAACTACGCCTACATAAGTTAGTGAGTAATGTAAGTATGGCCGTCGCCATGTGTGTACTATGTAAGTTTAGGGATGAGGTTATAGTATTACCTGTAATTGGTGAATAACAGGTAAATTGTAAACGGTCCTAGAATAAAAGTACTTCTGGTGGCTAAACAAAGTTTAAGTGTTGAGAAAAAACGAACGTTTTACAATTTCATCATTTACATGTCATTGTTTGATTCCCTCATTTTGCACGAGTTCCACTGTACACTATCAAGGAGACTCTCGTGACTGGTCTGCGTTTTGTGGCATATGGAGTCATTGATAGTGTGTTGTGTCTCTAATCCAACGATTGTGGCTCTGAGCCCCCTTAGTGAACTCTGTTTAATGTCGTTGGTTCATGATCGTCTTGTGCGTCAGATTCAGATTTGCTGACCTTGAGCAAACTGAATAACGAAATGTAGAAATAAATCATTCAAAATGTATATAGCACCAAGTCCGATTCTCAAGTGCTTTTCTGTTGTACACTGGCATGTAGGAGTGAGCTTTTCTTGGTAGTTGGAAGATTGTGACGAAGCATTTGTGCATCTCGATGTTTAAATGTTTCAGTCCGTTTACTTCTCGTATCCTGCCGCTGTACGACGCCAACATGGTGCACGTGACTGGAGAGGGAGTGAAGCCGCACGGCGTAAGAGCCAGTTTTCCAACAACCTTCCTCATAGACACGCGAGACGCGGGAGTGGCGAATCATGAAGTCAGCATTTTGGTAGGATTGCATTCTCCCTCTAGCGAATCAGTGACAGTGACCTAGTAAGTAAGTAACGCTTATCCTAAAGTTTATTGCAAAGTGCGACCGTACGTTACTTACCGTAATAACGTACGCGTACGTTAAAAATGATCAGTTTAGCTCTACAGTATTAGTCTCCCCGTACGCAGGCCTAAATATTTACGAACGGTACCGAAATTTAGCATTACCAATTAAATGACCACTGGCACTGACCATCCTATTAAGTGCGCCGTAAAATCTTAATTTCTTCATATTATACATTAGGCAGAATATTAGCAATTTGGAATTTAAACGTTTAAAAGTGTGAGATCATTGAACAGCCACAGCTGACTGATGTACCGTAAAAATGGTTAGAAATGGTTACGACCATTAATCACCAACTCTTATTGACTTTTGATCAGTGTGATTCTCGTTAACGTTAACGATAACGAAAATGTTCGTTAACGAACAAAAAATGATTTCGTTAACGATAACTATAAATATAACTAAAAATATCATTAACTATAACTATGACTATAACTATAACGAAAATAACTCTAACGAAAATTCATCACTATTTTCGTTAATGAAATAAAAAGTGCAATATCGATAAACATGAGAACGTGAAAAAGAGCAGTCTTTAAATTATCCATTGGGTCGTCCATTAATTATAATAAACAAAATGGGGCGAGGAATTGTGAAAAGTTTGACAATTTCTGACAGGGTGGTTCACTGTTCAAGACAAATTGACTTCAGCAATAATTTAATCAAAAGCAACCATAGATTCGGAAAGTCTTTATGAGTGACCTATTTCATTTTTGTGTGTAACTTAATCAAACGCGATGTTTTGTTCGTTTTAAATTATCCTTTTTATTGTTCCCAGCTAAAATGAGAAAATGTGCTGCATAGACTATTTTCTTTGCGAATATCCTGGGTTCTTTTCGAAAATCTAATATTTCAAGAATCTTTTTGATGGAAAGATAATTTTTTCTTTCGATTGTTAATATTAAAGAGTGAAAAACTTGTTTTGATTTTAATTTTCCATGTTAAAAGGAATATTGTAAAAAAGTTATCATATTCATGTTCAAATTAGAACTGTTCATAATAAAAATCAAATTGAATAGGCCCCTACACATTTAGAAGAAATGAGATTTGTATTCTTGAATGAAAAAATCCATTAAATATCTTTGACAGACAGTGATTCCACATGTACTGTAGCCATTACGTATAGGCCTAAAATTCAAATCTGAATAATCAACATTTTGTTTTTTCGGCAATTTCAGATCAAAATCTGCCTACAAATTTTGACATAATTAATCGATGACCCCATAAGGACCAGGCGGAGCGCCATTGGGGTCAGTTGTAACTGCATGTGCACTAACTAAAATTAACTAAGATAAAAGTCCAGTAACTATAACTGTAACTATAACTAAAAAATAATGCTAACTATAACTGTAACTATAACTAAAATAAAAAACCATTAACTATAACTGTAACTATAACTAAAAAATAATACTAACTATAACTATAACTATAACTAAAATGAAAAACCATTTACTATCACTGTAACTATAACTAAAATAAAATCTGTAAGGAGAATCACACTGCTTTTGATGTGCATAATGTCATGTATTTTATTTTCGTCATGAACTGATGTCAACGTAGGGCACAATAACATGCGTACCGTACGTACGTTATAGAAAAATAACGTAGCCTACGTTCCGTACGTACGGTCGCACACTGGTTTCTTGTGATTTACAGTTACATTTACAGTTGCGTTGCTTTTACAGTACTTAACCTTTACAAGACTGTAGGCAGATTGAGAGGGAGGATGCGACTGAGAAATTTGTGCAAGGCCCTCTAACCCATTTACGATTACCGTGATATTTACACTTACATCTACAGTTAAATTACATTGTGTTGGATATCATTATTTGTTACGGATTTCGATAGGACCCTGCTGGTGACTTCGTGCAACCGAAGATTCGTGACAAGGGCGATGGTACGTTTGTCGTCACTTACACTCCGTGTGACGTCGGTTGCTTTACGATTGAGATCAAGTATGGCGGAGACCCCGTTCTTCTGTCTCCGTTCCATGTCGTGACATCGGCCACTGGTGACGCCAGCAAAGTCAAGATCATTGGCAAGTCATTCATTCATACATTCAATCTGTTCATCGTTTATTCAATCGTTCACACGTACAAACATTCATGCCTGCGTCAGGGTCCGATTTGTCAAAAAAGAAGCAGGGGGGTCGGAAATCTATAAAAAAATTACTAAGCCGAAAACACTGGCGGCGATCTTGTTTGACATGTGGGGGGGCACGGGAAACTTTTGAACTGATCTGGTCAAAAAAGAGGTGTTTCAGTAGGAGTTTTAGCTAAAGTTACCTACTAATAACAACAGAGCCGGTTTTAGGGTGGTTGGCCCATGGGCGCCCACTATGGTGGGGCTCTTTCTACAGCAGATTTTTTGCCTTTGTTGATGCGCAGTCTTCAACAGGGACAACCCGCATACCAACAGTTATAACATGTCATACTGACTCATACAGGCAAAGGTGCTAAAGGCAATGTTTAAAATTTTGATTTATTGTTATTTTTTAAATGTATATAAATGAAAATAAATTAGGAAGATCATTTTGCTTATTAATAAAGTGTCTTCTATTAAGCCTATGTTCATAGGTGTGCAATAATGTCTCAAATAGGCCTACAGAACAAAAAGATAAGCTTTAAGATTCTTATCCAGTTTTTAAAAGAAGTTGTTGATACAGACAAACAAAGAAATTTAAACTAGTGGTAAGCGGGACCTCCAAACTAAAAGCAGATAGCTTGAGATAGTTAATTAGGTCAGTTAGTGAAGCAAATTACTTATGCACTACTTAAAAAAGGTAAAGCAACAGCAACTGCTATTCTAACTTTAGAAGTTCTTAATCTAGGACACGCATATAATTCAGACGGAGTGCAGAATTCAGTCAGAAATCGAAATTTGTCTGCATCAGTTAATTCTGATGACCAAAGTCTGTTTAACTGTGTTCGCCCCTAAATCCTCTGACTGAGCAACTGAGACTGTGTTAAGTGACACATGCTCACATAGGCCTACAGCTATTAAATCGTTTTCGTTAACAACACTGCCAAATTGCCAATAGAATTATCTGCAGTACTAACCTCTTCAGTCCCATTTCCACCGTCACAGTCGTTACTGGCTTGCTTTTTTTGGTGAAGAAATTCAACATATCAGTTTCTCTATAACGCTTCATGACCTCTTTATTAAATTGAAGGAATTAAACTTTAAAATGTAACTAAAAGTCGTGTTTTTATTTAAAAGTAAACGAATGAATATAGTAACTATATTTTGAACACGAAGGACAACTTTCACAGCAGACCAAGTAACATGAAGAATGAAGACTGCTGTCAGCGACAGGGCGAGAGAAAACGAAAGAAAGAAAGAGAGACAGAGAGACAGAGACAGAGACAGAGACAGAGACAGAGAGAGAGAGAGAGAGAGAGAGAGAGAGAGACAGAGAGAGACAGAGAGAGACAGAGACAGAGAGACAGAGACAGAGACAGAGACAGAGACAGAGAGACAGAGACAGAGACAGAGACAGAGAGAGGGAGAGAGAGAGAGAGGGAGAGAGAGAGAGAGAGAGAGCTAAAGAACAGATGTTCGTCTGTCTTTTGCTGTCTCACTCGGGAGATATAATTTCAAGGAGATATTATTTCAGACCTTCATTTCTTAGCGCTGGAGCTGAGTGCATACCGTTGATGTATTCAGTGAATGTACGCCTGAAAAGGAGAATTTGGCTGTAGGCCCCTATATTAGTGTACATGCGAATGAACGTATCTTCATATATCTTTCAGCATCTCTGCAGGGTCGATGAGGGTCAACCCCGACAGGCCGACACGTTAGGGTGAGTGGGTGACCTAGACAGACATACGTCTGTGCCACTGTGGCCCGGTGTATCCTGCATACCACGGAGCATCCGTCACATACAGGCTATAGTACTGTTCAGGCTGCAGCTCAAACTGCAGAGATGCTGAAACCTAAACGGGATTGTAGCACTTTGAACACCGTAGGCTAAATATTATGTCATCAGACTGGCCAAATTTAAAATTTGTGTTAGGACGAAAATCATAGTGTAGGACTGTGAATAATAAATTTGAGGGGGTCAAGACGACCCCCCCGGGGGTCGGCTAAAGGCTAGAAGCATGGGGGTCAAAAAAAGAAGCAAGGGGGTCCAACCCCCCAGACCCCCCGGCAAATCGGACCCTGGCCTGCGTACATACATGCATCCATGCTGGTGTACACAGATGCTCACATGGACTTGTTTCAGGATTAATTTCGATTTGATCATTTGTTAGATGAGATTAGATTACGTATAATCATTGACTTCAGTTGGAATATAGAATTGTCGGTTCTGTAGATGGCGTTGAGAGTGTTGTTCCAGTTGGAGAGAAGTGCATCATCAGTCTGGACACGTCTTTCGCTGGATTCGGCAACGTCACGTGCAACATTCACAGTCCAAACGACAGTGACGTCGACATTGACATCATCGACAACCACAACGGCACCGTCAACGTTTTCTACGTTGTCCGGTTGCCCGGAGTCTACACGATCATCCTCAAGTTCGGTGGGCAACCGATTCCAAAAGGACAATTCTCTCAGCAGGTTAGCCAGCAAAAGTGGTTTGATTTGTAGCTGGAACGTGTAAATCCGCGTGACGTGTATCTCTATCGGCTTTACCTGATGCGCAGGTGATTCCTCTTTGAAGCAAAGCATTTGCACAGTACGAGACTGTAGCTAAACACTAGCTAAACTCGTTAGCAGTTGCATAGCGGTGGTGGTGGTGGTGGTCGTGGACGTTGTTGTTGTTGTGCCACGGTGGTGGTGGTGGTGGTGGTGGTGGTGGTTGTGGTCGTCGTTGTTGTTGTTGTCGTTGTTGTGGTGTTGGTGGTGGTGGTCGTTGTTGTTGTCGTGTTGGTGGTGGTGGTGGTGGTGGTCGTTGTTGTTGTCGTGTTGGTGGTGGTGGTGGTGGTGATGGTGGTGGTGGTGGTTTATACAGATGCTGCTGCTGCTGACAGTGATGCTTACGATTTTATCTGAGGACTGCGTGTTCCAGAATTTTCTGTAATTTCTGTGCGCTTTCTTGCAGGCTGTTCCTGACTCTGTGGCACCTCCAGTGAAATTCCTAATTCTCGTGGGACCAAACTTCAGCCTTGTCTCAGGTTAGCTACAGCGTTTTTTTCTCATAAAAAATATCAATTGATTTAGCATGATAATGAGGTTCTGCAGGTTATGCCGGAATTAAAACTGTAAACTATTTATTTCAATAACGCCGTAATCGTAACGCCCAAGACATCATTCGACTGTAACTGTATAGCTGTAATTTGAAATTTGTATAGCCCCACTTCAAGATAAAGCTGATCAGAGGTCATGAGAAATACCAGGAAGCAAAACATTGCTCAGAAACCAGAAAGTCACCAGTGCTAAGACCACGCACACACGTAGAACCCAACCAACCGATTCCCATCCAAAGTTGACAGAGAGCATCATTTCAGAGTCTCTCCACCTAGCTGCGTCGATATGGCGTCGAGTCTCGACAGGCTGTCCGCACATGTTACGCAATTGCAGTGAAATTGTTAGTGGACCCTACCATTGCTATTTAATAATATGTAACTATTAAAAATTCATGAATATAAGGACATTCATCTGGATTTTATATGTTGATTGACTGACTGGCTGGCTGGCTGGCTGGTTGGCTGGCTGGCTGGCTGGCTGGCTGGCTGGCTGGCTGGCTGGCTGGCTGGCTGGCTGACTGACTGACTGACTGACTGACTGACTGACTGACTGACTGACTGATGTTATCATCTGTCGAATTGCTTTGACAGCGGAAGTTACTACTCCATCGGGAAAGAAGCATATACCAAAACTGGATTACAACCGCGACGGAATGGTGGCAATCCTCTACACACCGTCAGAACTCGGTCTACACAGACTGGATGTGTGGTACAACAAATCCCCGGTCAACGGAAGTCCCTTCCAATTCTACGTCTACGGTCTCCATTCGGGTGACGTCACTGCAATCGGACCAGGTCTCAGCCACGGAATCATCGATCAACTATGCCACTTTACCATCTTTACCAAGGACGCCGCTGCAGGTAAAAAACTCAAGACCTTACGGCAACCGTCCGACCTGTGCAGCCTACTCTGTTGATTCCGCTTCTCCGGCGGTTTTCGATTTCTGAGCAAGCCTTTAATTTAAAACTAAAAGCAATAGTTTTGTTAATTCCTATATGATAACTGTTTCGGATCTGTGATGCTCCAGTTCCAAACGCCTTCCACTGAATAGAGGATCTGTAATAAGCTGGTCCTCACGACTTAGCCATGTGACTGCTGATGAAATCGGTAGAATGTGAGTAGTATTATGATTGTCGGACACCACAACGCTGCCCCAATTGCACTGGCTTAATTGGCCCAACCGATTTGACTATCAAGGATTAACTTTCGAAGTTTATCAATGTTAACTGATCCTTCATACGAAGCCAGGCAAACGTTTAGAATTGAATTTGAAACCTTTTAATGAACAACAGTAAACAATATGTGCTATGGAGTTCAGTGATGGAAACTATTGGTAGCATCCAAAGGTGACAGAGAAATTGATGGTCAACTGATTTCGTTTAACATATTATTTCAATGCAACATTCTTGACAGTTACATTTTAAACTTTTCTCGTTAACAATGCCAGTGCAGTGTTATATATAAACCTACTTTTCAAGTAAATACTTTTCCAGGAAAGAAACTAGCCCACTCTCCTCAGAGGACTCATCTCTTGAGATTTTTAATGTTCTATTGAGTTTTACACAGGCCTAGATACAATGGGAAACCTAGAACTGAAAGCCCAAATTATAGCGTGAAAAGTGCGTTAAAATAATTATGCCACCGCTCCTGTGTAAGTTACTCCAAAGACGCTATGGTAAGTGATTTGATTACTAGTCTAATCGTTTGAAGCAATTGTGTTGTGTTTAAGACGGTCTTTTGTGCTATGTCGAGGGTCAAGTGTCAAAATTAAAGACCGAAGAAGTTGCTGACAAAGCTGGCGGGCGGTTGGTGTCTTATTGGCCAATGGTGGCTGGCGAATACAGCATCATCATAAAAATCTACGGCAAGCACATCACTGGCTCTCCATTCACTGCCAAGATCATGCCTCCATGGTCTCCAGGTAACTCAGTCCAATACAGATCTTCTGAGATCTAAAGGATGGATTCTAGAAAATAATTTCATTATCGTTTTTTGGAATGTCTTCTTATCTTTCTCGTCTACTCTAATCCCTGCTATTGTTTTGCATTTATCTAATAGCGTTAAGAAGCTCATTGAATTGATGGATGGATGGATGGATGGATGGATGGATGGATGGATGGATGGATGGATGGATGGATGGATGGATGGATGGATGGATGGATGGATGGATGGATGGATGGATGGATGGATGGATGGATGGATGGATGGATGGATGTTGGATGGATGGATGGATGGATGGATGGATGGATGGATGGATGGATGGATGGATGGATGGATGGATGGATGGATGGCTGTTTTGCCATTGTTGGTCTTAGGGATTGGATTTCGATGGATGGAAGGACTGATTGATTTGTTGGATGAATGAATGGAGAAATTGGTTGGTTTAGTTTACCAAAGCGCCTTCTTTGGACCTCGCACAATATCATTGAAAACAGAATTGTCATTTCAAACAAATCAATTCACAGAAATGTTGATGAGTTACCATTGCCTCGCTTACTCACGAGAAGCCCAACCAACGAATAACGTCCATAGTTGACAAATGGCGTGATGTGCCTCTCATCTGAGCTCCGTCGATAGTGTGGAGAGACGACAGGTGGTAGCGCTCGCAGCACACGTTACGTCTCCTCCCACTAGTCCCTTATTGGTGGAAGCTGACGCACGTCCGGCTGTCCCTCGAACCATCGGGTGCATGTAGAACAGGCATTCGTTACCTGCCGGTCGTTAGATCGAAACACTATGAATGTGTAGCGACTAGGGTGGGTGGATGGGTGGGAATATGTATAGATGAATTAATTCAGTAATTAATGAGAGGTCGTCAATGTTTTGCCTGTTGAAAGGGAGTCCTCCCGATAAAGATGTTGTGGATGGTCCCTATCCAGAGAAGGTCCGTTGCTATGGTCCGGGGATCGAAAAAGAGGGCGTTCTGAAAGGTCAGCCGGGAAACTTCACCATCGATGCATCTGAGGCTGGGGCGGCCACTCCTGAAGTCAGCGTCACCGATCTAACAGGTAGTTTCTTATCTTTTATCTTCTTCGCTTAGGGCAAAGTTTTTTAATCAGACACTGAACTTGTTTTCTCCATTGTTATGCAAGTGACTGTTTTTCTTGAAAGTGAAGGTTCCATTTTCATCTTCCTCTTGAATAATATGCATTGATTGGCTAATAGTACGAATATCATAAGATAATGTATGGCTAATGCTCAACTAATGGGCATTATTCATTCATGGTGGGAAGAACTGGGGTACGAGTGCTGTACATCAGTACGTAGATGGCATACTGTGAACCAGTACCCCAAACTACCCATTGCTATCTGGTTAGAATATTGTACCTTTGAAGTATCTCAGAAAGTGGTACATAATCTTCTTCATCTTTGTTGAAAAAAGAGATTATTTCTGATTCAGATTTCACTCGAGGAAACCTTCGGCTGACGTCTTTGGCATTGTTATAAGGGCCCTATAGAAGTCTTTTGATTTGATTAATGAGTTGAATTTAGTTTTGGCTGGGTGTTTGATGAGTAGGTATTGCCTGTCCCAGTTATGTTGTTCTGACCTATTTAAAAGCTGTTGGCTGACCCAGCTGTTATTTGACCTGACCTATTTCTTATTGTGGGCTGACCTAGTTAAATTGTCTCAAATGTTTATGAGTTGTTGCCTGTACTACTACTAGTAAGTTTGTCCCGACATATTTGCGAGTTATTGTCTGGCCTAGTTTTCCTGTCATGACCTATTTATGACTTGTTGCCTGACCTAATTGTATTGTCTGACCTACTTCTGGTCTGTATCTAGGGCGCAAGCGTCCAGGCCAGGTGAAACCACGAGGGAATGGTTTCTTTGATGCCACCTACTTCGTTGATGTTGAAGGACAAGTCAAAGTCGAGGTCACCTTCGCAGGTCGACCGGTACATGGCAGGTAACTTAAATTAAGCACATCCCGGTTTGTAAAGTAAGTAAGTAAGTATATTCTTTATTAAGTGTACTTAAGTGATTATGGTAGGTAGGCAGTAGCTGTATTGATAGATAGGTATGCATGTAGGTAGTTGCTGGATAAGTATTTAGGTTGGTAGGTAGTTAGGTAGGTAGGTAGGTAGGTAGTTAGGTAGTTAGGTAGGTAGGTAGGTAGGTAGGTAGGTAGGTAGGTAGGTAGGTAGGTAGGTAGGTAGGTATGCCCATAACTACGCCTACATAAGTTAGTGAGTAATGTAAGTATGGCCGTCGCCATGTGTGTACTATGTAAGTTTAGGGATGAGGTTATAGTATTACC
>OY744612.1:53274111-53486611 GCA_963556255.1 Allolobophora icterica
CAATTGGCCACAAAATGCAATAAAGGGTTAATGGACAACAGTAAACAATAAGTGCTACAGAGTTCAGTGAAGGAAACTATTGGTAGCATCCAAAGGTGACAGAGAAAGTGATGGTCTAGCGCACAGTGTCAACTGATTTCGTTTGACGTATTATTTCAATGCGACATTCTTGACAGTCACATTTAAACTTTTCTCGTTAACGATGCCAGTGCACTGTTATATATAAGCCTACTTTTCAAGGAAATGCTTTTCCCGGAAAGAAACTAGCCCACTGTCCCCAGAGGACACATCTATTGAGATTTTTAATGTTCTGTTCAGTTTTGCACTGGCCTAGATACAATGGCAAACCTAGAACTGAACGGACGAATTATTGTGAAAAATTCGTTAAAATATACCCCAGCTCCTGTGTAAGTTACTCGAAAGTTTCTCTCTATGGTGATTTGATTACATACAGTGGTCTAATCGTTTGAAGCAATTGTTTTGTGTTTAAGACGGTCTTTTGTGCTATGTCGAGGGTCAAGTGTCAAAATCAGAGATCGAAAAAGTTGCTGACCGAGGCAGGTGGTCGGTTTCTTATTGGCCAACGGTGGTTGGCGAATACATCATCGTCATAAAAATCTACGGCAAGCACATCCCTGGCTCTCCATTCACTGCCAAGATCATGCCTCTCTGGTCTCCTCCAGGTAACTCAGTCCAATACAGATCTTCTGAGATCTAAAGGAAGGATTCTAGAAAATAAATTCAAAATCGGTTTTTAAAATGTTTTCTTATCTTTCTCATCTAATCTAATTGCTGCTATCGTTTTGCATTTATCTAATAGCGCTATGGGAAGCTGTGAGTGAAGTCCTTGCTCAAGGTCCGTATTCATTAACCGTCGCAGGAAGTAGGCCCTAGTCCCCGGCGTCGCCGTCAATCGCCGCCGCTAAGCCATCAAGTCGAAACCAGTCGCTAAGCTATCGACTGCAGGCGACTTTGCTCACTTAACGTTGTTTTATTCGCGGTTTCCAAGTTTCGATTTGACGAAGACATTGACAGCAGGACAGGCGCAACAATTGACTACATGGTACGAGTCACAGTGCGACAGACTGACAGTCGATGTCAGGTCACCAGTTCTTTACTTAATACGTTACTACCTATCTATTTACTACTTTGCTAGCTATACTTACTAATGAGATTTGAATAGATTATGTTATGTTGTAATAGAAATTAGATTAGACTAGATTATATTAGACGCCTTCAAAGTTAGGCTATCTTGGATTAGATATAAGATTACATTTAGAAGTCATATCGGATGATATTAGACTAAATGCTGACATAGATGAAGGCAGATAAAATTGAGACAATGCAAGGTCTTGGAGGGATTTCTGTAAGCGTTGTTTTCTGGCATTCTGTCTGTTAACAGGAAGTGAGTTGGTCAAACCGCCAGCAGAGATCAATACTATAAGTGTCGGCACGGAATGTGAACTCAGTCTTCGTATCCAAGGTACAGCATAACTTATTCGCATCAGTGATGGATTGAACCACAACGCATGCGTGGTAGAGGCAGTGATGCTGAACATTTCCCAATGATGTTTAAGATTGCATCTCTAAGAACGCTAGAAGTGTCTTACTAATTTCAATGTCATGACTGTCATAAGCAACAAGATTACATGACACTTGTTGCTCAGCTCTGTGTTGGCAGTTGCCACTCTAGCAGTTGACAATTGCCACTTGACAATTCCACTCAATTTGCAATTTACAATTGCCTCTCTAGCAGTTGACAACGCAAGGCATCGTCGAAGAAGCTTGCTACTCACGATGCTCTATACAATCGTCATTTCGAAATTACAATGACATTGCAGTCGTTGCTATTATTAATTAAGCAATTATATTTCATTAAGTATCCCACCTGCGCAAGGTCAGTGAATATAAATCTGAGGGCATAAATATCAGCTGTGAGTGAAGGACTTGCTCAGGATCTCTGCATGTTTTAACGGTCTGATGTAAGGTTCGAACCCATACCATGCGCGATACAGACCGAGGGCTCTAACCAACCAGTGACTTTCTCAAAAGCTAAGCCCGATAGACAGCTACATGGGTAACTTCGTTTTCTTAGCCTCTTGGTCTTGTGAGAGAGTTTCTAAGTCCTGTACCTCGCTCACTGATCTTCCCACCCGCTGTGTACAGATGTTATAGCTGAGCGCATGAAGGGAAAAAATCCAAAGCATCTTTCCCGAAGCATCTTTCCGTCCTGCTGGTATTTGAACCAGCAGCCTTTGTGTCGAGAGCATAGCATATGAACCAAAAGACTATGTCGTGTCACTTAAGTGAACGTTTCTATGAATCTTTAGTTATGAAGCTGTATGCTTTTGTAGGAGTGATTCGTAACGACTTGGATGCATCAGTGACGAATCCGTGGGGATCTTCGGAGCCATGTCCCATTCAGGATCGAACAGAGAACAACTATAGCATTCGCTTTGTACCAAAGGAACAGGGATTGTACAGGGTCCACGTTCGACACAAGAGATCAGACATCAAAGGTATCGACTCCGTCTACCACAGTCATCGTCCTCACCGCCACCATTATCATCGTCGTCGTCATCATCATCATCATTATCATCATCGTAATTCCTTTTAATCGTCATCATCGTCATATTCAGACAGAGAAAGAAAGAGACAGACAGACAGAGAGACAGAGAGAGACAGAAAGAGGGAGAGAGGTTGAACTGTATATATCTAATTGGTCTGATTTCCGTGATTGTTTGCGGATATAGGAAGTCCATACAGTTATCGCGTTGAACCCCTCATCGAGGGAATAGAGGAGATGGTGCGTTCGAACGTTCCGGGACTTGGAAACGGCGAAGTAAAGTCTGTGTAAGTAAGAAATATTCTGGTTCCATAATTATCTGTCTGCCAGGAGGCTGCCATTTGGTCAAGCTTGATTTTTCATATCTGACCTGACCTCATGACTTCTGTAGCACCGTTTTATAAAGTTCACAAGGTCACGATTGAAGGTTGAATTGTGAAAGTTCCAAAGCTGTGCAGTCTACATTTCGTATGTCATGTGATAGTCATATGGGTTTTTGATGGTCACCGTGCTTCCACTTTTCCTTTTATCTGGATATAGATGATAAGATGGCGGCGGGCTAACGTGTGCGCTGTCGAACGGCAGACGATTTTGCCAAAGTACTGCAAGGTCTATGGAAAAAATCGTCGTTCTAAAACTTTATCCTGCAGACGTTAGATTAATTACTACGAAGGGTCTAGAGCAGTGGTTCTCAACCTTTTTTGGCACGCGACACACCTAAACTTGCCACCAAATTTGGCGACACACCATGCAATCGTATGTGAACATTGTTAAAAATGTTAAAGTTAAACTAGTTTAACATTTAAAATTTTTAACATTTTTAATGAATGAAAATGTTCATGTTGAATCCTTTCCAGTTTCTACGTTAACTTAGTAGCATGCAGTTACTGAGATTTTGGTCCTGGATTTTCTGTGGATTATTTGCAAATGGAGGATCCACAGTTTTTGTAAGTGCATCACGTAAGCAGGCTGAGAGAGATCTTCTGACCACTTTATTCCTTTTTTCTTTATGTTGATCATCCGAGAAAAACCTTGCTCAGATAAGTAGGAACTATGAAATGAAACCAACTCTTTGATTGCTTTGCTCGCCAGCATGGGCGTCCGCAGGAATTTTTACAGGGGGCAAAATGTTTTACATGGCACAAAATTTTGTAGGAGGAGTAAAGTGACGTGTTTCCATATTCATGAACATAGAACACGTGACAACTTTAAAAATAAATAACTGTCAAGGACTTACCTAAATAATTAAGAGGTTTTTGCATTTAAAATTGTGTTGGGCTGTTATAATAATCATAGTAATAAAAAGATTTTATTTTTGTAACATATTTGCAAAATTCGGTGGCAAATGCCCCCTTGCCCTCCTCCGGACGCCCACCTCTCCAGTGTATTGCAATGTTCCCCTTTGTATGTCTTAGCCCAGAACTGAGTTCTTGAGGATTGCTTGTACATAACTTTCTAGATTTCTTCTTTCTCATGTTTTTCTTGATTGGTTTACTAAAACTAGCAGTGGCAGCGTCATTGTTTGCGTATTCACTATTGTTGGTGCTAGAACCCATGTCATTGCTACCAAAATTTGATTTCGCATGACCAGTAGAAGATTCGCAACATGTTCGCTTTATACTGATCAGTTTATCCATTTCAAATGTTGCAATAATGGGTAAAAGTTAACATCGGCGCCATCGCAAACGTGTAGGGGTCTATGGTGTATAAGATAAACATCATGGCCACCTTAGATTACGATAGGCCTATAATAGAATAGATATTATAAATGGATTGTTAGGAATTCTCACAGCCTACGTCCGCTAAGCTTCAAGTAAGTAAGTGTAATGTAGAAATGACGGGCGTAGGCTGTGAGAATTCGCGACACACCAATTTTATCGCGACACACCAGCGACACACCAGGTTTACGCGACACACTGCCGGTCGATGCGCGACACACTAGTGTGTCGCGACACACCGGTTGAGAACCACTGGTCTAGAGCATCGGAAAGAAGGAAAATCGATCAGAAATGTGGTCGAGGACTTGATTGATTTACTGAACAGTGACAGAGTAACGGAAGTTCTGCTTTTGTATCTCGCCTTACAACATGCCTTACACTCGCCATTGAAGGAGTGTTTAACAGGTTCGTAGACGCCTTCTCGTCTAGACTTTTCTTGTATAAAAGGCAACAACGGAGTTAATATCTAAACATTGCGAGCCGCAAAACATTAGGATCGCCTCTTTTTGGAGGCGGAAACGACTCCTTGAAATTGAGGCTGGGCGAAGCTGAAAACAACTTAAGATAAGAAAACCATTCATGGGCTGGCGGAAAAGGCGAAAGAACATGGGGGTTCATCATCATCATCATCATCATCATCATCATCATCATCATCATCATCATCATCATCATCATCATCATCATTCAGGACTTTCTACGGCGCCACTCAACCTGTGCTCAGCGGCGCTTCACAAGGAGCGTTAGCAGAAGGCTAAGCTAAACAAATGTGTTGCACCGGAACCACGTATTCTCCAGTCCAAATGGATCAACAAACCATACAAACAGTAAGTTCTGAACCTCTGCGGTAACCAACTTAACCTAGGCATCTCGGTCTCCTGCATGGCGACATCTCACAGATTAGTAGATTATCCCGTTGAGCGAAAGATGTTCAATATCCGATGGTCGTGGGATTCATAAGTCGACAGACAAGAATATGGTCTACACAACACGAAAATCCTTTCGAGGATCATCCCTGGAACTTCGACAGTATACAGTAATGAACATCTAACCAAAATGAACTCACAAACCTTTGTAAAAGCCAGAGGAGTCTTGTTAAGGAAAAACAGGCGGTCTCAGAGTCTACAACTGATAACGTATACAACTGACCGGTTCGTTTACATCAGACAGTCTGAATCGCAAAACGAGACACTAAGGAAAGTGAAGACTCTGAAAAAGTCTCGCCGACTTCTGAGACGCCTGGAAACTGCACACCGGGTCTGGAGAGGAAGATATTCTCCGTAAGAGCTGCTGGTGCTCAAATTTGGAAGGGAATTCCTCTTTGCAGGAATTTAAGAATAAACTACGCGCTCACATAATTTAGTGATGAAAACAAGGAAAACACCTTGGCTGCGTTAGTCGCTAAGCATTTAGTTAAGTTTGTATTGTTTTTCGGTGTTATATTTACCTAAATTCAATGGAGTTTAATATAATTACTAATTAAATGCGTAAATTGGCAGTTGCTAAGTTGCAAATGATATTATGATATAGGCTATCCCTGTCAGCATTTCCATGGGCATTACAGATGGAACAAGGGTCCTACGTGGTCTCTATAATTATGGACATGCTGGCGTGGTTTGAGAGCGATGATAAAGAAGGACCCTGTTCTGGGAGTAAGCAGTGCATGGTGACGGTTGCATTGCAGGCAGAAGGTCCTTCAAGCTATGCAACGGTCCATCCGAGGAGCCAAAGGAGCCTATTATGGATGGACATGTTAACGTTATACGTGTTACGTTTATGATCTAATTTCGTTCTAGGCAACAACGTGTGGTACGTCGATCGCGACCCGGCGACTACGAACTCCTCGTGAAGTTAGGCGATGTTCACATACCAGGCAGTCCATTCCCGAACAACGTACAGTGAACGAAGAGAAGCTGTTACTAGTTGCGATTTTGACTGCTTGCTTTTGGGAATAATAATAATCTTCTTCGTTTAATATTTTCAAACTGACAATTACGCAGTATGATTACAAATTAGTATGAACGGAGTTATTACAGGAGTCGAATTTTAACTGTATGCGGCAGCCATGCAAGGCGCCCATCACGTACTACATCTCATTTTAACAACGCGCCATCTCGCGAATGATAGGCTCAGTGGACCTTTGAGAGGGTTGCGGGAAGCGATCCCGCTACCTACTGCTCTTCACGCCAGTGATGTTACCACTACTCTATGGACCCCACCCACCCACCACACCCTCCAAAACGAAAATTGATTTATTGATTGTTCCGGCATTTGCGAGCTATCGATTTTCTTGCGATCCAGATTTGCGAATTCCTTTGCAGCCTATTCACGTGTATACTTTTGATATTTTTCTGGAGAAGATGGTAATCACGACCACCATTATCATTTTCGTTGTTTTGATCTTTAAATCTTGCTTCTCAAATTTGCTTTTGATTATTGAACACGTATTTTAAGTAGCTTAAATTTTGAAACTGATAGATTTTTAATGGTTAGTCTTGTTTGTTTCAAAGGCAGGGGCGTCTATCCCCCCCCCCAAGTCACTAGAGCAACGTCCCTTTTCCACTCTTCTTCCCCCCTCCCCGTTCCTTCCCCCTAAAATGGTGGCACACACACACTGACAAATCTCCCTCCCCCTATTTCTTGGATGGAGCATTTGCTCCAAGGTTTCTATGGTGTAGACGCCCCTGTTCAAAGTATTATATTCTTCACAGCAACTAGGCCTAGGCCCTATATCCGCTGAATTCTCTAAAAGAACTCTTACTAACAGAGCAAACTCTTTCTTTTATAATGTACCAAATTGCGGCATGTCAGTTTGTTTTCCTCAATATTGTCTTGTACTGTATTGTATTTCTTTGTCTAATCAAACATATTTTTCAGCCAGTTTGGCTAGAATCACCCTAATCGCTTTAATATCGCGTGCTTAAAAACGCTGGCTCGTCTCTTTTGTTGCGTGTCACTTTCGATATTGTTTTGAAATTTCTCCACAATCTGTCGTTCCAATAAATTTTAGATTATAATCTAATGACGCTATAAATTAATATTCATAATTTGTTACAGGTGAAGTTTTAATTCTCTTTTTGTTTTCCTTTGTTCACACGCTTTGTCCTTTTTCCTCTATACTTACTTTGTTTACATGCGCCGCCCGCCATCTTGAATCATAATCACGTATCCGCTGCGTTTGCAACTCCCTCTTCTGATCCTCCGCTTCACTATAATTGTATTGTATTCGGACATTTATAAAGCGCTTAATTGTAGCAGAAAGCCATTCAGAAGCGCTCAAATAAATCCCTCTATGCTCTGAGAGTTCTTCGAACACATGGTTTTTCCATCGCCAATAGGGCCTACTGCATGATTATATAGGCCTAGCAAGGGCAACAACATTATCCTGTATTATGTATGCCTCCCCCTCATGGTGGGCTTTATCTGAGTAAAGGTGAAAAGAAGAGAGTCTATAGACTCTTAAAGAGTATGCGCAAAATGGATTTCCTTCCTTTGTAGATCTATCCAGAAAGCAGATGATCTTGCTCGCCTGGCTGATGACCGCTTATTTAATGCAGCGGTGTTCAACCCACAACTTTGGCCTTACTTCCCAGACAGCCAACCCACTCCTTATATAGCTTGGTTTGTATTAATCGCGTGATTGTAGCCTTTCACTGTCACAAATAATAAGCCTGTAGACCTATTTGAAAAGTAGACGGAGGTTGAGAAGGGAATGTTGAGAAACCTTAATACCTGAGACCACAACGATAGCCGCAAATGACTTAACCTCCGAGGCATTGCAGCAGGATTCCGCGCTGAGAGAAATGAAGTGACCAAGCCGCTTTGGTCACCTCAAAATTTTCAGGTGAGAAAATTTGATGTTTAGAGTAGGCCTAACTGAATAGTGGGCGCTCCTCGGTAGATATACGAAGTGTGTACCCGTTAAAAAAGAAATTTCAAGGTAGATGTGTTTTGTCTAATACGTAGGCTGCCCCATTACAGTGTAGGAATTGTAGAAAAATACTGTGGGGGTTGAAGATTTTATCCTTATTTTGTAAACTGGTGTAAACGAAATTTGAAAGCAGCTGATTTCAACGCTAGCAGTTTTGCAAGTCAGGCTAGAATCAAAATCAATTCCTTTGTTGAGAAAATTCAAAAATGCATACATGATATACCACGGAAATGTCTTCTCTTTGTCAGAGACTCGGTCAAATAATGCTAAATCACACTAGCACAACTGAGGGGGTTGAAAACGATCCCCTGGAGTGTGCAATGAAGACTTAACCGGGAGTCTTAAGAAAGACTATGGTGTTGAACCCCCAGCCCCCGACAATTCCCACCCTGCCTCATTAAGGCCATAGCCTACTAATAGGATAGGCCTACTATCATAATTTTTCATTCTCACTTAGTGTCCGGGACTTACGCGTCACCCTCGATAGCAGTCTCCGTTTTCTGAACACCTCTCAAACACCTGCTGTGCTCCTGTTTTTATCACCTGAGTCGTTCGAAGGCCTTCAGAAGATCAGTTTCCCTTCTGTTTGCAACAATGGTCCATGCCTTCATTTTCTGCCGCATTGAATATAGCAATTCATTGTTTGCTGGGCTTCCAAGGCGCGCCTTCCGTCCATACAGCAGTCTTGTTGTCCTCGAGTGCGCTCGAGTTCGTTTTTAAAAGTCTTGGTCTTGGTCTTGGTCTTGAGGTTCAAGGTCTTGGTCTTGGTCTTGAGGTTCAAGGTCTTGGTCTTGGTCTTGGTCTTGAGGTTCAAAGTCTTGGTCTTGGTTTTTCAAGACCAAGACCAAGACCGACTGAATTTTAAATTTTTCCAGAGCCATTGCGGTCAATAACGATTTCAAAAAGGCTCACGATTTGTACATTTAAATCCAGTGCTGGAAAAGCTACGGTGTGTGCCAGCGACTTCAGCACCTATGAAAAGTATTTTTTTACATGGCGAAATTTTTATGAGGCCCCACAAGGCACGTCTTGGTCAGAAAATTCTGAGCGAATTGGTTTTTATAAAATGCAATAGGCATTTGTGGGGCGTGGTGGCTCAGTGGTAAGTTCGGCGCCTTGTGACCGGAAAGTTGCAGGTTCGAATCCCACTCTAGCCGCTGCGTACGGACCTTGGGCAAGTCCTTCACTCGCAATTGCTCGTGGCGCTTCGGCGTGAAAACTCCGATACAGTATACCTATGCTGTAGTCGGGAACGCCTCTGAGTAGTAGTAGACTGGAGGAGGCGCTATAGAAATATCCGAAATAATAATAATAATAATAATAATAATTTGGAATAACATTTTGCATGAAGGACTTAATTTGTAAATTCGAATTCAGAAATTCTCTGCAGTCTGCATTTAGAGTTGGTTTGCTTCGAGATTTCTGTTCCACTGCACCCCCTAGCAAACTCAGCTATGATGAGTACACTGACCGTACACTGTCAGTGGGAAGATGAGACGGCGAGGGAGAGGACTGGCCACCCGCCCTCATATGCCGAGGCTAAGAAAATGAAGTCGCTAACACTTCATACCCATAGCTGCCTCAGGGCTAGCTTAAGGGACTGCTCTTCTTCTTCTTCTTCTTCTTGCATCATTAAAGTAGCGAGTAGTCCGACTTGACAATTTTTAGTAAGGAATAGTGTGGATATGATTGTGATTGTTGGGTCTTGGTCTTGGTCTTGAGGTTCAAGGTCTTGGTCTTGAGGTTCAAGGTCTTGGTCTTGGTCTTGGTCTTGAGGTTCAAGGTCTTGGTCTTGGTCTTGAGGTTCAAGGTCTTGGTCTTGGTCTTGGTCTTGAGGTTTAAGGTCTTGATAACAAGACTGCCATACAGTCTGATCTGAACGCGGCTGCCAGGCTCATTGCGCGTTTCCCTCGCTTCTCCCACATACATTGTAACTACCTTTATGACTGATGTACCTCACTGGCTTCCTGTTGCTTCTCGCATCAAATACAAGATCCTCCTCCTCGTCTTTAGGACTCAGCAGGGAAAGCTCCTAAGTACCTCTGTGACCTAATGCGTAAACCTCTCTCTGCTCTCTCTTCCCGCCCTCTTCGGTCCGCGGACCCCTTGATCTCCTTGTTCCTCGGGCAGTCGGGCTAGGACAGAGGCGTAACTTTAGTCTAAAAAGTGGGGGGTACCAATACTTTGGCTAAAAAGCGGGGGGTACCAATTTCTTCTCCACTTTCGCTTTTCGCATGGTGGCCATTTTGAACATATTCCCTGTAAGTATTCTCATTAATTTTGGCTCTCGATTTACCTGTGTATCTAAGAACTTTCGCACTTTGGCGGAGACTGCATTCTCTGGGAAGACCCAATAACAAAAATATTGATTGACATTGTTTAAAAAGTGGGGGGTACAGTACCCCCCAGTCCAAAAAGTGGGGGTACGGGTACCCCTCGTACCCCCCACAAATTACGCCTATGGGCTAGGACTTCGACAGCTTAGCATCATGCTTTTGCCATCCTTGGCCCTTCCTTATGGAATGACTTGCCCTCTCACTCCAAGATATCGTTTGGGATCTCGCCCTCTGCTCTGCGCTGCCTGAAGACTTTCCTTTCCCCTCACGCTGGGAGCACCTCCAATTAGTCTATTCTGTAAGCGGCGCTTTAAAAATAACCATATATATATGATATCCTAACGCAGACTCTCGCAAAGAATCTCAGCACGGCAAGTGGACCTATTAGATGAGGCTGACAACAAGACGCCAACTATAGGAACTTTTGTTGAAACGGTTTACTTGAAGAGTATATTGTAAATTTAGGCTCTCGTGAATATTGTAAACGCTCGTGTAGATCTGCGAATGTTCACTGATGTCGGAGCTCCGACATGGGTAGCTTAACGGCGCTTCCTCAGGACCCATTGCTGAGAGGTTGAGGAAGAGCGTGCAGTTGACATTTCTGAGTATTTTAGACATTGATTCCTCGGCCATCTCGACTCCACTTCCGTCTCTTCTTCCTTCTAATCTAGTCTTCTCTCAACCTCCTTCTTATCCCTCGGCTCATCTCAATGACAACGACAAAATACACAACACAAAACTACCGACAAACTATGGGCTTACGGGGTTTTACGCCACGCCAGAGGCCCCACTGCCTTATTGAGCTTACGGGATTTTAAGCCACGCCAGAGGCCCAGCAGGTCTACTACTAACACACACCTACCACCCCGACGACACAGAGCCATAGGTCAACCTTAACATACCGGTACATCACTATCGATCCCATCTCGCCAAAGGATAGAATCATCGCCGCCAGATACCTATAGAAACAATAAAACCGCCGGTTATTATTGCACGTTATTTCAGATATAGTATCATCATAGGAAAGAATAAAATACAAGATTATCCTCGTTTGTCGGCACCGCACTGACATACATCAGGAAGCTTCTTGTTCCAGTCTCAAGTCAACCAGGTCAGCGATCATTGTGCTCAGCTTCTCATGCAGTTATGCAGGTATCGCGCATGCAAACGCACATACATACATACATGCATACATGCATACATGCATACATACATACATACATACATGCATACATACATACATACATACATACATACATACATACATACATACATACATACATACATACATACATACATACATACATACATACATACATACATACATACATACATACATACAGAGAAGAAACATTACCCAAATATAGAATTTCCCTTAGCTCCATTTACCATAGATACCGAAACCATTTAACTTCGAAGGAGATAGCCACAACGCAGAAACATTACCCTCAAACGGATTACCTTAAACTCCATTTACCCCAGACGTCGAACCTAATTTTAATTCGAGAAAAATATCCACAAAGAAGAAACATTGCCTTCGAAAAGATTAACTTAAACTCCATTTACCTAAAATACTAAACTCCATTTAACTTAGAAGGAGATACCACACATAAGAAACATTGCCCTCGACACTCGACAGGATTAACTTGAATTCCATTTATTAAAATATCGAACCCCATTTAACATTTAACTTAGAAGGGGATACATATAGAAGAAACATTGTCCTCGAAAAGTTTACCTTAAAATCCATTTACCTAAAATACCGAACACGGTTTGCTTTGTCACCCTTTCCCGTAAATGGGATTGATTTCACGTTGTTGGTCAAATGTTGACGTTCGTCAGCCAATACACACCCACCCTGCCCACCCGCCCACCCACCCTAACCTGACTAGGCCTACCCAAACCCAATCCCATCCCACCATCTCCACCCACCCACCATCCCACAACCATCCACTCACCCCAAGCGATGTAGTTGATCATAAGCTGGCGCAATGTAGTTGATCATAAGCTGGCGTGATGTAATTAACCCAGCTGACGTTGAGATCATGTATAATAATAATAATATTTATTCTTTAATTAAGCGCCTGCAAACGCACTGCGCTGTACATGTACATGTTATGCGATAAACCTTAACTACTAACAGAACAGACAGCCTGCAATACACGGCGCAAATTGCAGCCTACAAAGCATGTCCGCCTATGGGACTCGATCTCTGTACCTCTCGCACTCTACGCCAGATGTTATCCAATGCGCTATTGGGCCCCCCAAATGACCAGATGTTGAGGACATCATGCTGTTGGCCAGTTATCTTTAAGTCTTTTGTAGGCAACCTATATTGAACAGTATTTTAATTGATTGTACTGAAAAATTGAACGAATGAATGAACGAACGCAACAACGATTGTGAAACATTAGTGAGTGACGTTGGGACAATGCAGCAATGCTGGACAACACTTGACCAACATTATCCCAGTATGTACAGACAGCAGGCTGAGTATAACTTAGGCCTAATGGCCGACTAGCAGTACCGTTGTTAGGATATGAATTAGATTGTCTTAAATTCATTATTACGTAGGTTGCTTGATTATTCGACACTAAGCTGCATAATTATCAGAACACGTAGGACCCTTAACAGTAGGCCTAATTAATCTGTCGCTTGATTTAGTTATTTATCCATCTTTCTTCAAGAGGACAAATTCTTACGTCTAGCTGATCGTTGATTTTCCTGTTCAAGATGACATTAGCACGAATCAGTCAGTCATTGCTTGTCCTGTGCTTTAACGTAGCACATTTCTCCAGTCAAACATCCAAGTTCTGGCATTTTCTGATCGAAGATCTTCGAAACGACCTTCCTTGCCATCGCTTCGTCTTCCCAAATGAAATTCGGTTTGTCTCCATGACTCGGAACAATCGTTTAAAGTATTACGTCATTGCAACCAAGATGACGTCATTGTAACAAAATATGACGTAGGCCTAATCACAACAATTATAGCTAAGCTGACGTATTCACCTAGGAATAATTTACGGGGGGACGATGGGTACCCGTACCCCACTTTTTGGACTGGAGGGTAGGCCTACCGTACCCCCACTTTTCATACCCATTGTTTTTGACCGTTATTATTTTATCTGAGGAAGCCCTCAAGGTTCAAAACAATTACCGAGCATTATCATCAGTGTTATCACCATCGTCATCACTCTCATTGATGTCATTATTGTGTCACTAAAATTATCATCATCATCATCATCATCGTCATCATCATCATCAAGCCTATAATTATTATTATTATGCTTGTACTACAAACGGTGCCGTTATAATTATTTAACAGTCGCAAAGCTGAAACAGGGTTTCTAACCAATCGGCAGCCACCGTGTAACAAATGTTCCGTATGAACTGCTTTGCTAGAAGTCTTCTAGTCAATGAATCGAGTAGATTTAGTTTAAATCTACTAACCGTTATCGTAATCTCCATATTTCTATTACTTCTAAAGCGCCACTCGAAGGCCAAGCGCTGGGCACAAGCCTATTCACGAGCGCTGCGTCAAATCAGAGGGGGTTGCCACAGAATACTCTAAAAGAGGTCAGAGTCCAGTTTCCAGAAGGCCAAATCAAATCAGTGGGGGTGTCCAGAGTAGTCCAAGAGGTCTAAGTCCGGTTTCCAGGAGGCCAAATCAAATCAAAGCGGGTTTCCAGAGAGTAGTCCAAAAGAAGTCAGAGTCTGGTGTCCAGGGGCCACCTTTCTCGTTGCTCTGTTGTTATTATAATTGTCTTGTGATTATTTTGTTGGTTAATTTTAAGTGATTAAACGACGATTAAATTAAAAACATGGTCGTTTATTGTCAACTGGAGTTTTTGGATCTTGTCATCTCAAGTTCCTGCATCTCAAAATACAAACGAAACGCTGCCCGGACATTTATGCACCAAGATCTAAAACACAGACCGTCAAATCCCGGGAGTTTTCTCCGACATGGACAACATTTGACAATACAAGGCCATTGCTTGCTCTGTAGCTAGATCAGTTCCTATATCAGCCCCCATTGCTGGGATTTTGAGTTCTCTCTCGATCTACCTATCAATTTCTCTCTGTACAATTATACCTAAAGAAACTATTTACAGATTTACACATACTTCAGTTTGCTATTTTTTTATTCTTAGAACTTCATACGTCGCCTGTTAAAGAAATCAACTCTTAAGTAACAAGTTCTGAGCCTTGTCTGATCTTCAAAACGCGTATTGTCCATCTCGTAGAAATCCCAGCACATAAAATGAAACGTTGCAGCTCATCAGTCGGTTGCCCTTCGGTCTGCGTCCAACTCAAAACCAGTTTACTTCGTTTAAACACAAATAAAATTACACCAGAAAGCGTGAAAAAATACTTCGTACACCTAATAACATAATCGCAAGTTTCGACTCTTCTGCATCGCATTCGTATAATAATTCGATAAATTTACGAGGAAAAGATTCTCCGAAAACGGCGGTCAACTTTGCTCCGATATACACACACATTTGCCATTTTGTGGTCCGTGTCAGATTTTCAGAAATCTAAAAGTTTGCCATTTTAAAGTCCGTTTAAACAAGCTAAAAAGCGTAAATTCGTCTCCAGTTTTCCATCGAGGGTGTCGAGCCTTCGTCGCAGTCCAACAAGTGAAGAGAGGCTGCTTCGCATCTGTTTAGGTTTTAAGGCATTTTCTTCTCTATGGAGGCAGTCCAGGGGTCATGTAACCGGGCGTTATTGTCGCACATCTTTTGGCATCAGGCTCTTGCCTTTATCTGGCCTATCGTTTGGCAACGACGATGACGAGGTGGCGCCACCCGATGACGGAGTCGCCACCGTCGTCTTGAGACTGTCCAGATACTCGCGCTGCGATTCGGCGAGCACGCGTGCAATAACGTCATCGTCGTCATAGTCGGACAGACCTGAAAGAGTTGTCATAAAATCAATGCAATTCACAACCAGGACTTCATCTTATGCTTTTAGTGATTATGCAATAATGACCTCCGATTATGCGAGAATGTTTGAAAAAAGGTGAACGTGCGGGTGTAATTAGTAACATCCATAGCTCTAGTGTATAAGGAACAAGACATCAACCACCAAGTGGCAATCAGATAAATATCCAGAAGATCGCACTAGTGGCAAAGCTGTCATGTCTCAGATAAACTTCAGAAAATTTCGTTCTGATGTGAAGGGCTTGTGGAGTGATTCGTTCGAACCTGTACTCTCCGCGTTACAAGCCTATAAAGCAAATGCTTTCTACAAACACATCATAATCACCCGTGATAAAATGCCTTCTAAATCACCTGTACAGTGAATTCTACAGACTTCTTCAATGTACTCCACGCTAGCCTAAAAATACTACAGTCCAGTAAAAACGACCAATTTATCTAGAGGTGAGCGAGTTATGTATGTAAGGTGCCCTGCGTGACTGCCGTTTCTACTATATGTATGTTTACTGTACAGCGCAGTGCGTCTGGAGGCGCTTAATTAAAGAACAAGATTATTATTATTATTATTAGAGGAAACATCTCCATTGCCCACCACAGAACCCAATGGATTCTCATCCAAGACCGACTTAGGACATAGTTGTAATTACAACAATTTCTGTAACATCGTCAGTAGCAAGCTACTTCTAGGATGCTTTACTATATCAACTGTCAGTGCAAATGCCACTTCAGAGTTACATATCAAGTAGGAAAAGTACAGTTTTAACTGTCTTTTAAAAACATAAAGGCTTTTGTCTTCCTGAACATGCACAGACTGTTCCAGGCACCCGGGCCAGCAACCCGAAAGGCCTGATCACCCATTTTAGTTTCGTTGCTCACATGAACATACCTTATCCAGTCTTAACAAAGACGGCAACTTAACCTACCAAACAACTGCGGAGGAAGGTCATTCATGATCGAAGCGGTTTCCGGAAAGCTGTAGCCGATGCCGCCGACAGCGCCCTCCAGTGACATAGAGGAACCAGCAGATCTGCCGGATGACGTGCTTGGAATTATTGGCGATAGAGGAGACGGACACGAGATGCCTAAACAACAACACGACATTGACCGTCATTGTCACGTTATCGATTTACTTGACTTAAGTCATCTAAACATTTGATATGGAGCCTTCTAAGTAATCAACAGAAATTTCGCCTACACTACTCTAAAATGTGTTACAACTTTGTTTGGAAGAAAAAACTTCATCGGTAAGCAACCGGGGCTCATATATCGAGATAAGCAACCACTGGTGGGTTTCCTCTCACATTCAAAGCCCAAGGACGGATTTCCACCAACATTTGATAGCAGATGCCATGATCGGAATAACTGAACTGCAGTTGCATCAAGGGATGCAAGTCTCTTCAACAGTTTTGATATAAATACCTAAAGGCCCACAGCACATTCAAAAGAGAATGTGAATGCAAAAAGAAATTCCTAGCATTCTATCACAATGGCAAGAAATTGAAAATCAATCCTGAATCGTCATGTAAACAAAGAAAATCCACCCCTCCACTTATTTTGCCGATTTATAAAGACCACAATTTTACAAATATTTACAAATTTCCTCCTACACAGAAATTGAAATGTTTATAAAACACTTTTTCAGAATCTCTCGCAAGTCAACATCCTTGCTGAGTGTTACAGTCGCAATTCAGTTTTGCACAGAAGCAAATATCGGTTGACGATTCCTTGAACATTATGATGATGGCGCTGCTATAAAGTTTCCCGATTCAATCGAATTACAGTAACACAAAGTTTCCGTTGGTGGGCTTTCATACACATTTACAACCACCTGTTACATTCCCTTCGATACGAGTGAGCTACTTTTGATGCTACAGATATTCAAAGTCACCTGACAGAGAGTCACTATCCATCTGCTTTGGGCTGTTCTGACCAGATCCACCACTCCCACCGCCGGTGCCATGGCTCCTTGGAGATCGCGACGTCCTCGGCTGATCCGGTGACGCAGATCCGTCCAGACAAGTCTGCAGCCCATCCGATGAAGTGCTACACGTCGCGCTGGCACTTCGATGCTTCAAACAATACAGGAGCACATTTTACATACCCGCAATGTGCTGTACACATAGCTAACATACCTAAGCACATTTCACATACCCGCAATGTGCTGTACACATAGCTATCTAACATATCTATAAAAATGCAATGGTGTGCTTGATGGTGCAGTGGTTAGAGTGATGGATTGTCAACCAAGAGGTTGGGGGTTCAAAGTCTTGCCACGGCAAATATTTGTTTTGAGATTTCTGCTCTGCATGCGCCCCGTAGCCAACTTAGCTGTAATGATTATACCGACCGTACGCTGTCGGTGGGAAGATGAGATGGCGAGGAAGAGGACTGGCCACGTGCACTCATGTGCCGAGGATAAGAAAATGAAGTCACTAACACTTCATATCCATGGTTGCCTCAGGACTAGCTTCAGGGACTGCTCCTCTAATGAATATAAGAGGGACCACTGCGTAAATGCGGTGGGAGACATTTACAGGAGAATGCCCATGAGAAGGCACAACGGCTCTGACTTAAAGAGCTACGCGAATGTACATATCAGATCTACAGTCTACAAAAGCAGAAATTGTAAAGTGTAACTGCAACTAGTAACTTCTATCGCGCTGGTGTCCAGTGGCATGACCAAAAGGCATCGACCAATGGCGCACCAAAAGCAAGCTGTAATCAGATCAATGTCCAGAAGATCAGTTTGCAAGACAGAGGGGCAGCCTATGAGGGTTAAGCCTGTGTTGTATAAGCAATAAAGAAAGATTACCGATGATCGTGTCTTGGCGTATTTCTCTTGTTCCTGGAGCCACTGAAGGTAGGACTCGCGTGCCACCTGTTCTTCGATCGTCTCCTGAGTCACTTCCCAGTCCGTCTCTCGCAGTTTGTCCTGCAGCATCGTCTACAAATGTACACCATCGGAATCAGTATTCAGATCGCTAAGCGTCAGTTCTAAAATTAAGGCTCACCTGTTTCAAAGTTGCTTACCCACTGTAGCTCATCTTTTGGTTTTTCTCTACACACTGGCTTTCAATAGGGCACATCCTCCAATGGACATCAGTTTCGCTTAAGAAGCAACCAGTCCCTCAAGCTAGCCTGAGAGGCAGCCAAGGGTATGAAGTGTTCGCGACTTCATTTTTCTTAGCCTCGGCATACGACTGCATGACATTGTGGTCAGTCCCTCCTTCGCCGTCTCATCTTCCCACAAACAGGTACAGTCAGTGTACTCATTATAGCCGAGTTGGCTAGGGGGCGCAGGTGGAGCATAAATCTAGACACAAATTTCTGTCCTGGTGAGGATTTGAACCCTTGACCTCTCAGTCATCAGTCCGACACTCTAACCACTAGACCGACCAGACCATCGCGCATCCCCAGTTTCACTTAAAGCGACCATCAATCAATACCTAGCACATTCCGAAAATTAATCTACGAAATCATTACCTTCAATCAGAAAGATTTTCTGACGAATCGCAAGTGAACCAACTATGTAGTTTTTAATAAATTACTAATCATACATTAAACGTCAACTGCAGTTTATATTTGCTCAAAGCCACGAACTGACTTTTGCTGCCACAGGAGAAACATCGCAGACCGTCTAACCTGTTCAATGTGGCAATCCTCTGACATACGAACTGCCTCGCGTATCAGGTTCTTGTCCGCCAACTGAAAACAACAAATCAGATATCTTATCAACATACATCCACTCGGAATTCTTAGCCATTCTTCCTTGCAAGCCATGGACAATCTATTTGGTTTTACGACATGAAAAGGCTCGGTTACAAACCAGGGTGAGAACGTCATACTACAGAAGAAAAGCAGACCCCATTAAACCATGACAGAAATTGGTAGAAACTTATCAAGAACTGCACCCAAAACCTCTGAGCAGATATACAGGAAGCTGGCAGGAACTATGGGTAAATAACAGGTCCTTGAAATATCAACATCCTGAGAAGCATTAGAGTTTGACAAATAGCCACAGAAAGTTAAGTGTTGTAAATGTGCGCATTTTCACCATCAGCAGACGTGTATTTGAACACAAAGTAACATCGACGAGTAATAAATGCTTCAAAGAACATTCTTTCTGCGTCAGAATCACCGCAATTAGTGGGAGGTGCTTGGAAGTTAATCCTTTGTAGCATCTTCCTCTGATTGTGTCCATTTTGACAGTCTTAACGTCCAAAATATTCCACAACTCTTGAACCGAAAAGCTTTCTGCCAAAACTTCTCAGACACCTCCTTATAAGGAATAGACTCATTGGAACAGACCACTTAATATTTCTCATAAGCCAATAAATACCTAAAGGAAATCAGATCAACATTTCAAGACACTTGGTCCAAAATGTATGCACATTTGTAGTGCACAAATATAATATGTTATTTATATTTAATATAAATCGAATACTATCATTTGGCAGGATATTGTATATAGAATGTCAACCTGTCTGCTACTTAGTAGAGCTGAACCCCAAAGTGCCCACTAGTTAGAAAAGTCCTACTAGACAGAGAAGACGAAAGAGGCTCTTCTACACACACTCACCCCCGGCTGGAGCTCTGGTAGGCCAAGACCCACACCAATTGTTGCCTTATAGGGATTAACCACCGAGTTGTAGTGAACGTTTCTGTGATAGCTCAACCGAATCGGTTCATTGTCTGTCTGGTATGAGCTGTGAAACGTGTTGATTGGATCTGAAACCAAACCAAATCACATGTCATTCACTGATGAGTGTGCTCACATATAAAAAAGAAAATGCATGGATTGGATACAAAAAGAACCAATCGCAAGTCAATCTTGACAAAATCTGCTATTAAATAAAAACCGTAAAACAAAAGAATCATGTCGATTAGAACCGAAATCAACCATTCAAACTTGGGTCAAGATAATGCAGCTAATCAGTTGATACTGCAACACCATAAGCGTGGACTGATGTGTTGTCTAGACACCAAAATGCCCCACATAACATTCTTTCAGCCTCAAGAAGTTATTGGAACTGAACTTAAACATTACTGATCATCGAGTTACATCAAAAGTCACCTAACAGTGACTTCGGCATCGCAACTAACAGTTGAAAGGAACCTTGCTCACTCGTCTAGTCCGAAGTCGATTATCAAAAAAAACTCCGCATACGGGACACGGTACCCGATTGGTTAGAGCACTCGCCTTGTGAAGCAGAGAGACTGGGTTCGAGCCTCCTCCCCTGATATTGCAATTGTGTAGGGACCTTGAGCAAGTCCTTCACTGACAATTGCTCAATGCCATCGACTGATGCTTGGTCATTAGAAAGTAGTACTTAATAAATGCATAATAATCAAACATTGATAGACTCAAAACCCTAAACGATCTCTTGAGTGAAAATGGATGGAGAAAATTAACTTTTATTGCACTAGCATCTAAGGCAAAAGGCTTCAGCCAGTGGTGAATCAAAACCAACCCAGTCAGGTCAACATCTCGACTGTTACAGGTACTTCCAGGATCGCAGAACAATTGGCAGAAGACTTATCGAGACTAAAGTGAAAGACTTACCTAGACTAGTGCACTTGTAGACTTCGACAGGTCGATTGTAGAGTTCTGACAGCGCCTGCATTTCAATGTGGTTGCCATGGCAGTTGTCGGCTCGCTTTCGATTCAGGTACGTCGTGAAGTCTTCGGTGACGAACTGCTTATAGAAATCCACGTTCTTCGCCTATGAATTCAGAAAACAATACTAATATAAACGACTCCGCCCAATACAACCATTATATCTGAGAAACATCACACACTCTAACACTCTGCATTTTGTATGTTATCATTATTTACCTGATTATTATTTTTAATACTAACATTTAAGTACTAATTAAGTATCAAACCCATGTATTGAGTAATAATCAAGAAAGAGGGGCCACGGTTATTATAAGTTATTAGCTTTTCTTGGTCCTATTGTACAGCAACTGCTGATACATGACTGTAACTGTAATACTAGTTTTGTGCAATTGATTAAACAAATTCAAATTCCAAAGCATGCAACAGTGAGAGATTCTTGTCTGAATTTCCCTCCAGCACCTGAGGCTACCACTGCACTATCATACCGATGCAATAGAAACCATAGGATGAGATTCTAAAGGTTCCAAACTAAAGCAAGAAAAATTGTACATGTAATTAGTAACTTCTATTGTGCCAGTGTCCAATACACAAGGCATCAACTGATGGGTCATCAAAACCAATCCATAATGAGGCCAATATCCAAAAGATCCGTCTGTAAAACAGAGAGTCAGCCTATAGTGGATAAGCAGTTTGAAAGAGGTTTACATTTTAAGTTGAGAACAAAAGGAGTTCACATGACACAAGCGACTGAGCAGAGCACACAGACACAGGGACAGAGTTCCAAAAAGTAAGTCTAGCAACCAAAAAAGCTCACTCAAATAGAAAAGTCCTTGACTTAGATATGACCAGACAAAGATAATCAGATGACCTCGTTGAATAATGACAAGTCTGGAGAAAACAACTGATTTTAAATATTGTGGCTAAGGATTTCTACATTGTATCACAGTTTTATAAACTATGAGCCCCAATGTGAAACACACAATGTTACAATGTTCTTGACAGAAAGCTGTAGGAGACACAGTACGAATTTACCATAACGGACCTCAATTTAAAGCAAATGCCTTGAGATTATACACCAATCAAGGGGAAGATTTCCACATCATATCTTTCACACAAATTTTGCAAGAACTGTACTCTGAATCTGCGAGTGAACTTCACCAGAATGTCAAAGTCTTGAGAAGACTGGGCAAGAAAACTATACTGAACCTTTGCTACATTTGCCAGGAGTTTTTTGTCATGAATTTAATACTAAGTTCATCAGAAGTGGAAACAAGAAAAACAGTCCATAACCGAATGTCGAAAGACAGCCAAAGGACAAAATATTAGCACCTTCATTTTCTCAACCTCAGCACGCAAGGGCAGCTGGTCAGCCTTCGCTGTCCAACCATATCCACTCTGATTTTGTTGCCCAGTTTCCTCAAGTGGGGTCACAAGTGGAAGAAAATCTCAAATATCTTTCTACCCTGGTAGGGAATTAAACCCTTGAGCTCTGGGTCAGCAGTCTCACATGCTAACCATGCAATATATGAAGAATTGTACAGTGTACACCAAATCTTTGATTCAACAGGGCAAAACTTATAAAGAATAGTCTTTGAGCCAAGGGTGAGAACTTCATGCAACAGAACAACACCAGCCTCTACTAGAACATGACAGAAATTGGCAAAAACCAACTGGCAAGAACCACACCCAAACCACACCCAATTGGCAAGAACCGCACCCAAACATCAGAGCATATATGCAGGATGCTTGCAGGAACTATGGGAAAATAACAAGTCCTTGAAATATCAACATCCTGAAAAGCATTACAGTTTGCCAAACGGCTATGGAAATGCTCAAACCATACCAAACAGAATGATAGATCAGAAGATTACCGTAAGCAAGCCCCTGAGAGGCGGCAGGCCATCGTTATGAAGTATTAGACAGCATTTTCTTAGCCTCAGCACATGACGGCGGGTGGCCAGTCCTCTCCTCGCTGTTATCTTCCCAACGTATGGTCAGTGTACCATAATGACCGAGTTGGCTAGAGGCCGCAAGTGAAGCAGAAATCTCGAAACAAATTTCTACCCTGGCGGGGATTTGAACGCCGACCTCTCAGTTGACAGTCCACCATGCTAACCAACAGACCTTCACATACACCTTGGATGGAGACATTTATAAGAAAGAGATTCTATATCAAACCAAAAACCATGATGATAAGAGGACTTACCATGTAATCGACGCAGTGTTGTCGAACGATTCCGTGCATTTCTTGGTCACCATAGACTTGGTCGGCTGAAAGCGAGAGAAACAAAATCAGGTTAAACCAGCGGTTCTCAACCTTTTCGGACTCAAGGACCACTTTTAAACTTTGTGTCTCAGTCGCGGACCACCACTTAAAATTGTGCCACAAACAAATTAATACAAAAGAAATTTTTGCCATAAATCCGCGTATTATTAGTTTCATGGTGCCATCAGCCGATTCTAGCGATCTAAATTTTTTTTAAATTTAAAATTGACAAATTTGTCTGTTTCCATGTTTTTAATTAAAACAAAATAAATTGTAGGCCTTACTCGCGGACCACCAGGCAGATGGCCGCGGACCACCAGTGGTCCGCGGACCACAGGTTGAGAACCGCTGGGTTAAACAACTCCATCTGCACTACACACCTTTAGACTCAAACCCACCAACCAAGATCATCTTTGACCAAAAAACCACTCCCAAACAGGGTCTGTTCTAGCTCGGCAAAACCAAAAATCAATAAGGAATGAAAAAAATGATAAAATTAAGACATATTTAACCCAGCCACAGACATAATTACTTTATCTAAACTTCTTCCTTTCTAAGTTGTTTACGAGAAACACCGGCAGATACTTGTTCAAAATCAATGCCAAGCAATTTTCTGAATTCGCATCAGCATTTTTGGGCAACATGTTGGTCAAACAAAAGACCTTGTCTCTGGGTTCACACAATTCTGATTCGAAATCTGGGGCAGAGTAGCTGAATGGATAGAGTGTTCGGCCTGTAACGCACAGAGTATGGGTTCGAGCCTCCACTCCGGTGGTCACTGTGTATGGACCTTGAGCAAGTCCTTCAAGCACTCTTGTTAGTATCGGCAACAGTTTGTCGTATGGTCATGTGTGCACTTCAGAACTTTGGAAGGAAGGCAATATCAAATACAGTTGAATTTTACTGCATTATAGAAAAACTAGTTGAAAAATTTTCTTAAGAGCACTGGAACAATGTTCAGGCTCTGCATGGCTGATCATAGGTAAATGATGAATTTATAAAACAACCCATGCAATGTACACTTAATTAAAGAGTTCTCCCAAAAGTATACAAAGGGAAATTCTGAAGCAAACCGAAAGGCTGCGCCCATCCCAACGCTCAACTGAGACGAGCATTGGGATTCTCGGACATCATCGGTGACATCATCATCATTAATATTTCTATTGCTATGACTATTATTATTACACAAAAATTCCTGCACACAGTCACACAGAAATGCGAATCTACGATGCAGTCAGTTAGTCATATATCCTGAAGTCATACGAATTATCCACGTCAAAGTTCAGAGAATGTGAATAAGAGCCATCAGGTGCATTATGACTAAAGTCAATCCAAACAACTGGCAAACATTGCATAAATCTCAAAATTCATACATCCACAAAGGCCAGTACACAGGATCTGGATAAATGTCAGCTTCTGCACACAATACCACGCGTAACATCATCAGTAGCAAGCAACTTCTACGATACTTTACATACACTGCCTACTGTCAGCGCAAATACTTGCTGAGTTACGTATCAAGTACAGTTTTAACCGTTTTTTTTAAACAGAAATTTGCTTTTGGCTTCTTGAATAGGTACAGGAAGACTGCTTAAGACACATGGGCCAGCCATCCAAAAGGCTCAAATCGGCTGCTTTACAGAAACCCAAACACAACCTTAAATAAACACTCGGACACTCATTGAACTGATCTGCCTTGATATAAGGTAATCAACTGTTCACGAAGCATAGTATGCTTCGGCAAGTGAGATATTTACATCAACAACATGACTTATTCTAACAAAGAGCTCCGTTATAGTGCAGCATTTCAAATGGCTCCCAGACAACTGCAACATAAGGACGTTCCAACGTAATGGTCAACATACTGAAACGAAAGAGTACTTACCAACATACTGAAATGAAAAAGTACTTACCAACGGCACGAAATAAGCAAGCGCCGTCTTCACCCATTTGTTTTATTATGTATCCCCGCTTCTCTTTCAACTGAGTCTCAAACCATCTCTCCATCTAGACATCGAAAAAAAACACAGAAAAGAAAAATTCGAAATGTTACAAAATTTCTGACTGCAATACAATCAACACTTCTACCAAACCTTAACTCCACTTCTCACATGACACAATCAAATCAATCACAATCATCAAACGTTTCTACCATCTTCCAACGCACAACTGTTAAATAATTTACTCCGCAACCTGTAGTGATACCTGCCCTGGCCTCTCTACATTGATGTCTTCAAGCCCGACTGGTGCAGAAGTCGACTCAAACACCATCGCTAGTCCAATAATTAATTGTTTCCATCAACTTTCGAACTAGACGTATGGAGATGGTTTATAGGGGGAAAGCAGTGTAAAAAATGTGAAGAATGCTATTTTTGCCAAATGTAGGCAGATGAAGGAGACAAAATGCAATATGAAAATGTCAGGTAAGTTTTAAAAACGAAATGCAATATGAAAATGTCAGATAAGTTTTAAAAACGAAATGCAATATGAAAATGTTGGATACAATGTTTGCCATTGGTGGATGATTTCAGGAACTTTTTCAACTCAGGTAAATTCATGTCAGTACTTACAATTCTGTAACATTGATAAGCACTACCAGTAAATTTCTGGTTTTCCATTTATTACCATATTGCTTGCATATGCCGCAAATGGCATCTGGGAAGAATCCTCAATAACATACAGCTCCATTCTAGCAACTTCTATACAGCCGTCATATAACAGATGCTAACAATCAACAGCTGGCATAATCCTTTCAACTGATTGTCCACAATTCATTCTACTTAACAGCGCTCAAGTAAAAAGTAATGAGGAGTAAACTGGAGCGCTCAGCAAAAAATGTCTGGTACTACAACATCTGTACACTGGTGTGTGTGTTCACATGTGAATGCATGCATGTGTGTATACAAGTAAATATGTGTAATTGTGTATACAATTATGTATATGTATGTATGTATGACATTGTATGTGGACATTTTCATCACAGCTGAAAGCATGTAATCTTAATGTGCACTCGTCAGTTTGAATTTAATAAATGAAGATTATTATAATTTATCTTCTGACCTTTCTTCGTAAGAAAAAAATCAGACTACCTCTTCAACGTTTTGATCACAAGGTCGTGGCGTACACTCATCCTCGCTGTTATAACCGCTACACGCTCGTTCCTCCTCCGGAGCCAGGGCCTGACCGACGACCGCAACGTGGCTCGTGGCATTTGTTCTCTGGTCCGGAGGAGCAGCGGATGTTGTCGCCTGTCGAATGCCCGAAAGTCTGGCATGAGCAATCCCTGCTGTGGCTCCGGCACAGAGGGCCCCGGTTCGGACACTGTCGTGTCTCTGCTTCCTGGCCACCCCGTGAGGAGGCGACCGATGTCTTAGTCGTCGCTTATTACCGCTACCCGACGCCGTCTCCTCGTAACGACCGGGAGGTTCGTGACCGGCGGGGCCTCTGTCGTGGTCAACGGGAGGTGGAGAGCTCCAACGCGGAGGTCCCCCTGGAGAAGACGGGCGACGGGCTCCCCCTCGAACCTCCGCTGGGCCTCCCGGACTTAAAGGCCGTTCGACGTTCTCCGCCTCGCTCTTGTCCTTGGACGGCTTCTTCTTCGGTAGGATCGTCATCTTTTGTGAATTTCAGCGGATCTGGAAGGAAAGAAAATGTGGAAAAACACACGGTCCTCGTCAGCGTATATATAGGGAGGGTGGACGTAACCAAACTGCGTCCGAAAAAGAATGTGGAAAATCCGGAAACGGTCTTCTTCCGGAGGAAATTTGTGGTAGAACGAGTGAAATTATAAACGATATTCAACCTAAAAGAAACGACGACGGAAATTCTTTAAAATACGATGCGAACTGTTTTCTCTTTTCCTTATTGGAGAAAATGGCGACCGATAATGACGTCACCCATACAGCGGGGTCAAGGACATCTTCATCTATTTACCCCTCCGCAGACACTTGCACCGCGTGCAGCGGGCGGGTACGTTCAGGTCAATATTATACAGAGGATCAGAAAATTTTATTATAAATACGGATTGAATGATTACATTACAAAGAAACTAATCTAATCTGTTAATTATACATGCAATGCAATACAATACAACTTATATTTATAACGCGCCTTAATAAAAGTCTTACTCAAAGGGCGCGTTACAACACAGTGCTCAATCAATCATAGTATTTACACAGTATAAATAAGTAATTATTTATACTGTGGTATTTAGCATAATGTAAAATACCAGAGAAGAGTTTTGAGTTTAGTTTTAAGAAATGTGAAGGATAATGTACACTGTGTTTACAGTTGCATTGTCGAGGAAGAAGCCGAAGATGGAACAGATATTATTTTACTGTTTACCAGTAAGCCATCGAATACCATTTCAATAATAAACTTTCGTTAAAAGCAGACTACAGAGGAATTCAATGATATGTAAAAAGCGCTTTAAATCAATAATTTTTATTTGCGCGCTTTGCTCATTAAAACTCACAGCTGTTACAAGGTCGAATGCTATTAAAGTACGTGTAGAAACGTATTCAGGACAAACTGCGACTCAACGCAGCACTCGAACTATCTGGTGCTCTGCGCTTAACTGGCGACAACGCTGAGAAATGAGAACGATTGTAATGTTTATACCATATTATCAGACGCAGTGCGATTAAGTTCTTATCCGGAGAGTTCTCGAAGACTATTTTTAGCTAATTTTATCACGTGTTCACCTAAACACAACGTGTCTGACGATCCAACAGCTCAGCTCATGCTATTCCTTGCACACACACAAAAGCCAACCAGACAAATCGGTTTAGCGACAGCCGCTGGCTGCTTAGACGTAATGAAATCATGATTCAAGTTAACCAAATCGCCAATTACAATTATTTTTATTACTAAGTCTTTATGATACACATGGCGCACAATAAACGTAAATAAAAGAACAACCGGCGATACACTGCAGAATTGCAGGATTGGTTATCGGCGATTACACTACGCAAACTCGGAAGCGTTGTAACTTTTTTCCAAACTCTTGGTATAGTACGGCATTTCGCGACTGAGAAAATATTCTACATTACACAATGTTTATAAAGTCGTTCGTTATAATTAAACTCATCGGAACGACATTAACACGGGAATTTCTTATTGTTCTGAAGCGACACGGTTCCTCTGCAGAAACGGAACTAATTTAACGTCTGGCCAATAAAAATGGACAAAAGCTAAAAACAGTTATTGCATATAGCCTACGCTCCAGCTGAATTCATGAAGGTGATGCCATGACTAGGCCTATAGGTTCGAGGACCTCGTCTAAGCATTTATATAGAGCCTAATTAAGCCTCTCAAGGTCTTGCATATGTATAATCTTTAATCTATACGTTTCTATAATAGTGGAGCATGCATGCCTTTCAACAAGGCTCCAAAAATTTCTAAACAGGGTTGGATGATGAAAATGCGCCTCAAATGAGTTCATGCCGGTTAAATTCAGTTGGAGAGCTTACTTTTCGGTTTATAATCCCGTAACTACGGCAGCCAAAACGTTTAAAATCTTCGTCTAATTCGACCTTTTTACGCTCTCGATTAAATGACAGAGAATCCCGTTGCACTGTTATCTCGTGCTAGACAAGGACCGAACCTATAACCCCCACTCCCACCTACACACCAATGGACGACCATAGGAATGCCGACAGTTTTATAGCGCTAGTCGATTTCCTGCCGTATTTGCGCTGAAATTTCCTTTCGCCTCAAACTATACTTTGTGTATTTAAGCCAGGTGGTTAAAATTGTGGTGTCAGTAATTTTATAACCTGCGGAATAAAATGTAAATTCCCAGGACTGTAGAATTGAGTGTGATTAAAACTGAAATGAAATTGGCTCGTGTCAATAAAGGCTGGTGCCTACGACTTAGTTTTTAGTGCGCAGTTGTATTCTCGGGATCATGATTGATACCTACGTGGTAGGCCTACTAACGTCAACGAGCAACCCGGTCTACTTGACGCAGCTCGCGCGGTGCCGAGAAATTCCAGATATAGGCCTACATTTGGTGTTTAGTTAAAATATTGATAATGCCATGTCTCAATGTAATGTTACTGCGTTTGTCGGTTTGAAACAAAGAAAGAAAAAGATTTAGGCCTACGTCGCATTGGAAATTTTAGACTCAAAATACCTACAGCGCCCCCAAAAAACTAAATTGCGAGAACCATATGCATGCACTCAGCCAAAACTAAATCGATAGGCAGGTATTGGACAACTAGGGTCTGTTCCAGGCTAAGGGTCAAGGGTTATCGGCAGGCATAGGCTACACAGTCAGACGGCTCGTACGGCAGTGTGTAATCTAGTCCCTCTGTTCTGGGGGGAAACAAGGTTTCTCGGGGGGGAGGGGAATTTCCCCCAAAAAGGTCTCTGCCTTACAATATTGCTGAGCTCTGGGGGGAAACTTCAATCCTGGGGGAATTCCCCCCCCCCCAAAGACGTCTAGATTAAACACTGCTCATACGGTACTGGATCTTTTGGTGTTCGCCAACTGACAAAAACTCTGTTTCAATGACGATCGACATTTAAAATCAAGGAGAAACTATAGTAGGCCCTACACTGTAGGGCCTACAGAGTGCACCTCTGGGCTTTGTAAGGGGCATTGTAAAATTTCAGTTGTATTATGGCGCTTAGTATTGGAGTGGCAACAGAGGCAAGGGAGGAATATTATGAGGGTGCGATTGGCAGAAGCTGTAGGCCTATGAGAATTCAATGGAATTGCGCTTAGATGAGAAAATGACAGGACGTTTCATCCAATTGTTTCAACCGAATGTTTATTGTAAGCAATGCTAATTCGATCGTAGCCCGTAATTTCGTATTTCAAACCAATAACAGGGCATCCATTTATAGTAGGCTATGTACGCAGAAAATTTAATTCGGAAAAATTGGCCCTCCTCCCCGTACGCACGTGAACTGTTTTACACCCCCACGTTCATGCGTTCGTAGGCCTACGCTTGACGAACCCTCCCCCCGAATACTATATATAGAACGGTGTAGCCTATATTAAATCCACGCAAGAACAATACAGGAATTATAATATTAATTAACGTGTTTACTAAAAAAAAGTCCATCGCCTTTGTCCGGCCGCATCAAAGAAATATTAGGCCTAAGCTGCGTAACTTTAAAAAGTTTGTATAGTGTCCGCTAACAGACTCCAATGCCTACTGAACCCAGTGGAACAGATGAGCCTTATTCTGATAATGTTGCATATATAGGTCATCTAGCGCGTAGGTTTAGCCCCCCTCATTTCCTGTGCGTACGTACCTAATATCAGCAGGGGCGTCTATCCCCCCAAAGTCATTGGAGCAACTTTCCCTCTTCTCCCCCCCCCTAAAATGGTAGCACACACACTGACAGATCCCCCATTTCTTGGATGGAGCATTTGCTCCAAGGTTTCTATGGTGTAGACGCTCCTGCTTATCAGTAGGCCTAGATCCAGACGCAAGCATAACTATATGCATTTGGGCTAACCCCATTCCATCCGTAGACGTAGGGGAACTAGGGGCGAGATGGATCCCTGGGGTATGATGGATCCCTTCAATTTAACCTATCTATGGTATCGTCATCTACCGAATGTGTTTGAAATACTTTAATACTGTTGACGACTTGGTTCTTTGTCTACAAGTGCGAACCGAAACGACAGTTTTTCGTTTTTTATGAATAAAAATCGATTTTTGACCTGTCTGATCTTATTTTCAGTTGAGGGTTATTTCTTGAATATTCAATTACGCATTGTGACAGGTTTTTGACAAAAGCATATTTTGTTAGAAGTCCCTTTTGTGTTTGAAGAACGAATTCAGTATTGGCGTGATGCACAGCGGATATTAGTTTTCATTAGTGAAAAGGTCGTACCTTCTGCATGGGGCGAGTTGGATCAGTCACCGACGGGGCAAAACGGACCCTATGATCCATCTTGCCCCAATGGGTGTGTGTGAAATCTACTTGTGGTAGGTCTATGACAATTTTCATTCGACATCAAATTCTTTATTACATTAATAGCTGTTATAACAGACGCCATATAGGCCCCTATATATATGAATGGTACCAGCCCGCTATTCCGGGGTCCGCTCTTCCGGGGTCCGCTCTGCCGGAGTCCGCTATACCGGGGGTCCGCTATTCCGGGTCCACTTTCTGGAGGTCCGCTATATATGCCCTACATGTATATACATACCTACATACAAACAAACATGCAGAGATACATACATAGATACATACATACATACATGCATACGTACATACATACATACATGCATACGTACATGTATGCATACATACATAGCTACAAACATGTATGTATGTATGTATGTATGTATGTATGTATGTATGTATCTCTGTATGTGTGTATGTATGTAGGTATGCATATAGGGCACATAGAGCGGACCCCGGAATAGCGGACCCCACGAATAGCGGATCCAAGCCATGAGAATAGCCTGGAAGCTTACCATAATGAAAAGAAAAAAGTGATAGATTACAGTGGTCCATCTTGCCCCAATGACGGATTACAGTGGTCCATCTTGCCCCAGCATTGGGGCAAAATGGACCATAATTACAAAAAAAATCAATTATAAAATTCTCTTCCCCCAAAAGTAATGCAATTAAATTTGTGTTGCCCATAGCTATGTTACCTCGTGGGCTAGGAGTAGAACAAAAAGTTTTCTTTTCTTGCACTTTTACGGCTTTTTAAAACCGAAAATTCCTTAAGGGATCCATCTCGCCCCTAGTTCCCCTACATGTATACTAAATGGTGGCCCCTAAACTACTGCCGTTGACCTAATTAGGTGGTCGTCATACTTTTAACCTCGTTTATGGAACATTTCACACCCAACACTTCTGATCGGAGTTTGATAACGTTTATTTAATGCCGATGCTTTGCTGTCAAAGATGTCTTGCGTACTCTGATCTGACCAACTATGCTATAATATTTAGTGATTGAGATCTCGGTGGTCATCTTGCAACATGTAAGGCGATTGGGGTGGTTGGCTTAATTAGCCTATCCAGTGTCAGGAATAAGTGACCCCTTGAGCTAGAAGTTAGTCTTCTCGTGAGCAGAAATAGGTCTCCTGTTGTGCAGAAACAAGTCTCCCTTGAGCGGAAATAAGTCTCTTCGCATCCATGGCTGCATCCTGGGGCTGCTAGCTTAACACTTTAACAACGAGGTGCACTGGTTTCCTAGTCACCTTTAAATACACTCGTCATTAAAGTGTTGAGAGACAGCGCTTCCTCTAATTAGCTTACTTCGAGCCAAAGCCCAACTAGTTGGATTCAATTTGAGATGGCAACTCCTTACGAATTTAACTTTGGCAGACATCAAAACTGCCAAATTAAACGAGCTTAAGTGATAATGAAGTCAAATCATAACATAAAATTAGGATTACCTAATCTCATCTCATCCAATGACTACTATAGCATCATTAGGGGTCGTCCATAAAGGACGTCCGCAAAATACGACCTACTTTGGACCCCTCCTCCCCCTTGTCCGCATTTGACCTTACCCTCCCTCCCTCCCCCTTTGCGGACGTCCGCACACCCAAGCCAATTTTTAATGTCATCATCATTATTTTTATAATTATTCCACAGTGCCTGTGCACGTTTAAGTGACAGTTTGGGTTTCAAATCGCAGGATGTGCAGTAATAAAAGCTTCTTTAAAGTCGCAGTAAAGGTTATACCATGCATGTGGTTTAGGCCATCACTTCACTGACCTTTTCCTCTTATCGGGGAAGGTTGAAACAATGTGGTGTTTAAAAAGCTATCAAATTTAAAAGTTTAGATGCGGACGTCCGCACTGGTCATAACCCTCCCTCCCCCTTATTCGCATTTTGATGACCCCTCCCTCCCCCATTGCGGACGTCCTTTATGGATGACCCCTTATCAAAATACCCGACAACAGTCGGTGGTCGCATCAAGTGAAATTGCAATCGAAAGTCTTAATCGATAGAAGAAGTCAGGTTGAAACTGGACAGGTCAGACACCAAATGCCAGGCCATGGTGGGCATGCAAGTCAAGAGATGAGTCTCACGGTTAGACCGGAACGAAACAGGTTCCAGTATACGAGTTCCAACATCAAAGGCTTGGTTAAGTCATTGTTTTCTTACGAGTTTCAGAGGGAGTAAATCTATGCTAACATAACTGTTCGCGGCTGACCCTTGATTTTCGTCGTTTATACTGCCTATCGAAAACAAGATTAACACATAGAAGAAAGCTGTATTTACTGAAAATAAGAACAATACTGGACCTCAACAAAGACCTTGAAAGTTACACACTGGAATAATAATCTGCTTTGGAATTAGTTAACCTAACCACCTACCTCCTTGTGCTATGTATCCTCACAGCACAAGAATTTGTCACACTACAGACGACATCATATTTCATTTCACATGTCCCTGTAACAACTGCCTCCTGTCACACTATACTATGCTGCATATAATAACTAGACAGGCTTTGTCTTCAAACTCTCACTCGTATTAAAAAATCTATCCAACAACCATCAGCTTCAAATAATCGCCTCATAGGAAGCTCCTGGAGAAACTGCAATCTCTCCAAACGCGATCGTACAATAGAAGCCTACAGTACGACACTCTTGTTAAACACTAATTGTCTAGTATGCTTTATTTCTACGTGGAAAAAACTTTTCACTAAACGTGAAACTCCAAAAATACAAACAACTGGAATAATGATCAGAGCCTAACAAAAAACACGATAATTACATAAGACCGACATAAAACATGTGGCCACCTCATTTCAACAACGAAACATGATTTCCGTGTAAGATTTTTGCCCCCACCTGGGACTGAACCCTGGTCCAATGCAACACCAGCATGCACACCAATAATGGTCCTCTTGTTTTCCCTAAGAATGAACTAAATTTAAGTTCTTCGACCAATATTACAAAGGCATTGTTAAATCAACTGAATGAGACTAACGAACAAATAGTGCTTGGCACTGAAAATAGGAATGCACCTGCCCAGCAATACAGAACGACAAAAAAAGAGTCGACTCAAACGTCCAAAAAATAAAAACACAAAAAACAATTCTGTCAAATGTGAAGAATGCTAAAAGTAACAGTGTAACAGAGTTGACAAGTAAATGGCTTAATGCTATCATGGCCTTAAAGCTCTTGTTTCTATAAACCTATGTGACCCTAATCCCACATGCAGTATACTGCCAAGACCTACAAGCTCCTTTCCTGTGGCCCTAAGGCTCCTTTAAGTATAAACCTACACAAGACTAAAAGCTCAATTTTCAGTACACCTCAAAGGTCGTAAAAATCTTTTCTATAAACCTCAGTGGGTGTAAGGCTCTTTTATATAATACAATACGGCCAGATCAATAGATAAAAGCACTCCAAAAAGACCTTCAGGATTTTGACAAGTAGTCAGTATCCTTCAATAGGATTGCCTCAACTGACACTTCCCTGTTAATACACGTGTAATGTAAATGCACGGATAGATTTTCATATAGCTCTATGCAATACGCTAACTGGAGACATGTAATGTATATGTTACTTGGAGACTTTTCCAACTGTGTGAACAACATTTACACGCAGATGAACTTAATTGTTCCTATCGAACCATAACACATCTGACCGATTGATGCATTATGCAATATCATAACAGTGGCAGTGTAGAAGCCATTAGTTTATGCTGACAAGAAGCCCTAGCAGGATCTTACTAGGCTCTGTGTTCCATAGAATATGAAAAAGACAACATGGAAGAAATGTCCAGTTTAAATGGCACATACCTTGATGACCCTGTAGACCTCCTAACAATCGGGTATCAAATGACATACCCCCACTCAATCATACAATGCCCTGACTGGGAGAGGAAACAATGAGCTATATTTACAGAGCTTTATTTTCAATAAATATAGCTCAATTTTTCAATAAATATAGACCTATATTTATTGTCTAAATATATAGCTTTGTAGCATGAGCAAGATACTGCATTCAACAAAATATAACCAAAGCTTTTTGAAAATTACTACAAAAACATCAAACATCCAGTTTTGTTTTACTACTTTAGGTGTAAACTTGTAAAAACCTGTCGAGTTACCGTAACCATAACAAAACGCGTAAAAATTCACAACCGAAACATTCACACTCTGTCAAATAGCACAGTTAAAGACAGCGGGCAGTTGTCTACGAGTTTTCTGTATAAATTCACAAAATAAAGTAATTCAAGTAAAATATTTTACACTTTGAATAAAGTACAATAAACAGTTTGGTGATTAAATAAATCAGCTGTTTTTCGTGTATTTGTAAATATGCAAGAGGAAGTGGCAAAAAGTTGTGCAGAAAACACCAGCGTGAGCCTTGTGTGCAAATGACTAGCTGGCAAAGACACTAAAAATTTCCACCTCTGATGAGTCTCTCTTGAAAAGGTGCTATATAAATCCATGATTACATTTACAAAAGTAATAGTAAACGGGATGTGAGACTTTTACTCTCTGCACTTATAGAATTGTAACGGTAAGGTTAAGTATAAACCTATAAACCTATAAAGTATAAACATAAAGTAGGGCAACTGAATCAACGTTAGTCGTCAGAGGGAGTGGTCCTGGGTTGCAGGATATTTCGACTCAAGCACACACAACAACAACAATCCCACAACCTTTCCCTCTGAGACACAATGGTACAATGTTGGCTACATTTAAAAGACTAGGGTTTGAATCCTGGCTGCAGAAGTAACAGACATAATGCATTAACAATCTGCCACCGTGATTAAACAAGAAACTTATCGACACCAAACGTACCAGACATCAATATACGTCATGTAGAAATACTGCAGCAGCGAATAAGAGTATGCTCGAAAGTAAACAGTTACAGATAAAACGCATCACACTATAACCTCGTTAGAATGTCTTTCATTGTAACTACTAATTATGATACTCTGCCACTGCATGTACATTGGTAGTGCCAGTACCAAGCCTGGAACAAGGAGGGCAACGTTAACAGCCTGGCAGCCATAGCGTGTCATTAAACCCCGGAAGTGACTACTCAACTTCGAGAACTCCGCCACTGCCCATACTCTGGTAGTACCAGTCCAAAGCCTGGAATAAGGAGGAGGGTGACATCAACAGCCTGGCAACCATAGCGTGTTGTTAAATGCTGGAAACGACTACTCAACTTCGAGAACTCCGCCACTGTCCATACTCTGGTAGTACCAGTCCCAAGCCTAGAACAAGGAGGAGCTCAACGTCAACAGCCTGGTAGCCATAGCATGTCGTTAAACACTGGAAACAACGACTATGATACTTAAAACCTTGTTTACCTCCTATCATTAATCGATTATCACGTCCGTGACCATATTACACAATCCAGCGATCTTCCGAGACTTCGTCAACCTTTTGTGGGCAAGTCTCATGGCAGATGCTCTTTAGTTCAGCCTCCTGGAATAAGACACCCTCTTATCATTTAGACCTGACCATCAACTCCATCCTTCAAGCAGTAACCTAAAACTTTATTTCATGAATTTATCGGTCACTCAGTTTTCCGTCCACTATTTCCCTTCGCTGTGCAACTGACCATGTGTCTGATTCAAGTCTTGACATCTGGCACGTTAATCCCTTATTGATCATTCATTCAATTCATAGAGCATCAAAGTACTGAGCCAACTCTAGGATACCAGCCCAATGTCAGTAGTCAGTGCCACGAGAGTTAAATAATAGATAGAATTAGAATTTATGACCCAAATTCTGATGCATCCCCAAATTTCAATTTGGTATAACCGAAACCTGCTACTTTACATGGTTGCCAATGGAAACGTTGTAAAGAGGTTACAGCATGTGCTACATTATTATGTTCCATTATTATTATGCATTTTGTAATCTGAGAAACTTCCACCGAAACTGATCAAAATGCCATTTGAATCTTTGCCAGCATTAGACTGTAGTGAAAAGATGGCTCCGAATCGGCCAAAACACGACACATTACCAGAAGAGTAATCGATAATACCGTCATATACAGACAGACTTTGAAACAGTTCAAGTACATCTGAGTTAAAGTTAGGTTCACAGTGCACCTCGAGTTTCCGAGTCCTTTGCATTGTTGAGCTGGAAAACAAGAGGAACAAAGACAATCCTTGCTTACTTCCCCTCTTCCGTGAGACTAAACAGAATGTTTTGTCATAGGGTGTTTGCTCTGCGCTGCATCTGTGACATGGAACAGCTTCTAAATTGGTTGTTCTCTGAAGGCGCTGAGGTCCGTGGTCTCCGCTGCTGCATTGTGTTGCTCAGACGAAAACTGGGACACGTCTTCCACGCCGAACTTGTTCCTGTTCCTTCTTCCGGACCTGGTTCTGGAGCTGGATTCGAAAGAGGCGGTACTTCTCCCTGACCTGCTCCGTGTGCTCTTCTTCCTCGCGATTCAGGACTGTGAGGAAGCTTTCCAGCTCCGGAAGACTAAACGCTTCCCACTGTCAGTGAAAAACATCCAATCATTTTCAGACATAATCATATACACCAAACAATGAAATTCAAACACTTGTTATTTAACATCCAATCATATTCCGACACAGCTCTCTATCATTATTCATTAAGTGCAGACATACAATCAGTGCATCTACACCAGTTAACTCAGAGGTAAAAATGCACAAAAGTAATAATTTTTATATTTGGTTGAAATCCTGAAAATGCCTTAGATTAAAAACTAATTTACACATAATTATCTGCTTATGTCATTTAAATTCAACTTGGAAGAGTCCTCTGACCATGATTTCCCCCGTGTCATTTTCCTGCAGAATGAACATGTTGCTGTCCAATTGATCGACTCCTCCATCCGCCCAGCTGAGGCAGATCGCCAACGGAAGCTCATCTTCTGCCATTTTTCTCATCACACCTGGACGAACAGATGCACAGGTACGCTAACATTATTATTACTATTAATGTTATTATTATATGAATATTCATAAAGCACAGGTCAATGTAACTAAATACCTGCAAATGTCCTAAACAATATGTACATTCATCGACTAATTAATCAATTCAGTCATTCATTCATCCTTCCATTCATTCATACATTGATTGACTTATAATTCGCCCGTTCATTCCAAGCTTTAATACAGTGCCTCTCCAAGACATCTATGCAAGGTAGTACTTTTATTTAATTTATTTAGGATATTTCTATAGCACCTCCTCAAGTCTACTACTACTCAGAGGCGCTCCCAACTACAGCATTTGATACTGTGTCGGAGTTTTCATGCCGAAGCGCCACGAGCAATCGCGAGTGAAGGACTTGCAGCGGCTAGAGTGGGATTCGAACCTGCAACCCTCCGGTCAAAAGGCGCCAAACTTACCACTGAGCCACTTTGCAAAATAAAACAGTTTAAAGCTAACAGCAGCCGCCAAAACTGCTGAATTTTATGTTACACACAGCATAGAGGTTAATCCATGCCTGGACCAACTGATGAGTCATGGAAACTGCAATGCTCCGGATAAAGGTACGTCACTGATTATCATTCATCCAATACGTAATTGGAAAGTAAGTTCTTTGAGCTAGACAACTGTTAGAGAAATCCGCAAATGCAGTTTGCTCAAACACGTCACCCGGTTTGATTGATACCAACTTTGCTAAGAATTGACTGAAGTCCGAGGGCATTAGATACCATCGACACAGAAATCATCAGACTAGGCTAGATTACTTCAATTAGGTTAACGATAGATCAAAGAGATCATGAATTGCTGCATTTGTCCTAGAGATATTCCAAGTACTTAGGTTTCAAGTACAAGTACATAGGTTTCAAGTACAAGTACTTAAAAACTGTACTTGAGTTTGTCCTAGATATATTTCAAGTACTTAGATTTCAAGTACAAGTACTTAAATTTCAAGTACAAGAGTATAAGTACTTAAAACTGTACTTGAGCTTGTCCTAGAGAGATTTCAGGTACTTAGGTTTAAAGTACAAGTACTTAGGTCTCGAATACAACTATGATTACAAGTAACTAAAAACTGTACTTGAGTTTGTCCTAGAGAGATTTCAGGTACTTAGGTTTCAAGTACAAGTACTTAGGTCTCGATTACAACTACGATTACAAGTACCTAAAAACTGTACTTGAGTTATACTGTAGTACAAGTACCAAGTCCAACATCCCTGTCTTGTCCTACCGGTTTTCCTGTTTCCCAGGTTCTTTTCGTAGAGCGCAAACTTCCGTGGGTTGTCTGTTATCTTGAACTTGGAGAGCAGAGCTCGAATGACCTCCTGCGCTGTCGTTGAGCTGTTGGATCAAACATTCGCACATAATGCAAACTGCTGAGATGTACTCTAATCCAATCTCAGCTAAGTAATGTTAATTGCAATTTATATAGCTCCACATCAAGCGCGACTCATCAGAGGCGCTCCCGACCTAAAGCAATGAAACCACAATCGAACAGAATGATCTTCAAGTGTTTGCAGAAAAGCGTCAGAGACTGAGGAGGAGTTCATGTCGCAGGTCGTTAGACAGCTTGTCTATTCATAGATAACAATCGATAATAATTATTGGGCAGCTTGTCTAATAATTATAATCAAATTCTAACCCAAATTACTTCTATTTTACATCAGAGCCTATCACAGTGAGGTTCCAGTGTACTTCTTTAATCAGACGAATAGATAGCCTGTCGGATTGCGACTGGACTTCTCAAACGGTTTACGCTTCTGATAACAACGTAACTTTACGTGGCCACTGACAGAAGAACCATTACATTACGATGATGGCAGAAGCCTTTACATCATAATTAGCGAACAAAACTAACAACTCATCTGTCTCTTAGAGCAAAATTAGTACTCTAATTAAAATCTAGAGCATCGAATGCCATCCTAGCACCAGTAACACATGAAAACATTTAACATCGTATAGGCTAGCACAGATTATTTTTGACCTTAGAGCATTTTCTCTGACTTGCCTGATTTGACCTGGCTCCCTATTGACCTATGACTTTGACTTCAATTAAAGCAATCATCAATTAATGCTTTATGCATTATGATAATGGAGAAGTCATTAGATCAGAATTAACGAGAACAAGAACACACCTGGAAATGTGAATGACCTTGCTTGTGTTCTTCGGCAGATAGAACGACATGACCCTGGTGTTTTCGTCCGTTGAACTGTTCTCCATTTCGTGCGTTAAGGCGCTGTAGTGTGAAGGCGGATTGGCTGATATCGACACGTTAATCGGTCGGATAAGATTCATGTGAACACGTATGAAGCCCTGGAATGTGTTTCTGCCGTCAAGCTGAAACCAAATGCAGCAACAGCTACCTCACTGAATTAACCTGATCCAGTATCTAAATACGGTAGGTAAGGTGAATTACCCTGACCCAGTTTGTAAGTAGGTGAGGTGCATTAACCTGATCCAGTATGTAATTAGGTCAGGTGAAGTAACCTGATCCAGAATGTAAATAGGTCAGGTGAGTTAACCTGATCCAGTATCTAAATAAGTCAGGTGATCTAGTATGTAAATACGTTATGTGAATTAGCCTGATCCATCATGTAAATAAGTCACATAAATTAACCTGATACAGTATCTTAAAAGGTAAGGTGATCCATTATCTTATCTTTCCCGATACAGAGGCAGGTAAGAAGAATAATCGATACTAACCGAATCCATGTTCATCTGCAGTCCGTGGTTGTTGAGGTTGAACTCTTCGATTCTTTTCATCAGTCTATCTCGCGTCCACATTGAGCGGCTCTGGCTGTCGCAGCTGTCTAGAGAACCGTGAGCCGTGCTACGACACGTGTAATACCCGGATTCATCATCTTCATCGTCGTTTTCCTAAAAGTTAAACAAACTCCGTTTCATTTTCACCACAGTAAAACTTACCCACCACTGAAAAATCAGATGTATGTAACATGACACTCAACACAGCACCAATTAAGTATCTCATGATACAAGGACACACCTAAACAATTGTAATTGTAACCATACATTTAGACAGGGGGTCAATAGTCTAGTGGTTGCAATGCTGGACTGTCAATCGAGAGGTCAGGGTTCAAATCCTAGCTAATTTTGTTCTAAGATTTCGGCTCAACCTGCGCCCTTAGCCAACTCAGCTATAGTAAGTACACTGACTGTATACTGTCAGTGGGAAGATGAACTGTATACTGTCAGTGGGAAGATGAACTGTATAATGTCAGTGGGAAGATGAGACGGCGAGGGAGAGGACTGGCCACCCGCCCTCATATGCCAAGGCTAAGAAAGTGAAGTCGCTAGCATTTTCATTCCAATCGCAGCCTCTCAGGGTCAGCATAATGGAAATCTCTTAGAACTTCAAAAAGAGAGAGACTCATGAAAGGTGTTTCCGTAGCATATACATGTATTCCTAAAAACTTACCGGTTCTGATGTGAAACACGTTTCCGTCGTTTCTTCGTCGGTTTTGCTTTTGTCGTCAGCCCGGACGTGGCACTGCAGCGTCACTGCCTGGCGACACTTGAGATGACATGTGTAGCGACAGTCTGCAAAAGATGTCACGAGAAGTCAGTTGGAGGAGGTTTTCTGTTCCATTTAAGCTTCTTACAGACAATAAAATTTATTTATGTGTAACAGGATGATTTGAATTGCTTAGAGTGTTGTCAAATGATCGATGTAACACAGCATAACGTAACTTTATTTTTATTACACACATTTTAATAGCAAGCAGAATAGAGGGACATGCTATGGTCTAGTGCAGGGGTGGCTAACCCATGGCTCGCTTACCCAAAGTGGCACATGTACAGATTTTTGGACACACAGAATTCAGCGAGTCTCCAAAATTTCAAACATTGAAATATACAATCACTCTAGGAATAAACAATTTCTTTTATGCAGGATTCTATTTTAACACCTTCTTAAAAGAAATAATGTCTTTTATTTAATTTTGTAAAAGAGAAATAATTATATAATGTGTAAAATTCAGAGGTGCATGCAAGGGTATTTTTAAAATGACTTAGCAGCACTTTTGGCATTCACCCGTAAAGAGATTTGCCACGCCTGGTCTAATGGTAAGCATGTTCAACTGTTATCCTACAGATTAAGGGTTAAAATTCCTGGCAGGGCAGAGATTCTAAGCTTTCTGTTCCCGTAGAAAACTCAGGTATATAACGAACATACTCACGTACTGCTCATGAAATAGTCTGTTCTTAATGATATTTAGCAACAAGTGGGCTAGCAGCCTAGCACATAGTACTTCTGCTTAGTTATCTCTTGAAGTGGTCCAGTGATGTTAAGATCTGGCCACCCAGCCACACATACTGTGGTTAAGAAAATGAAATTGATAAAACTTTATATGTGCACTTGGAGTTGGCCTTTTAAGGACTTCTTCTTCTGAACAAGCCACTAGAAGATGGTGCTACATAAATGTTCTGATTAATTCCTCTTCTGGAGTCAGAAAAGCAATGATCCCCATACAACGTCGAGAGACATTTAAGATGCAATCATTGTTTCAGCAAAGTCAGTGAGTGCATTTTCCTTTGCATATTTTAATACTTAAATTGATATGATATAGTTAAATTGACCTGATATATTTAAAATGACCCAACATATTTAAATAGACCTTACATATTTAAATTGACCTGACATATTTAATTTGGTCTGAGATTCATACTTAAGTTTAATATTTTAGATAAAGTGGAGACGTACTGATGCAGATGTAGCAGTGCTTGTACATGCCCCAGATGAATTCCCCGCACTTGTCGCACCAATTCGGGTCTTTTAGGTTAACTGGTACAAAACGATGGCCGTGATTTGGGACACCTGGGTGCAGGTTGTCCCGCAGATCTGCCAATTCATGTCTTTCAATGACCTCAAAATCGTCATTTCCTATGTTTTGCCTCGGTCTGACTTGACTCCCATAATCACGAGCGAAAATGTTGGATGCGGCAAAGTCGTACAGCTTATTCCCATAATGACCCAGTTGGAACGACCATTTGCGCGGCCCGTTCCCCAGTAACCCACAAGCCTTGACTTCATGTTCAGGGTCATTGCCGCTTTTTGGCCAACCGGGAGCAAAGCCTTGTCTTTTCTCTAGCTGACCATCCGATCCCAAGTTCCTAGACTGTTGAAATCTCTCGCGCACTGTTGAAGTCACGACGTTATCCTCCGAAGCAGACGACACAGTCCGACGGTGCTGGTGTTCAACACGATGAACAGCACAGTACGACTCCTTCTCAGCCTTCTGCCAACCGCCATCCGCAGTTCGATACACAGTTTGCGTTCTTTGAGCTGAATTGTATTCCATTGTCAAAGAAAGTTAAGGCATATCGAACGCATTGATATGTTTCTGTAAAACCACGGATTCCACTTAATTTACTTATCCAAACTAGGGCGTTGTCAGATCGCGCTGGATCTTTTATCAGCGACCGTCCAATAGTCCGTCTCACGCGAGTCAAATTCGATGTAGTTCGATTTTAATTTCTACACGATTTGTTTATGATCGGATCACTTTTAATGACAATTGTCGTCCGTTTTACGTTCCCGTGGCAGCATTTTAAGGCGATAAATGGCAATTAATCGTAGAAACAGATAAATAGAAATCGCGTTTGATCGTATACTATACCGGAAAGCGGTTATTCACAACCACTCTATAAATAGATGAAACTTTCATATCTCCATTTCAATGGAGACTCACGCACCGAGCGTAACACCACATAATTATTTATACTGTGATTTATTTATACTGTAATTACACCTGGGATTAAGATTGTTAGTCCCAGATTACACCAATAAAAAACGTTTTAAAATTGGAATTTTGTAAATTTAAATGACATATATCTTATGTAGTTTATTTGTTATGTGTCATTTCATGATGCACTATCAATCTTGTTATTTTCTAAGTCTAACTTAAAGGAGGTTGCCCTTTTTGCAAATAATTATTGTCTTCTTTCATCTGCTATTACTATACCCCAAGAACGCCTAGCATGATGATTTTTAGCGAAAATCTCACCAGTTTGTAGGTTTTCTATTTTCGGCCCAAAGTTTATAGTTATTCAGTAAATGTGTAATATTTAAGTTTTAAATCCAAACGACTGTGAGAAACTATGGGAAGACCAGATGTGCAGTGATGGGCTAGATTTGGTCAGAGCCTAAACTCTTGAGACTTTCATAATTGGGGGGGGGGGATATCTGGAAATTCAGAGTTGCCGCATAAGAGATACCCGTAATCACGTGAAAGCACTGCAGTTTTAATGCGTATTAGGCTATACATCACGTCATTTGCAGTGCCTGCTAGTTAAAGTTTCTTTTAATAAATTGTTGTTTTCAAGTCAAATCTGGGACTAAGATTATCTTAGTCCCAGGTCAAATATTAGATAAGTGATTACAGTTAAATCATAAGTAAATAAATGTAAACTCTGGACAGCCATTGTTTAACGTGATCGGCTTGGGGTCGTCCATAAAGGACGTCCGTAAAATATGACCTACTTTTCCGCTTGCCTGCATTTGTCCACACCCCCCTCCCCTTTGCGGACGTCCGCACGCTTAAGCCAATTTTTAATGTTATCATCATTATTTTTACAATTATTTCACAGTTCCTGTGCAAGTTTAAGTGACAGTTCGGGTTTCATATTGCAGGATGTGCAGTAATAAAAGCCTCTTTATAGGCCTAGTCGCAGTAAAGGTTAAATTATGCCATTCATGAGGTTTTAGGCAATCACTTCACCGACATTTCGTCTCTTGGGGAAGGTTGAAACAAGGTGGTGTTTTAAAAACACTATCAAATTAAAAAGTTTAGATTCGGACGTCCGCACTGGTCACAACCCCTCCCCTTGTCCGCATTTCGATGACCCCTCCCTCCCCCCTTATTGCGGACGTCCTTTATGGATGACCAATTGGACGCTGGTAAAGTGACAGTCTAAGAGACTATGCCTATGTGACTTCTATTTTGTTATAGATCAATCTCGTAATTCAGGCGTTGTTTTCAATAATTATTCTACCATGTCTCTCACTGGCCATGCAAATATGCAAATATTTGTAAGTCATCATAAATACGTTCAATCGTCACATAGGCAGAATTACGCGTTATAGCCCCCCCCCCATGTCTGCAATGTCATCTTTGGCAAATGCATCTGTTTCCAGTCGCCTGTATTACTGTAACTTGCTTACTGCATGGTATCAATATGTCAACCATGCTGAAGCTGCACAGAGTTCAGAACTCCAGCTAGAGCAATGACTAACATATGTCAAAATGAAAATATATAAACTCTGTTTAAAGCTTTACATTGGCTTTGTGTTCAGCATAGGATCGTTTTTAAATTGGGGTTACTCTTAAATCTCGCCAACTACAATACTTAAATTAGTCCTTATTTCCCAGACATCATTCATTATTCAACAAGGTCATCTGATTATCTTTCTCTGGTCATACCTAAAACAAAAACTGTTCTTGGTAAACGAGCTTTTTCCGTTACAGGACCTGCTGTTTGAAACTCTCTCCCTGTGTCTGTGCGCTCTGCTCAGTAGCTTCTGTCATTTTGTTCTCAACTTAAGACTTACTTCTTTCAAATTGCTTATCCACCACAGGCTGCCTCTCTGTCTTACGGACTGACCTTCTGGATATTGACCTGATTACGGCTTGGTATTTGATGTGTCATCTGTTGATGCCTTGTGTATTACATACCGGCACAATAGAAGTTACTAAATTACTTACATTTCAAGAAGATAAATATATAAATTTGGGGCTTGAACCTGTCTGTGCATTACAAGCTGACCGTCAATAATTATATTCTGCAAAAAACCTGTAAGATTCACAAACCTCTAGAGTCATATAATTAAAGTACAGTGCAACTAAAGTTTCTGAACATATTAATACAATTCATGATCAAATTCAAGACAAGAATATCTCTAAAATAATTATCAAAACTTTATGTTAGCTTAGCCACACAATTTCAAGTGTTAATGTTGGTTATGATCCATGATTTGAATAACAAAACCGCTGGAATGCCCCCAGACATTAAAAGTTGCACACACAATTTAAGAGCCAGATAGCCATACAAAATCTGTAACTAATTACTAATTTTAATTAAGCACATCTAACGTTTTACTCTACAGACCATCGCAATTACACCTATTAAAGCAACTACATGTATTATTGGTTATCAGGTAGACAGCACGATTAACAGCATATTAAAAGCGACTGGGAAACCAATGCAGCTTGTCGTTAACTGCTTCTCCTGTCAGAGGTAAATGCTGAGAATAAACGACTTGAAAGTTAAGCATTAGGCACTATCTAATTAACAAATACTGCGTCAAGTCAGAGTGGTTGTCCAGATATACCATAGGAAGTACATGATCCGGGTTGCAAGGAGACCAGCGAGCAAGGGAGCTGTTGTGTGGGTTGTTCATCGGTTGAGAGAATGGGAAAGGGTGGATAGTTTGATGTTGCATTATGACGACATTGCCTTTCTGTTGTGCGGACTGTTAAAGTCAAGATCCGGTCCAATCGCAACGATTCCAAATGGATTTATGTGTTTGTGGCTCATCTGGTAATGCTTCTGGATATGTTCAGCATCAACGGTCTCTGAAACTCCCAGATACTGGTAGATGTCACGAGTGTAGCCCCAAAGGTTTGGGTAGTCGAAGATGCGCTTCTTGTTACACTTGAAGTGTCCCACATAGACCATGTCGAACCTCACGAGGGTCGTGAACAGTCGAACGTCAGCCTCTGTCAGTTGGTTCCCTACAAGGAATCGTGATTTTGCCAGAATTTCCTCCACTCTGTCCAGGGCATTGAACAGGGAATGAACTGCCACATCGTACGCCTCCTGGGACTTTGCAAAACCCGATCGGTACACACCATTGTTGATGTCTGTGTAGATCCATGCGTTGATTTCGTCGATGGCATGTCGCTGGGGCTGCGGATACAGATCGAGGGCCTTCTGTTCTTCCGTAGCCGAGAACTCGTTGAACTCGCTGTTGAGCATACGGATGATCTCGCTCGACTCGTTATTGACGATCGTTTTTGTTTTCTTGTCCCACAGAACGGGCACGGTGATGTTTCCATCGTAGGTGCCATCGGCAATCGCGTAGACCTCCCTCAGCTTCTTACACCCGTTCACTTCGTCCAAGCTACACTTGGGTTTCTGGTCGGTGAAGGACCAGCCACCTTCCCCGAGCAACCAGTCGACGACCGTGTAGCTGATCACTTTGTCGAGCCCCTTCAATTTGCGTACGATCAGCGTGCGATGCGCCCACGGACAGGCCAGAGAGACGTAGAGGTGGTATCGGCCTGGCTCTGCCTTGAACCCACTCGAACCGTCCGCAGTCACGAAGTTGCGAAAGGCGCTTGCCTTTCTAACGAACTCTCCGGACGGAGTAACGGACTTAAGCCACGACTGTTTCGGATCGGACGATGTCATTGCTGCTCTATAAATGAATTTTAAAGCTAAGACCAAACTTTTCATCCGCGCAACCATCAAATAATACCACGGTCCACTTCCCTGAATGTCCAGCGGAAAGTTGAAAGTCATCGGGCGTGGTGAAACATAAAAACGGGAGGTCCAGTTCACGTTATGCAAGCACGCCGCAGGCCATTTTTTACGATTTACCAATATCATATATCAATCTCGATTGCATTCCCAATCTGCGTTAGATTATTTTGCACGCCATACATGCTATTATTAACTGATTATTGCATAATTGTTGCTATAGAGTAATGGCCCAATGGGACCCGTAGAGTAATGGATAACACACTGGCGTGAAGAGCATTTGGTACCGAGATCGAACCCAGTACACCTCGTAAGGTTTAGTCAGCCTTCCACTCGCTAGGTGGCGGTGGTGGTTAAATGAATAGTAGGCCGTGATGACGCCCTGTTGGCTGCCGTTTAAACAGTTATATTCGACTCCTGTAAAACTGTTATCATGTGCTTCTACTGTACACATGTATGTAAGGCGCCCTGCATGGCTAATTACGTATGTTCACTGTACAGCACAGTGCGGTTACCATGCGCTTAAATAAAGAAAAGATTATTATTATTATTATTATTATTATTATTATTATTATTATTATTATTATAAACACCGCCAGCCTGTCAGCCAACAGTAGACTCGATAATATTTCCAATAAACATATTGCAGTTTGCAACACGATTATCATAAGCTCAACAGCAGGCAGTTTCATTGTAGTTTCCTTTGGCTTCAATGTTTAATCAGATAATTTTAATTACTGAATACTTTCTCATTCAGTCTCATTAGTGACCCTTGCGATTTGGTGCATCCGTATAAAAATGCCAAGCCTAGACAACTCAAAACTTCGGACGACAATTGGCCTGGACACGAGCACAGAATAGCTTGACGTGTGTTCTGAAAGTGCTTGAGGGGCATTTTGTTCCATCAGGTTTTCAGTCTTTAGGTAATGAGCATCTCTGAGGAGTCTCTCTTGCCGAGGCGTTATATAAACCTGAGATTGCAATGTGTTTTGAAAAGGCTACTTTCCATGGAGAGTCACACCACAAATGCCGACAACGAGTACTTGAAAGCCCAAAATTAATATTCAATAAATTTATCAGTAAATCAATCAATCAATCAATCAATTGGACATTTATATAGCGCGCTCTTCAAGGCAACTATTCAGAGGCGCTCCCAGCCCAACCTCGACGAAAGAGAACAGCCTTAAGCGCAGAGAAGAAAGAGAATAACAAGCCGAGGTGAGACTGGAAACAACACGCCGAAGCGCCACCTAACCACCCAATCAAATGGATCATTTAAACACGCAATCAAGCATTCAACAAGCATTCGGTCAGCCAATCACGTGAGTAGCGAATAAGTAAAAAACAACAGCACATGCAACCATTCAAAAACGTTGCTTCACAGACATTCTGCATCTCAAACTTCACTCAACGCTACCAAAAAAGAGAAACAAAGACAAACTCCGTGCACAAGACTTGTTAATTTTTTCTTCAGTTGCATATTCACCGTTCGACATCCTCAGTTGTTAATCAGACTCGGTTAATTCGTAAACTCAATACCCTTTACGATGTTCAACTAGAAACAGTTAATTCGCAAACGTCTACTAATAAATCTAATTCATTCGCGCGATGCAAAGCAATCAGCAAAGTATGTCATCTACCATCTATAGAAGTAGCAATCAACCCTTAGAACGTTAACAAAACCAGTTTCAGAGCAAATAAAACATTTACCTTTCGTGAAGTGTTACTACTGAAAACACCGACACCAGGATGACATATTCAGGATAATCCGATGATAATCTCTAATAGAATCTTTATTTAATTCAATTGTGGCATTTATATGGCGTCTCTACATAGTAAAGGCAGATAGCAACAGATAGCAGAGGTAATTGATGATGATGATATATTCGATTATTCAAAAACCATTGTGCATTTAAGGACATGTTCGTGGTCCCTGCATTATTACAGAAGGCTCAGACATGCACATTTTGTGTTAAACTGAACAGAAAAAACTTTACTTTCCTAAAACGTGGATATGAATAACCAGAGATCAGTAACAATTTTACCAACAACGTGAAATTGACCCAGGATATCCTAAGATGCTCTAAAACACTCATAGAGAAAGAAAAAGGGCAACCAGTTGTTGGGAAATATCAACGCTGATGGAAAGATGCTGGCCAGGGAACATTTTCCAAGTCAGCCAGGTGCACAGAGAGATGCCTTGTCTGTAAGCTGCTACTGCCATTCACATTTATCTAAATCTCTCATCAATTACGCACCAACTGTCAAAGGCTCAACAATATGGATAATTACGTGAAACTATATTGTCAAATGCTTAGAATGAATCAACTGCCAAAAAGATGCATGTCAGCGAATCCTTTTCTTCAGCCTTGGCCATGCTACTGCACTATATAAATTGTTAAATTATAAACTACAATATTATGAAGAAAACTATTTCTGTCCCTTCTTCAGAATGTAAAACATTGTCAAAGGCCTTCCCATCTACAGTGTATTGTTCTCATCTGCTGTTCATCTTGGACAAGCAAAGCTTTCTTGGAAACGAAGAATTTCAACAAACTGCTGCAATTGTTAACAATTTCACTGAAACACGCACTGATCCCAACTATACAGTTATTCTACGAAAACATTCACCTAAGTATTTCATTACAATAACCAGTTGTGCATGTTCATATGAGAAACTGTCCTATCAAAATGAACAATATAACTATTATTATCATCATTATTATTTTAATGGCGCACGTTAATATAATTAAATACATCGCAAATGCACTAAGCTATCAATACTCAAGTTACTGCAATGGAATAAATACTTATCCCATTAATGTAACCAGTTATTCTACTCATTTGAACAGCTAAACATCCCACTGTAATATTAAAACAGTTAACTCAATTATATAAAGATGTTACATCACAACAATTATCCCGTTATAATTAACAGCCAGCTGCACAAACCGTTACCCTCAATAAACAGAGACAGAACGTTTAATGTTACAAATTCAAGTTGCTCAAGAATGATTTTCAACAAGTCATCATCATTTCCATCAACACTGTTACTCTCATCATCCATCTCTTTCATTCATCCTCATCACCTTCACCATTTATTGCTCTGCTATTATTGTAGCACAGTTATTGGCAGTTATTAAGTATTACTTTACGGCTATACGCAAACACAATGACAGTTATTTCTCCTACTGTGCATTCTACAGCAGCCAGAAGTGCAGATGGAAAATGAAAGAATTTCTTACTATAAAAATGGTCACATTGAATCACAAAACTACTTCTAAACGAGGGAGTTGAAATTTGAAAATTTTTACGACATCACATAGCGCAGACGCTTGAAAAACACCGGCTGATGCCCAAATTAAGCAGCAACAAATGAACTTCCAACTACAAGTTATAATCGCTAAATTTCATTTAAACAAAAGCCAGTAATAATAACAGTAATAATAATAATAGTATAGAAACAACTACAGACCAAAACACCAGAAAGAATCGAAGCAAAATAAATTTCACCAAATTCATACACAATTCTCAAAATTTCAAACACCGATAATATATTTTTTGATGCACAAATTTAGCAGTCCGAAACCAAAACTACGATAACATTGTTAAAATTTTAACAGCTGATTAACATATGCTAGTATTAGGTAGCCAGCCGTACAGCCAACTACACGGCCGTCTTCTTGACGAGGAAGTCGCTGCATCTCCGACCGTCGCAGGCGGGTCGCTCGCGAGCGCTGAACGCCTCGAACTTGATCGGTTGTTTGCAGAACTCGCATTCGACCGTGCAGTGGCTCTTCAGTTCGAGCCCATTGGACAGCCAGACGTCCAGGACGGAGTTGACGAAGAAGTTCATCAGCTCCGGAGTGTGGTGGGGGGTAGGTGCAAGGCGCAGAAGTTCCTGGCCGCGAGGCACAGTAGGGTAGTTGATCGGCTGGAGATAGACGCCGTGTTTCGACATCAGATCGTTGGCCAATTTGACAACCATCACCGGATCACCAACCTAAAACAATGATCGAGATCACTGGATTCAACACATGAAACGAAGAAGAAGAGCAGTCTCTTAATCTACCCTCAGAAGCAGCCATGGGTATGAAGTATAGCAAGTTCATCTTCTTACCTCGACAGACGAGGGCAGGTGGCCAGTCCTCTCCATCTTCCCACTGACTGTGTATGGTCAGTGTACTCATTATAGCTGAGTTGGCTAGGAGGCACAAGCGGGGAAAAAATTTCTGCACACGCAGGGATTTGAACCCTTGACATCTCAGTTGACAGTCCAGCATGATAACCTCGACAATATCGAGCACAACATGATCCTAGAATAGACTCCAAAGGTTTCTACAGGTGCTCTACCTTATGTTACACTGTGATCTGTGAATAATCCATTCTACTGAAATGCAATGTTGTCCTGCGTATGCACATAACAAACCATTTATAATTTATATTGCTCCATTACATATCCTATCACAAGTACTCCTTACACAGCTATCTATCTACTGGATCCAAAAACGTTTAATCGTATCTTTTGCAAGAACCTTTACCACTTCAACGACGAGAGCGTACTTACTACAAGTGACTGGGAAACCAATGTTAGCTCGTCGTTAAGCGTTAATATAAACGCATAGATTGTGAATACTTTTGTTACGATTATTGTTCTTTTTATTATATTACATTTATTATGCATGCAACGTCTGGGCTGAAACAAGTAATCATGAGTGAATTTCCTCCTCACGGTCCCTACACACTAGCTCTTTCAGGGAGGCTTGAACCAGTGCTCCCCACTTTACAAAGCGAGCACTCCGAGTGGCAACCGTTTTCTCTTCCTTTAAGATATGCCTCACAACTCACTATTTCTCATTGATTTTCAAATATGTGAATACCTAAGTTCTCTTCGTCTGGCAACTGATTAAGTGCACCTCCGATTCACATTTCTCGGTGACTTTAAAATATAATTTTAACAACAATAATAATTTCTGAAACCGAGAGGATAGAAGTTGAGTGAATCTTACGTGGATCGGAATGATGTGGCTTGGGCAGTGAATGACGGGAATTCCAGCGTCGACGAGACGCTGGCGAAGGTAGGTCACATTCTCCTGGTGTGTCGCTCGAAGTTTTCGACCCTCTTCACCCCTCAGAACCTAAACAAAGAAAACCAATCAACATTAGATTTAATCTAATCCAAATACTACCACAGCGGCCGAGAAAGTCCAACAGCCCCGCACTGTTCACGTGTGGGGCCAATGAGACAACAGTAACAGACTAATGACTGCAACTCGTCGACACCATGGGCTTTTTTAATTGTAATCTAAAATTTTGGCCTTACCCTGACGGATGCAAGGGTTCCGTAGAGAACAGTTGGAGGTAGAGACGTCGTAAAGATGAATCCCGCCGCGTAGCTTCGTATCATATCGACGAGATTCGCTGTTCCGACGATGTAGCCTCCGACGTTACCAAACGCTTTTCCTAACAGACCAATCAAACAACATAACCTGTGACCACTTTCCTTCTCCAATCTGGAAGAAACCTACAAGGAATTCTGTCCGTCCAATTAGTTTTCACGAAAAGGTGCCATATTAATGACCACTTACAATTACAATTACCAAAAAGGCACTTACTATAGCACCTCTAATGATGTCACTAATCATCTATCCAAGCCAGTGCTTCCAAATCTTGTTGAGCTATGGAATTCTTTTCATCCAAAAATTTTTGATGGAACCCAAACGTAAATAAACATATTCTGGTATACAGAGCATGTGTGAAGCAGGTTTAATTATTATGAATAACTGACATTCTCTTTGATACAAGCCGATTTCAACACTTTAAAATTCAAGTGTACTAAGAGCAAGTGGGAAACCAATGCAGCTCATCGTTAAAGTGTTAAAGAAAATGGCTCATATGACAAAATAAAGTTTAATCCACAGAAAATAAATTAGAATAATTTTAAACAAAATTTTCCCACATAGCCTTTGTTTTCACCTCAGAGCCTGATTTATAATGTAACAACGCATTCAACAACACCTTAATCCCATATCCTCACAGTCTTCCCCTCACAGCAACCCAGGGTTCTGCAGAACACACTTTGGAAATCACCGATCTAAGCAACTGACAATCCGTTGACACAGGATGTAAGATTCAAGGCATAAGATTTCACTGAACTGCAATTTCACTCACAGACACCACTTACTGACGTCTTGTGACACTATAATAACGGTGCTATAGAAGTCATTAGATTAGATTCGATTCGATTAGATTCGATTCTTGCCTAGGGTTCCGGAGATGATGTCCATTTCATGTAGGAGTCCGTCCCGTTCTCCGATTCCGGCGCCCTCTCGTCCGTAGAGGCCGACGGCGTGCACTTCGTCGACGTATGTTATGGCGCCGTACCTGTGCGCTATGTCGCAGAGCTCCTGCAGAGGACACACGGCACCTGTAACCATGACAACATAGAATACATGTAACCACGACAACATAGAAGATTCTGCCTCCGCAGTTCATTTGCTAACTTAGAACTAAACAGTCACACTTACTCTCTTTCTCTCTCTTCCCATTCTCTCTCTTTCTGTCTCCCCATTCTCTCTCTCTTTCTCATGATCACAAGTATATTTGTGTGCATATTTGAATGCATGAAAATACTGGTATATATGTATGTATGGGCATGTATGTATACTGGTGTGTATGCATGCATATATGTTTATGGGTACAAATGTATGTACGGTACTCAGCAGGTAAACATGCATGTATGTATGACATTGTATATATGAATGTATCGTTGTACATATGTGTAGATGTTGTTAAGGATTGTATCTAACTGTATTGTACATTATTGTGTATTGTGTATTGTATCTAAGTAAACTGACCGGTCATAGAGTGGACCGTCTCAAAGGCGACTATTTTCGGTCTGGCCGGATCGGATTTGGCGAGCAGTTCCTCGAGATGTTTTGGGTCGTTGTGTCGGAAGATGTGCCTCGTAACGCCGCTGTTACGGATTCCCTGGATCATAGACGCGTGATTCCCAGCGTCCGAATAGATCTCACAACCTGAAATAACAAAACAATCATAGAACCAACTACAACTTCTCTGTCTTAGTGAATGATCTTCTCGATATTGACCTGATTATGACTTGGCTTTGGGGTGCCATCAGTTGATGCCTTGTGCATTAGACACCGGCGCGATAGAAGTTACAAATCTGAAAAAGTGTAATACAGAGTCTGATATTATATGGCTGGGATGTGGATAGCAATTCCTCATTAAAATGCCACCTTGTTATAGAGGAGTTCTAGAGTAAGCTTCCATAGACAGAGTTCTGGTACACATTAATTAAACGAAAGATGCTAAATGAAGGTGTAATCACAACTGAATCAACAAAAGAGATGCTGTAATTGAACTGAAAATGGACAAGACTCAGAAAGGAGAACTCTCAATCCTGCAACCATCTCTTATTCTGAGGCTGGAATAGAATAAGCATGAGAAAATAATACAGAAAATTTGAGAAAGAAAACTGAAGTACACAGAATCAACATGACAGTCTTCTTGTGAACATTCACAATATTTCTGAGACCTCAGCCTTAGTAGCAATCTCTTTGTTAAGAACTTTAGACACATCTGCCTGAAGCTCTTACACACTACACAGAAATGTTCACAGTGCTTTGAGACGTTCTTAAACTGCACTCTATAAAAGCTGAACATTGTTTCAGTGAAATTAAATATCTCCCTTAGGTCATGGATCTCACCAGGAAGGAGCTTCGCCAGAGTGAAGAGAGTCGAATCGTTGGCGACATAACAGGAAGTGAAGAGAAGAGCAGCCTCCTTCTGGTGCAGGCTGGCCAGTTCTCGTTCCAGTTCTTCGTGGTACGGCGAATTCCCGGAGATGTTGCGGGTTCCACCGGCGCCAACACCGTGCTTGTAGACGGCCTCACTGCAAAGACAGAGGACAGATGCTGTGAGATATGCAGAGAAGGGCAGCAAAAGATGAATCATTAACTCGAGCCCATCAAGCCTTCTCGCACCCTGCCTTCTTCCATAGGTGAGCATCCGAGCAGTGAGCAATGCACCTGGTACCTTTGCAAGGTTCCTTAAGGCATTGTTTAACTGATACAAACATACATAAACACACCAGGCCTTCAACAGAAGAACCAACTAAGTACAGTAGAATAATTTCGTCAAGTCAGACTAACCCTGGCAATGCCACTGAACACACTGAGGTTATGCCTTCGAAAATAGTAAGTATATCCTTTATTGAACCAACTGCTAACCGCACTTTGGTGTACAACTGTACATGAAAGTTTTATCGGGTACAGATCATCCTAATACTATAAGTTTTACGGGCTAGACTGTCAGCAGGTGGGATGATTCGGTATGTGCAGTAGCAGTAGCCAGCTAACTCTGGCCGCTGCCCCTTAATGTGCACACAAAAAGGCTGCCTCCTCTCTGGTCTCTCTGGCAACAGACTCAGATCTTTGCTTGACATCTCTGACACAACACAGCAGTCGCAAATAAGCTGGTGCCATGCGATTAGCTCTAGAGCAGCGCTCTAGAAGTTTGCGGTTTACGATTATGAGAGGAATAGAGCCAGGATCTTTAGCACAACTCAATTTCTCAAATTCTTGTTTAGCGGGAGGAGATTTTGTGTGGAGTAGATGATCGAGAGATGCTTACATGACTGCCTGCTGGACTTTTGGATGCCAACTCATTCCGAGGTAATCGTTGCTGCACCAGACGGTTATGTCCTTCTCCCCGGCCGAGTGCTCGATGGCACGTGGAAACTCCGTCGCTTTACGACTCACTTTCTTGAAGATGCGATAGGAGTTGTCGCGTTTCTTCTGGTCCAGTTGCTTCTTGAAGAACTCCTCGTAGTCGAACAGTTCCGATCGATTCGGCTCTAAATGAACAGAAATTTGTGGTTGTTGTTGACTCCTATCTCTTTCGACAATGTAAACTTTAATGTTTAGGACTGTTCATTCTCTGTGGCTGAGGCTTTGTGACTTCTCACTCTCTCTCTTCTCCTGTGTGTCTCTCTCCCTTTGTTTCTCTCCCTCTGTCTCTCCTCTCTTCTGTCTCACTCTTCTCATATGTCTCTCGCTCTCCATCTCTCTTCTCCTGTCCCTCTCCGTGTCTCTCTCCCTGTGTCTCTCCTCTCCTGTGTATCTCTCCTCCGTGTCTCTCTTCTCTTGTGTGTCTCTCTCGCTATCTCTTCTCCTGTGTGTCTCTCTCCCTCTGTCTCTCTCTCTTCTCTTGTGTGTGTGTCTCTCTCTCTATCTCTTCTCCTGTGTGTCTCTCTCCCTCTGTCTCTCTCTCTTCTCTTGTGTGTGTGTCTCTCTCTCTATCTCTTCTCCTGTGTGTCTCTCTCCCTCTGTCTCTCTCTCTCTTCTCTTGTGTGTGTGTTTCTCTCTCTCTTTCTCGTGTCCTGTCTATTTTTCATTTAACTTATTTCAGTTTGATTTCATTTCTTACTGTTTTCAAGGATGGCATCCTTCTCCGGATCAAAATTCTTCAGTGGAGATGAAGCGGTCAGAATCACTGGGTCGACGCATTTGGCCTTCACTTCATCCATCAGTGATGTTGACTTCAAAGCCTTCACTTCATCCATCAATGGTGTTGACTTAAACGCTTTCACTTCATCCATCAATGATGTTGACTTCAGCGGCTCAACTGCTCCTGCTCTCTGGCCAGATGCTGCAAAAAACCATCAATATTCATCATTACGACTACAACCCACATTTCACACAGAAGAAGAAGAGTAGTTCCTTAAGCTAGACCCGAGGCAGCCACGGGTATGAAGTGTTAGAGGGTGGGTGGCCAGTCCTCACCCTAATCGTCTCATCTTCCCACCGACAGTGTATGGTCAGTGTGCTCAATCACGGCTCATTACAGCTGAGTTGGTTACGGAGCACAAGTGGGGCAGAAATTTCTGCTCTGGCAGGGATTTGAACCCCCGACATCTCGATAGACAGTCCAGCACGCTAACCACTACACTACCCCCACACAAAACAACTGTAATTCGATAATCTCCCCTGAAGACTGTTCAGAAGTTCACATAATAGCAGAACAATTACCAGAAACAGACCAAAAGATGAAAGTGTGGTCCTCGGTCGACTACTCGCCATGGTAGTCTGGAAAAACCCGCGATAACGTGGGTTTTTCCAGACGGCTGATGCAATCTAGTCGTTATAAATCATCATTGTTGTAGTCATGTGATAGAGGTACATGTATTATAACAGACAAAATCGTTTATTATTATGACCCATTCATTAAGTGCCACTCCCTAAGTGACCACGATTGCTGTATTCATCACGGGATTTCCACTTGATAATGCACACTGGTCTGGGAACCAACAGAGAGGGGAGGTCGACACTTACCAATCAGTGAAACACACCGAATTATAGAAACGAGTGTACTGTCATACTGGTGGGCTGAAGTATGTCATCACCGTGAGGGTGAAGGCGACTGCCTCACTTAACACTGAATTAGACTCACATGCCGCTCCTTGGACGATTGATTAATCATGCAAAAGAATTTTTAAACGTTGCCATGACAGTGACCTGTGACCTACAGACCTTGCAAGACTGCTTCAGCCGTGTTAGTAAGGTCGATGAGCTCCTCACTGCCCGTCTTTGTGTGCAGCTTGTTCATCATGAACGGACATTTCGTCAGCTGCTGTCCATTCGCCTGGTCTAAAATTTACACAAGGAAAAACAGGAATTAGTTATTACCAGCCGGACAACAGAGCAGTCTCACATTGACTGCCATCCAATCAAACTGTAATTCAGTGCTGGGGAGCATTTGAATTTATACAAAGTATTTTAAACACTATGTGAAATACAATGTACATTGAAGTATTCATGCATTTGTATTCCAAATACATCAAAAAATTAAGTCTTTTGCATTATTTCAAATACTCTTCACAGTGTTTTGTATTTGGAATATAAAATACTTTTTATTCAATTCTCGAGGAGACAGGTATTTACTCCACGGCACAATGGACTTTGGAGAAACTGGTGCTGTTAAAGCAGAACAAGGATGTTTAGATTTTAACAGTTAGTCTACTTGACATTGAACCATTCTGCATAATTAGACACTTTAAACGCAGTAAATTTTCGCAAGTAGGGTCAAAGTTTACTACTTCTGTCTGAGCTCCGGTGGATTTATTTTGCATTTCAAGTATAGAACACAACGAGTTATTCATATTTTAAGTACTTTCTAAAACTGTATTTTGTATTGCATTTTGAACACCTCTGATAAATGTAAATTTGTATTTCATATTTAAAATACACTTGAAAAGTATTTTACCCAGCACTGTTGCAATTGAAATTTATATAGTGCCACTCAAAGAGCAAGATTAATTAGAGATGCTTTATGCACCTGCCTACACAATATGTTAAATGTCATTTAAAACTGAAATTGCATCAGTTAGACAAACAGAATATGGACAGACATACAGACGGACATGCGGACGGACAGACAAACAGACAGAGACACACAGACATACAGACATACAGACGGATATACAGACATACAGACATATGGACGGACGGACAGACAGACAGACAGACAGACAGACAGACAGACAGACAGACAGAGAGACACACAGATGGATATACAGACATACAGACAGACTGACGGACGGACATACAGACAGACAGACAGACAGACAGCTGCTTGAGTTTTTGAATTTAGGAGATGGTATTTTTATACCACGATTTAACCCATATATTTGTACAAATGTCACTGGTGACGTTTGAAAAGTAACGACATCTAAGGTTTCTGCTCTTCAGACATCACTTGAGGCATGTTGTTGATAACTGACATTCTTAAACTGTGCAGTTTTCAAATTAATTTCAATCTCCGAGCTGGTCTTTATCTATCTGTCTGTCTGTCTGTTTTTGCTCTATCAATTTAGCTGGTCTCTTTTTGTGTCAAAGTATCTTCCCTAAGCATATATTAATTTCAATATCCTCCCCTCTCCGTCTGTAACTGTCTGTGTCTGTCTGTCTGTCTGTTACTCTATCCATCTAGCCTGTCCCTTTCAACGCCAATGTACCTATCCCTCGCTTTCTCTTTAAGGCTCCACCTCTCAAGGAACTGCCCAACCCGACCCAAATACTGACCTTTGGGTGGCGTTATTAGTCATTAGACTGGCAATTCCCCACAACTAAATAAATTGGCCAGAAATGTTCCCTTCCCAAGAACACCCGGCAGGGGTATACCCTGTACTGCCCAACCCGACCCAAATACTGACCTTTGGGTGGCGTCATCCCCTCAGAGGTCGTCATGGCAGAGTACTTCATGACATGTCCCATGATGGGACAGCGGTCAGCCATTTGGAGCAGCTCGGTCGCATGCTGCCTCACCTGACCCAGAGGAATGCGGGTCAGGAACGGACAGTGCATTGCCTTCAACACACCTAAACACACACACACACACACACACACAGAACAACTGTACAACTACAAAGCATAGATAAGCAAATGTAATCGTAATTGTAATCGTAATTGTAAATGTTACCGTAATTTTAATGCATAAACTTCTAATTTCTAAACCTATCTGAAAGGTAAGCGCAGGGCACCAGCTTATTCACGAGTGTTGCACTTTCCAGAGATGTCCCTTGGAGATCCGAGTCAGGTTGCCAGAGAGACCTAAGAGAGGAGGTAAAGGAGCTGTACCTTAATTGTAACTTAATTGTAAAATGTGACTTAATTTATACAATGCAATACGCCTTTATGTAAAATATTAGAGACAATTAACAAGTAAATTAATAAGTAAATTAACAAGTCTAGTCATTTGAATTCTATTGAAAGTTTTCTGTTCACGCGAGGTTAAAAAACAATGTATGTATGTATGTATTATTATTTCGTTTATTGTGAATCAAAGTAGACAAGCCGCAACTTCTTACAGAAAGAGTATACTATAAAAATGCATTAGTCTAGATCAGAAGATGTCGAAACAGAACTCTTGGTATATGATGTAGGGACTGTCCTTGCTTGGAGTTCAAAATCAGGGGGTCTAGGTCGTAGGCCATGGGTCCAAGGTATAATCCTTGGGAACAGACAGCCAAGGACGTGGCAGGGGTTCCGTATAACAGCCTGTAAGAGTCTGCCGTCGGCCTCATCTATCATTTGGTTCAAGTTTGGTTGTTGCATCCAGACAAAGTCCATGTATGCATGTATGTATGCATGCAGTGCCAGATTTCCACTTGGTGAGGACCCTAAGCTATATAAGCTTGGATGCCCCTTGGTAAAAAAAATACACCAGAAGGTATAAAAAAAAACTTGAAAACATATATGCCGTTTAATTATTTAATACATGAATGGGTCTAATCATAAAGAAATTTACAACTCATACTTTTTATCCGCTCTGCATAGTTGGCGTCAAGGCGAGATGGAATTTGCTACACAAGCCCTTTAAAAAGGTTCTACATAATATATATATATATATACATATATATATACACAAAACATAATATATATATACACATATACAGTTTACACAAAATTTTAAAAGCCCCCCAAAATTTTGAAGTTTTAATGCCCCTGTTGGATTGTGAGGCCCTGAGTTGTAGCTTCATTCGCTTATATCTAAATCCGGCACTGTATATCTGTATGTATGTATTTTTACATATCTGGCAGAGTCTAACAGCTGTTCTTAGAGGATACTACATATCTGGCTTATTTCTATAGTGCCTCTAAAGACTCTTGCAAAGGATGAGACAGAATCTAACAGATGTTCCCAGATGATACCACACAAATGTCTCTGGTCACACATGAAAACTCCAGTGACCAAAGGCACACCATCACCTCTGTCCATACCTCTTGCAATATGAAACATCCTGGCTCAGTTTTTTTAACACTCGTTCAGATGGTATCAAGTATCCTCTTGGTTTTCCGCCAGTTGCTCTTTCTCCAGCCGTCCACCTTCCAAGTCGCCTGTACGTATGCCTCGTCGGACTTTCCGCGCGCAAGCACCGCGAGCGACTCGCCAGCGAAGCCTTAAATACCCGTCTGGAACAGGGTTCAAGCGAAGTTGCCCCTTGGGGTCAGCGCTCCAGTGACCCCAAGCCACAACAATGCCGACGACGAGCAGCTGAGAAAAGGCAACATGATCAGCTGAGAATGGGGAGCATCAGCGTGGATCCATTCAGCCTCCCTGGCACCATTCAAACTCAACCCAGTTAGTCTGTGTCTGTAAGACCTGGATGACCCCCTTTCGGCGGTGCAAGCTTTGTTTGGTGTTGCATCATGTTCTCCTTCGCTGCCCTTTGAGTTGGCCGACGGACTCTTTCTTATCACCAACGACTTCACACCAGACCGCAACTTGGCCAACTTTTCTGCGAGCGTTCCTAATCTAATCTAATGACTGGGGGTGGGGGGGTCCATAGAGTAGTGGTAACATCACTGGCGTGAAGAGCAAGCGGTAGCGGGATCGCTTCCCGCAACCCTCCCAAAAAGGTCTACTCAGCCTATTTTCATTCGCGAGATGGCGCGTTGTTAAAATGAGATGTAGGACGTGATGGGCGCCTTGCATTGCTGCCGTGTACAGTTAAATTCGACTCCTGTAATAACTTGTGATCATCCGTTCATACTGATTTGTAATCATACTGCGTAATTGTCAGTTTGAAAATATTAAACGAATATATATTATTATTATTATTATATTAAAGAATTAATTAGATAAGATTAGGGAAACTCACTAAGTGCCATTATCACAATGCCCAAGACTATCATCAGTAAAAGAGAAATGAGAATACAAAATCATATTCATAATCAAAATCATAATATATTGGTGAAGCTGCGTTGAAGCCTGGTAGACTTCTCAGTGATCATTCACTGGAATAATTATCATGTCTATGCTGATGATACTAAAACCTACATTTCCTTTGACAGTTTGACTTGTCATTCTTCTGTGCAGCTGTTGTTCACTGCCTTTGAGGAGATGAAGTCTTGGAGGTCTACGTTAATAACCGCGATCACAAAACCGCGATCCTCAAAAGCGCGATCTTCAAAACCGCGATCCTCAAAACCGCGACCGTCTCAAAACCGCGATCATCAAAACCGCGATTTTAAACATTTATAAATACAACAAAAGTGAACAATTAAATTTTAATCTAAGAATAAAGTGTAAATGTATTGTAATGTAGGCCTCTCAAAGTGAAATGTTTCAAAGTGTAGGCCCTATGTAAAACATTAAACTTGTAGGCCTATCATAGTCAAATGTTTCAGAGTGTAGGGCCTGTAGGCCCTATGTCATACGTTAAACCTCTCAGTGTTGCTGCGACAATCTGATGTGTAGACTCTTGTGTTGTCCTCGCTTGGGCTTTGACCGTCTCCATCATTTTTCGAACTTCGACTTTTGCAGCATCAGGAACATGATTGTGACTAGAAACTTTCACAATTTCATCACCTTCGGTATGACAGCGAGCGCGACAACTAAATCTATCATAGTCCGTACATTTCCAATGCCTTTTCCCCTTTATTGTTTTTTCGTTACGAAATGTATAACCTTGAACGAACAAGAGATCTCGACCCTTATTACTTCTAACGATTTCAAGCGGCATTCTCGACAATCTAAAAGAATACTGTAATAAGAAAACATGATTCTACTGGGTTATATACTGGGTTATATAAGCTTGTCTGTCTTCTTTACAATTTGTTTACTAATCGCTCTTTTGATAATCGCGGTTTTCGCCCTTTTGAGTCAATTTGTCGATTTGAAGTACGCCTACTTAAGTCTGTTGATGCCGGTCGGCGTCGCTAAGCTCTTTAAAGTTAACTTTTTACATTAAGCCCAGCGGCATCAGAGGAATAATCTCGGTTTTCGCTCGTTTAAGGCAATTTGCCGTTACTAATCGCGGTTTTGATGATCGCGGTTTTGAGACGGTCGCGGTTTTGAGGATCGCGGTTTTGAAGATCGCGCTTTTGAGGATCGCGGTTTTGTGATCGCGGTTATTAACGTAAACCAGTCTTGGATGGTTACCGCTAAACTACCCCTTAGAAGAAGAAGGGCAGTCCCTTGAGCTAGCCTGACAGGCAGCAATGGGTATGAAGTGTTAGCGACTTCATTTTCTTAGCCTCTGCATATGAGGGCAGATGGCCAGTTCTCTCTCTCTCCATCTCATCTTCCCACTGATAGTGTATGATCAGTGTACTCATTATACCTGAGTTGGCTAAGGGGCGTGCAGGTGTAGCAGAAATCTCAAACCAAATTTCTGCCCTGGTGGAGATTTGAACCTCTTGACAGTCCAACACGCTCACCACTACACTGTCGAGCAAACTACTCCTTAACCCAACAAAAATTCAATTTCTACAACTGGGCCCTACACAACGTAAAAAGTTTCAATGGCTTAAATCTTGGAAACTGGGTGACTCTATTGTTGATCTATCTGATGATGTCCATAACTAGGGCATTGTTTTCAAGTCTGCTATGTTCAAAGTTAAAATACCCGTCAGTTTAAAAAATTCCTACTCCAATCCATTGTTTTTGTCAGCCTCAGTGTACAAGGTCTGGCAACCCCTCGTCTCCCTCTTAGCCTGATCTTCCATCGAGTGCATTCATTATATAAGTGATCAACAAGAGTTCCCAAGGCCGTCAACACTCAACAGTCTCCTATTTAGCTCAACGATACACAAGTGAACTGATTTTATGGGGGCTGGGGGAGATCATGTGGCGAGGGAGATAGGACTGATTACTGGCCCCGTACGCCGAGACCACCAAAAAGCTTGCTAATAAAATAACGTCATAGACATGGCTGGCTGCCAGGTTGGCCTACGAGACTAATTATCCTCTTCGAAAAGAATGCAACTTAAAATGCAGTCTGAAATAATATTGAGCCGAGTCATATCCCAACAGTGAGGGAAAAAATAGACTATTTAAATAGAATAGTAAATAGTACCCAAAGGAAACTATTTAAATGGTATTTAAAATCGTAAATTACTGTGGACTATTGCCAATACTACAGGACTATTTAAAAACTGTTTAGCTATTATCAGTTTCAGTTACAGATAATTGTGCGTGAGAAGGCAGTATGACGTGTGAGAAGGCAGTATAATGCGTGAGAAGGCAGTTTGATGCGTAAGAAGGCAGTCTGATGCGCAAAAAGGCAGTATGATGTGATAATAATAGTATAGTATTCTTTATTATTTCAAACTGACAGACGCAGTAAGATTACATTGAAACATGAAAGTACAATCAAGATCTTAATTAAACACACGGTTTGGCAGCCATGCAAGGCCGCCCCCCCCTAGAGGGGGGTTACGGGAAGGTTGTGTGAGAAGGCAGTATGATGTGTGAGAAGGCAGAATGGAGATTCTTCCTACAGGACAATAAGACTTTTCAATGAGAAGGTACAACAGAGACCATCTCAAGAGGATGATAGTATCAAAGAGCAGTGGACTTGAGTTACGTGCAAAGGAAGGCACCTGAATATCCTCAGAGGCAGCTGAACATAGCCATCATTAACTCCGCTGACTTGACACTGCCCGTACTCTGGTAGTGCCAGTCACAAGCCTGGAAAAAGCAGGAGGGTGACGTCTGCAGCCATTAAAATGTCGTTACTCGTTAACACACTGAAAAGTACAACTTAGCACAGCAAATGAAAAAGCTAGTTTGATCAGCAGGGTCTTCCAATAGATCTGTACAGCTTGAATAGGAAGCCAGTGCAGTGTTTCTAGAATACATAGCAATGGCAAGAACGAGGCCAATGTTAAGAACAAAGTCAAGAACAAAGGCATGTGACGAGTGGGATCTGACGACTGTATCTCATGATGAGTGGAATGAACATTGAACCACACTGTCTTGAAATTTATGGACTATTGTCTTAACACAAGTGACATCGCAGTGCCTTCACCCAGCGTAGAAACTCTGATCTAAACAAACCGAGAAATGGTCCGACTTCAACATAATGCGAGACAATACCGACGACGTGTCACTTTCAAGTTAAAGTGGACTTTCAACCTTTAAATTTCACGAATCCGCCACACACAAACCACAAATGTCTTCCAACACACATTCCAGGATTTATTTGCCTCTGTTGAGGGCACCACTTCCTGCAGTAACCAACTGCAGTCTATGTTAAATGCTGCAGCTCGTCTGATAGGAGGTTTACCTAAGTTTCAGAATTATATATATATAGAGGAAAATTGCACTGGCTGCCTATGGACAAATGCATCGAGTATAAGATCCTAATGCTGATTTGTAATTGCTTTGTGGGCTGTGCTCCATCTTATCTTAAAAAGTAGTGTGTCCCAGTGGCATCCATTCCTGGGTGAAGATTTCTTCGCTCTGCTGCACACGGTGACCTAAAGTTGTATCCTCAACAAGAACATCCACAGTACAGCACAGAAGCTTCGGCGTGGTTGGTTCAACTTTCAGGAACAGGTTACCTAGCATCTTACGACATGAACTTCTTGGTCTTTCTTTTCCTCTATGCCGTATTGCCGTAAGTGCTTGTAAACCATTTTGTTAGATCCTGGTTTTCCGTCGTTAGATTGTTATATAAATCTGTGATTGTAATTATTAGGCCTAAAATTAGCTTCTAGACTGTAGACTTTCAGTCTTTAAAGTCTCCTTCTCCCACCTCAACATCAAAAGAGACCAAAGATTTCTTAACGATTTCTGTTTTAATTATTTAATATTTAATCAGCCATTTTCAATAATAAATTAAAGATACACTCATAACACAGATTATAGCCTGTATTATTAACATGGCTCATACAATTAAGCTTGAGCCACGTTTAAACGAGAATAGTGTACAATAATCACTGTATGCTTTTTTCCCAAACATGAATCAGTCTGTAACTGCTCTGCTGAAATCTATTAACTATTAAACTTCCTCTTTAATTTGTCTACGTATAACAATCGTAATCTCGAATACTTCTAAAGTGCTACTTAGATGATAAGTACAGGACATGAGCGTTGCGTCAAGTCCAGAGAGACCAAGTAGGCTAAAGCAACATACAGCAAGACAAGAACATCGACTGAATGCAAGATTTCAACGTATTTCAAGACATCGACAGATCTGTTCAGCATAATTATACAACAAACATATCCAAATTATTTACATTTAATTAAATCAAATTTCATTAAAACATGATTAGACATGAAGAGAATTGTTTCTCGCACTGACCTTGTTTCATGATGGCAGCAGAGTTGTTTTGTGCGATGATGACAAACAGGATCACTTATCCTAACAACAAAAGAAAATGCAAAAATATAAGCCAAAACAATCAACAAAAATACTTACAACAAAAGAAAACACAAAAATAAAACCAAAAAAATACATCCAACAAAAGAAAAAACAAAAATGAAAGCCAAAACTATCAACAAAACAACTTACAACAAAAGAAAACAAAAAGAAAAGCCAAAACAATCGACAATATTACTACAAAAGTACCGCAAGTAACAATGAACCACCACAGTGTACATAAATAGCAAATATTTACTTGAATGCCCGCTACTCTTCTTCTGCAGTCAAAAACTCTGTCCTAACCGACCAACTGAAAACGTCCAACTGACTCCAATCCGATCAACGTATAGGCAGAAACTGATAAAGCTATCAACAGCTGTCGGAATTTAACAGCTGTAGGCTTAATTAAGACTGTAGATCAAATCGGAAAAAAATAATAATAATTACGGAGTCTGGCGCACTTAAACATCTGTTATTTCTTGCCAGAGGTTCTCTTACTCTCAACTGGGAAGTGAGAAAACCTGTGGCCTACACGACACGTCAATTCTCAGAATTAATCCCCAGCTAATGAATAATATGAATATGATTGTTAAGCATAATATGAGAGAGAAAGTACGACAGACAGACAGTGCAGAGAGAGAGAGAGAGAGAGAGAGAGAGAGAGAGAGAGAGAGAGAGAGAGAGAGAGAGAGAGAGAGAGAGAGAGAGAGAGAGAGAGACACGCGCACACAGACAGACAGACAGCGCTTTACGTGCCACAAGTCAGTACTTGAACCAGAGTCAATAATAGTTGGCTAGTACACACTACACAGCGAAGGAGGGTTCGGCCTATGCTAGCTGTTGAAATTCACCGTCAGTCATAGACCCCAGTACTTCCTCAATCTCTTCCTCAATCGGTCAACATTTTCTCATCCGTGTGTTTACTCATTCAGCTAGACTGCTAGAGTTTACACAGAGCTTCTTCCTCTTAGGTAGAAGCGCTGCCAAGCCCACCTTTCGTCAAACAGAATCAGTTTCCAAACGCTGATACATCAGTGCGTGTATAGCATAGGGCGCCAGCAACAGAGAAAGATGCAGCTTTCCAGAGGAAGGCCATTCCAGGTGGATCCAAAGGAAAGCCATTCCAGGTGGATCTAAAGGGACGCCATTCCAGGTGTATCCAAATGGAGGCTATTCCAACACAGAATAACAAACCAATCTGCTAGGGAGGGGCGACAAAACCGTTAGTGGGCAGATGCATTACCCTGAAACTCGAACGTCTCACACACGTAAATGTAAATATACACATGTTTCTAAGCAACCGTTTCTATAGCCTCATCGACCGTCTGGCCATAATGCCTCCTAATGGACGAGGCCTCGATCGATGGTTGTCTCTTCAAGTGATATGGCAGACTCTGAGAATCCCTCGGAGAAGCACGGAAGACAATCAGATCGATCAGCAAACCAAACAGGGAATCATGACAACAATAAAGAAAGCCTTGATTGATTCCATACACCTGGCTGGCCATAAATTAACAATTCAATGAGGCTTTATCTTACTAAACAATACAATACAATACAACTGTAATTTGATAATGTCCTCCTTGTCTACAAAATGCACAAGTGCAGATTGAAGTCAAGCAACCATAAGCGACTACAATAATAATAATAATTCAAATTGTTATGCTACGTCGACCCTGCTCATTTTTCAATGAATTGAACGGGCGAGATCTTTCACCACCACTGCCACCCGTTTGAATGGGTGCCATGTCATTTAATGTCCCTGTGTACGGACTGTGCTATAACGACCGTATGGCCTCAACCCTGCTCATTTTTCAATGTTAAATTACAAGCTTGTAAGTGTAACTCCAACCTGCTCCACATCAAAGCCTCTACTTCTACTTCTACCTCTACTTTCGGTTAAAACCAAAACAGTCGAGAGTCACCAAGAACTTACCAGAAGCAAACAAACAATATCTACGCAGTAGTTTAAATCACATACAGTGCAACAAATTTACGACATAGACACTCTGGCAAGAATGTTGCTACAACTTTATTTGCCAAGTCACGATTGGACAACAAAAATAGCCAGAGTGATTGTCAATGTTCCGTGTGGGTTGAATGCACTGGAGCGTGACACGTAACACAGCCTCGAGCTAACGAAACGTGACTAGAATTCTGACATATTTGTCACTGTGACACACATTGGTGTGTCATGGCAAATGTTTGCAACCGAGGGAATGAGGGAAACTCCAAATTGATGGTAAATATAACAAAGAAACCGGATTTACGATCTGAACCTCAGATCAACTTTCCCATTCGCTCATCTTACCAACTTTAAAGCTCATAAAAGCTCATCTGACAATGTAAAGCTCATTAACTTAATATGACAATATAAAGTTCATCTTAACAGCTTTAAAGTTTTTAAACTTCATCGAAGAACATAAAGCTCATATGGTCATGTAAAGGTCCTCTTAAAAACTTTAAAACTCATCTTAAGAAATTCAAAACTCATCATAACAACTATAAAGCTCATCATAACAGCTTTAGAGAGCTCTCTAAAGCTCATCTGAGCAACTTTTATGTCCATCTGAACAACTCTAAAGCCATTTCTGCTCTGGATTTAAATCAATCAAGTTCAACCCTATGAGCAACAATGTAAATTGGCAATGTTATTTATGGATCATTACAATGTTCTGTTTGAGTTTATAATTAATTAGCAATTCCTACAGCACCGATGTCTAAAGTACAAGACATCACCTGACGGTGTACGAGTTTACCCCACGACACCAGTGTTTGGAATTGAATTATATTTCCCAGGTGATCAGAAATAATCTAAAATTTGGTATTTGTCTTAAAAACAGAGTGGTAGCCACACGGGTTTTGCAAATGGAAGAACGGGGAACAAACCAATTCCTAAAACTATCTCTGAGCCTCTCCCCAAAAACAGATCAGAGAAGTCTTATGAAACTGATCAAAGGAATCAAAGGACTACTCTAATCCATTCCAATCTAATCTAATCTAATGATTTCTATCACTAGCTGTTATCGTAAAGCTCACGACATCATTCGACAGTCACCAAGTGAAATTGTAGTCGACAATCATAATCTGCTGGTCAGGAAAGGTCGAAATCTAATTGATCAGGGAACCAGAGAATGAGGACCACAGTAGCAAAGTAAGTCTTGACCGATACCAAAACATAGCATGCTCATTAGCGACAGTTCAACGAGTCCTTGTGAAATTCATCAAAGGACCACAATAACAAAACGATCCTTAAAGCTTTAGATTACCACCAACACCTGGTATGCTACAAATTAGTTGCAAAACTTACTAATTTCAATGCTTTCACTCTTAACAAACGAGAAACGCAAACAGGTTTCAGACTGTGTCGAATAAAACCTTCAGGAGACAGGCAGGATGGCACCAAAGCCTTACGGCATCTGACCCAGTCTTTGCTCAGAAAAAATCTCAGTAGAGCAGAGTATCAACTGTCGGAAGAGTCTGGCACCAATCCAATTCAACAAATGTTCTCTTTCCAAAAACTGGCTCAAACAGCAGCAGCTACTATATATCTAAATACACACCACATAAAACAGTCTACACCACTTCATAGGGAAAGGACTGCCAGGGTAACTCAAACCCTGACATTCTTGTCACATGTAATAAGTTCCACTTTAAAAAGTGCACTTGAAATGTGATATTCCTCACCCAGCTTCTGAACTCAACTCTGTCAAAACAGATCTCAAAGGTCGTTTTGCAAAAAATGTGAACTTTCATACTCATAACTTCGTAACCTAAGTGAATGGCACCAGCTTATCCATGAGCACTGCATTGTGCCAGAGGGGTTCCAGAGACTTGAAGACAGACCCATTCGTGACAATGATTTTCAATCCTAATCACAATTGCAAATTTATATAGCACCACTTCAAGAGAGACTCGTCAGAGGCAACCCCAACCTAACATCATGAAACCACCATCGAACAGAATGGTCTTTGACCCTTTAGCGATGAGAGGGATAAGTTTTCCATACATTTTAGTGCACACTCATTGTTAAAGCTGGAAGTGCTTGCGGAAAGGAGATAAAGAGAGGCTGAGGAGTTCATGTTGTGGAACAGCTTATTCCAAAAGGATGGGCCAACCACAGCAAAACTTCTACAAGTTTCCAGATTAGGATTAAGCTGTAAAATACTGAGCCTCTTTGGATTTCACCCCTGAGTTTTGCTGTGGTTGGCCCATCATCCTGGAATAAGTTACCTAACAACCACATGAACTCCTCAGCCTCTCTTTGCCTCTTTTCCACACCATTCTGTTCGATGGTGGCTTCATTGTGTTAGGTTGGGAGTCTCTCTTGAAGTGGCGCTATATAAATTTGCAAGTACAATTACAATTTTAAACTGGGTGTGTCTTTGTCAACACACACACATATACAATCATATGACCTTTATCGCGCAAGAAGCTCATATTTGTTTAAGCAACATCGTGCAGTTCGCTATATTTTAATTGAACTAAAATGAAGCCATTTATCACAGTGACTGGACTAAACAGAAGTTTCGATTTGCCGACAGCGAAGGAATTTTCAAAAATAGAATTTCAATAGAAGTTTGGTGTGGTTTTCCAGAACAACCTGATTGATAGCTGACTGATTTGAGTGCCCACCCTGAAACACGGATCTGCCTCCCTCAGGCTGTTAATGAGCAAGTCCTTCATGACTCACAATTGCTCAACGCCATCAACTCATGCTTTGTCGTTAAATAACGGTGGTCAGTAGTTTCTGATATAATAGTAAAAGATAACATAGTCTAACAGAATTTAATATATAATGCATATCTAATAGATGCCAGTAATAATAATCTTCACATCAATATAATGAGTTGTCGTTAAGAGGTCAGAATTTCCCATAACAGTTCAAGGACACAATGTAACAACACTCGGAAGATGCGAGGATGGAAATCGTTTGACTCTCAGGCTTTCAGCGTCGCTATCAGAGACTCTCTCCTCTCGTCACCGGGTCCTGCACTTGACATTCTCACGGTTCCTCAATTATTTGATCTCTACACCTCCACCGTTACCAGTCTGCTGGATTCCATGCTTCCATGTCGTCAAGTAAAGACCCGTCATCGACCATTGGCCGTCTGGTTCGACGCCGACTGTCATAAACTTCGCCGTCGCACCCGTTGCTTGGAGCGACGCTCTCGCCGGACCAAGGATCCTAATGACCGATTGGCTTGGATTACCCAGCTTCGTGCCCTTCATCGTCTCTACCATTGCAAGGAGGCTGCTCACTGGGAGAAGCTGGTCTCACGCAATCTCAAAAACCCAAGACGCCTTTGGTCTTCCATCTCGGGTCTACTGGGCCGGCCTTCTCGTCCTTCAGAAATTCCTGCCTTCTCCGCAAATGAATTCTTGACTATGCTCACGGAAAAGACTGACCGACTCAGAGCCTCCACATCAGATGCTCCTCCACCGACGTTTACCACAACGTCTTCTGCTTTTGATGATTTCCGACCCATATTGGACTCGGACCTTCGTACAGTTCTTTCATCAGTTAATTTAAATTCTTGTGAATTAGATCCTCTTCCCCCTTTCATTCTTAGTGACATTTTAGATGATTTTGCTCCATTTCTGCTTTATCTCTTTAATAGGTCCCTCTCTGAAGGTTGTGTCCCCGCCTCGCAAAAGCGGGCCATTGTTTTCCCCTCACTCAAGAAGCCCAATCTTGACACAAACCTCTGCCAAAACTACCGTCCAATCTCTAATCTATCATTTCTATCTAAAACCCTTGAACGCCTTGTCTCTCTTCAACTTCTTCCCTATCTGGAACAATCTGGGCTTCTACCTCCCTTTCAGTCAGGTTTTAGGGCTCACCACTCCACTGAAACTGCCCTCCTTTCCTTGCTTTCTGAAATTTATTCAGCTGTTGATAGGTCCGAACTCACCCTTCTGGCACTATATGATGTCTCTGCAGCCTTTGACATGGTGGACCACACCATTCTTCTACAGCGTCTTGAGACCTCTTGTGGTCTGAAGGGCCCCCCTCTCCAGTGGTTCCGGTCATACCTGTCTGATCGCACTCAGATGGTTATCTCTGGTGAATCTAGAACTCTGTGGGTCCCTATTAAACTCGGTGTTCCGCAGGGCTCTGTTCTGGGCCCTCTCCTCTTTATTTTGTACACGGCTGGTATCCCCTCTCTCTTCCCCATCCATGGGGCTTCAGGCCATCTCTTTGCTGACGATGTCCAGGCTTATGTCCATGGGCCTCCTTCCTCTCAACTTCTTCTTGTTCAGCGCATCGAAGCTCTTTCTCGTGATCTTCATACCTGGATGTCTTGCAATCGCCTCTCCCTCAATTCGTCAAAAACCCAGTTTATCTGGTTTGGCACTCCTCAGCAACTTAAAAAACTCGACTTTGCTGTGCTGTCTCAAAGGTTTCCGCTTTTCACTTTCTCGTCTAGCGTTCGTGATCTAGGAGTGACCCTTGACAATTCTCTCACCTTTACTGAACACATTTCCAAACTCACTCGCACTTCCTATTTTCACCTAAGGCGCCTTAGAGCTATCCGTCGCTCTCTGTCATCTCCAATTTTCACTTCAATTGTCCATGCATTTGTCTGCTCTAGACTTGACTACTGCAATTCCCTCCTCATTGGTCTTCCCAAAGTCCGTCTTGCTCCTCTTCAGTCCGTTCTCAATGCTGCTGCTAGATTAATTGCCCGTCTTCCTCGATTCTCTCATATCACCACCTTTATGGCAGAAGAACTCCACTGGCTCCCGCTTTCTGCCCGCATCCAATTTAAGGTCCTCATCCTTGTCTCTAAGGCTCAGCTTGGTTTCGCTCCAAAATATTTATGTGACTTATTTCATCGCCCTCACTCTGCGGCTTCTCTTCGTCCTCTTCGTTCTTCTGACCGTTTGGACCTCCTCGTTCCCCGTGTCAGGACTTCACTGGCTCAATCTAGGTCGTTTGCTTCCATTGGCCCTGCTCTTTGGAATGGGCTTCCTCCGTTTGTTCGTTCTTCTATTCTCTCAGGTAGCGTCTCTTCCTCTTTTACCTTTCTTAAAACTTGCTTTTTCTCTCGGGGTCTATCGCACTGGGAGCGCTTCTGAATGGCCCTCCCGCTAGAAGCGCTTTATAAATATCCGAATACAATACAATACAATACAATACTAGTTTAAAAGGTCTCCCCAGACTGAAACAATCGTAAAAAATGTAAGACATTCAGCCAAAGTACCAACACAATTACACCACTAGAACAGCACCAATAAAAGTGACTCAAACATGTCACACTGACATGATGACGCCATATGTGTTGTCAAAATGGTTTTTTTCGTTTTTTACTTTTTCCCAAAAAACCTCATTTTTTTCGTCTTTTATTTTTCTCATCGTTTTTCCTGTCTTTTATTTTTTAAGTAACTTTATTTATTTATTTATTTACTGTCTGTCAATTTTTTCATTTTCTGTTTAATTTATTTTGTCTGATGTCCCTTACGTCGTCTCCGTACTTTCAAGAATTCAGCTAATTTACGTCACTATTAACGTCATCATTTGAGAAATAAATACTAAAGTTGTGAAATAGCACAGTACAAGAAATAAAATTTTAAAAAGTCATTTCTAAGTTATCTAAAATGCCAAAAGAAAAGGGTACGGAATGGATTCACGTTACTTTGATAAACGAGAAAGACAAAAACTCAGCATTCACTAAATTGAAATGCATTTACACTATAGGCTATAGTCTATACCTACAAAGTTTAGTTTTTAATTGTGTTAGTTAAGTCAGCATGGACTTATGTGGACTTATGTTTACAATTTAAATTTGAAAACATTTCAAAATTTTTAATTTCTCAATTTCTTATTAAACCAAACTTATAAGAAATAAAATAATCGCTGTACAGTAGAATGATGCTACTGAGTGTTTACTAATAAAGTTGTGTTATTTGCTGATTAAATTCTGTAAACAAGGTTTTAATTTTAAATTGCAGTAGGGCCTACAAGATGCGAGAAAGTCCTATTATTTTCTTTTTTCGTTTTTTCCCGTTTTTTCCCGTTTATTATTATTTTTTTAAACGACGTTTTTTCTTGTTTTTTTTATTTAGTTTCTACCATTTCTACAACAATGGAAGACACCAGCAAGACACCGACACAATGACACCAACACAACCTCTTAGATCAAACAACAATGCCAACACAATACCACCAACACTACACCGACAAAATGATGCAAACATAACAATGCCCACACAGTGACTCCACCAAAACAATGCCAACACAATCCAACAGGTTGCTACTCCTTTAGTGACCCAAAACAAAATATTGAAGGTCAAGAGGCCATCAGGTCCCCTTGTGCTCTAAGGCCACCCATTCAAGTACTGCTCATCCTTGCAACAGCTGTCCCTATCAGAATCCCCCTCAACGGCTGCATCTTCATATCATCAGAATTTTCACCAGGAACAGCTTTTCTGTTGAATCCTTTCGCCCATGATAATCGTAATTGTAATCGTAAATCGTAATCGCATTAATGAGAGTTTAAAAGGTGCTGGTAGCAGTGACCAACTTTTCAGGTGCTCAACAAAGTCCATTGTAATTGTGATTGGCAATTTTTATATAGCGCCATTTCATGATAAAATTCAAAGGCGCTGAAATGTTAGTACGATTGTAGAATTGTAGATGGAGCTTCAACTCTTTTTAAATTTTGTTTATCATGAATAAAGATTGCAAACAGGATCAACTATCAAGTGAATTTCACTGGGTAGAGGCCAAAATGATACAGGACACTGCAAGCACTGTGAGTGAAACCCATGCAAGGTACTTCTTATTACTGATCTTTCAGACACAGTTACTACCTGAACAGGAAGCAGACAATACCGCAAGACGGCCAGGCACCAAGATTCTCAAAGGCAGAAAACCACAGGTCAAGAAATAGGGCAAACTACATACTAACCCAAACAGGCGCTGTATCAATAACCACTTACAAATACAACATAATAACTTAAACGTGCTAGAGGTTACTAAGTAGTACTTTCATGCAGTCAAGGACGACACTGTCGGATGACACGCCCAACAAAAAGCTTCCAAAAAGTAACAGAAAAGGGATATAAATTTATCAGTATAAACCGCCTCTTGTCTTCGTAAAAATTAGTCCAAGAGAACCACTACAATACCCCATTTACAGATTAATTAATTAAATAACCATACTCACTCCTCAATCAAACAGCCAAAGCAAGAGCAAACCGACGATAGTAAAATCAAGGAGGTACAGGTGCCTTATTCATACACTAACTTTTCATTTGCCCAGAACTGTAATAATAGGTTACCTGTAATTATAACTAATTAAAAGCAATCAAATGTTTGTGTCATTTCACCATCCATCCAATGTCTACGACATCATAGACATTTTCGCCTTAGAATTTTAGCGTTTCTCTTGGTTTGACTTAGCTGAAATTCGTTCATGGCTTTTTGATTAAACACAGCGTTTGCATGGCTTTGAGAAATTGCTGAGAAATTTCAAAGATTTCTTTCACATTAGGCTAGGCCTATGTTTTATTATTGCTTCGAACTATAATTCTCTTAAATACTCCAAGCCCTAGGTATCATCGGAAACTTCATCCGCTCTACACGATCATTCTCTGACATCTCTCTCCGTTTAGTTCCCTATAAGCTGGATAGGCCTTCAATGGACGTATTGCACCTCCTCAGCACTATTGTTATAACGAATGGATAAGTTTATTTAGCGCCTACCTTACTGGATTTCGTGACTTTTGTCACATATCCAGCAGCACAAGTTTAGATTATCTTCTGCTAACAAAATATGGAAGTGCAAAGAGATTGTTATTGATTGCTTATTAATCTGTCTTAAGTAAAATTTTCTCTTCTTTATCTTTCTTAGATTTTATTAACAAGTGCTATTAAACAAGATTGTAATTGTAATTGTAATGGAACATTTATATAGCGCCACTCACATCAGCTGCGCTCTCGATCCCCATCAGTGCCAGCACCGGCAAAAAGAAAGGTTTTCAAGCGTCTACGGAACTGAAGAGGAGAGAGGGCAAGATGGTCTCCATGAGGCAGATTTTGCGTAAGCTCGAAAATTTCTGGCGAAAGAGTGCTTAAGTCAAATCCACCGATCCCTTACAATGAACCACAATTTAATTGAAACTCGTATTGTTATAGCGCTAAAATATTGTTCATTTCGGTAGATGCGTTGATCGGCGTGCCATAGCGTTGTGGTGGCTGTTGCTTTGGTGAGCGGCGATGGCGTCTGTTGTTGATATCGTTTGAGCCGAAATGGATCGCAATCCCTTTACAACAAAACTTATTAAGTTAATCGTGAAGCATCCAGATTGCTTTAACAAAGCACGCGTAAACTTCGTCTTTTGATTCAGTGGAAAGTAATCAACGAAAGCACAGAAATACCAAGGTGTATTATATACGAGCTTATCCGTAAACTTATCATCAGGCAGTTCGCTTGAAGGAATGTAATGTAATGTAAAGACAACAGTAAAGTAAAAGTCGAAATTAAAGTAAGTAAGTAAGCGCCATATAAACGTTGTGCCAGGGAGACAAGCTTATTCACGCGTGCGTAAGGAAACGAGGAAAGGGCACAGCATTGATTCGCTGATGAGTGATGAGGATGTAGGATTGTACTAGAATGTATGTATGTGAGTGTATGTGTGTATGAGTGGTGGATGGATTGATGGACGGATGGACGAACGAATGGATGGGTGGAAAGAAGCTGCTAATTAATAACAATTGCAATTTAACAATAATAATATATGGACGGACAGTAATTTCCCATAAGATATTTAATGTGACATCAGTTGTTGACTTGTATAACAGAATAATAAGATTAATAATTGTCTGGTGTTCATTATGTCTTCTCCTTTGTCTCATTCTTAGTCTGCCTTCCATTAATTATGGACGATTTTCCTTACGAAGTCGGAGCCTCGGAGAAGGTGAAGATTTTCGAGACGGAGCTGAAGAGGGATCTTGGTGAGCTAAAAGCTGAACTCGAAGAGAATGAAATTGTTCACGGTGTGAGCCGAGTGATCAGGTGAGCCTTTACAGACCATAACAAAATGCATGCCTGAAACACTCTTATTTAAATGAGCTACAAAAATACTTTGCTGCAACATCCTGATAGTCACCACCATCAGTCCAGTCAACCATTTGAATGGTCAGTCGTTTGGTCATTCTGTCAGTTGACCTGCCAACGATAGTAAGTCACTCAGTCAATAAGTCATTAAGGCAGTCACTCAGTCAATAAGTCAATAATAAGTCCGTCAGTCAATAAGTCATCAATGTCAGTTGTATGCATAGTTGTGCTTATATACGTATGTATGTATGTATGTATGTATGTATGTATGTATGTATGTATGTATGTATGTATGTATGTATGTATGTATGTATGTATGTATGTATGTATGTATGTATGTATGTATGTATGTATGTATGTATGTATGTATGTATGTATGTATGTATGTATGCATGTATTTATGTATGTATACAATGTATGCATTTATGCTCCATGTATATATACACACACACACAGACACACACACACAGATATACAGTATATGATGTAGCATAGGCTTGACACTTTAACGATGACAGTGTACTGAAAGCGACTGGAAAACCAATGCATCTCGTCATTACAGTGTTTATGTAGCATCTGTTTATTACTTTATTAACTGTTGGAAAGTCTGCACACATGACTAGAAACCTGATCTAAACCAATGCAGTTTGTTGGTTGATTCGTCCTTAATACACCAGCAGCGGAACTAATTAACGAAGGTGGATATGATGAAGGTCTGAGAAAATGTGTCTTATTTATGTGGACTATTAAGTTATTAAACTGTTGGTGGACTTGTGTTTCTAGTTCTGTGGCTGTTCCAAAGGATGTTGGCCACTTTACGAGGGAGAGAGTGTTTGCCATCAAGAAGGGACTCAAGGTATGTCTTGCGCTTTTCCTTAAACTTCCAGCTGAAAATCTTCCAATAGGAAGTAGGAATAAATTCAAGTTGCCACCTTTAATTTTTCTTGTCCTAATTTGAGGAGAGAGTGAGGGACGGCTGGAGGGAGCTGGATCTCTATTGTTTCCATGGCATTGTTGTCATCTATTGTTTCCATGGCATTGAGGTCATCTATTGTTTCCATGGCATTGTTGTCATCTATTGTTTCCATGGCATTGAGGTCATCTATTGTTTCCATGGCATTGTGGTCATCTATTGTTTCTGTGGCATTGTGGTCATCTATTGTTTCCATGGCATTGTGGTCATCTATTGTTTCCATGGCATTGTGGTCATCTATTGTTTCCATGGCATTGTGGTCATCTATTGTTTCCATGGCATTGTGGTCATCTATTGTTTCCATGGCATTGTGGTCATCTATTGTTTCCATGGCATTGTGGTCATCATATGTCCATTTTATTTTCTTTGGGTCAGGAGCACCTCTCAATCGTTGAATCTTAAATTATAAATATTTGATTACAATTACATTTAGAATAAGCCCATCATCTTCGATGGAGTTCCTCCTTAAATCGAATGCATTCGGTCACATAGTCTCATTGGGTCCTTAAAAAGACTGGTTTTCCGTACCTGACTTACCTGTGTGTGTCGTACAGGTGTCTGAGGTGATGCCATTGCTCATCCAGGCAGATCAGATGACCAAGGAACTGCAGCTGTGTCAGGTTTCCGACTACTCACCTGAAGGATTGCCACTCCTTATTCATCAGGTATTCCCTTACCTGCCTCAGGTGAACTGATCTAATCAAAGGAAATCACCTATAATCAAATCATATCCCACCACTTCCAGCTTACTGTGCATTGTTGTGCTAACTGATGTGATATTAATAGTTCTAAATGACATTTAATATTATATCAGATTTCTGGCTCAGGCACTACTTGAGGTGTGGTCATTATGATAATTATTATTATTATTTGTAGTAATTAATAACTTCTTTTGCGCCTGTGTCTAATGCACAAGGCATCAACCGATGGCACACCAAAACCAAACCTTATTCAGGTCCAGAAGATCAATCATTCCACTAAGACAGGAAGGCAGCCTATGGTGGATAAGGAGTTTGAAGAAGAAGAAGACGAAAGAGAAGAGCAGTCCCTTAAGCTAGCCGTGGGTATGAAGTGTTAGCGACTTCATTTTCTTTGCCTTGGCATTTGGGGACAGGTGGCCAGTCCTCTTTCTCACGCCGTCTCATCTTTCCACCGACAGTGTACAGTCAGTGTACTCATTATAGCTGAGTCAGCTAGGGTGCAGAGGTGAAGCAGAAATCTCAAAACATTTTCTGCTCTGGCAGGGATTTGAACCTCCGACCTTTCGGTTGACAGTCCGGCACGCTAACCATTAGGCTATCGCACGGTTTGATGCAGGTAATTAATAACAGTAAAATGGAATGGGTGCGTGGAAAAGTGGTCTCGGAGTTTTGGCTTGAAATGTCCAAAAGTATTTGACCATTTTGAGTTGCTGATCTCTTTTTTGTTGTGGTCTGTAGCATTTTGTCGATCGTATTCACCAACTGATTCAGTGCAAATACATGCATCTCCTCAGATGGAAAAGATTCCAGGCACATACAAGGACAATCGAAGCTCTCTATCCAGACTTCAAACAGCGTCTCGAGTATGTGGCATTGCGATTTTTTAAAATGTTTGGTGTATGTAAATCATACTGAATGCCTGATTGAGATTAAGAGATTAAGAGGAGATAAGATTAAAATAGATGAGAGTTGAGTATAGGAGAAATTGTTGGATACAGTAGCCGATTGGTTAGGCGTTCACCTTGTAACATGGAGAGAATGGGTTCAATCCTCCTCCCCTGAGATGGTTACTGTGTAGGGACCTCGAGCAAATCCTTCACTCACAATTCCTCATCGCCATCGATCGATTGATGAAAGTTACACTTAATAAACACATAATAAATAAAAATAAATGAGATCCGATTAGAGATAAGATGTGATTGGACAATTTTTCTGTTCCAACATGGCATCGCTTTTACTAAGCATCATGCTATTGCTTTCAGCGTCATAATGGCCGAATTCTCCGACTGCATCCAGAGAGCTCAGAGGTTGTCAGTTGCTCACGAGACGTTCCTTGCTAAGGACAACCTTCGAGCGCTCATGTCCTTGAAGCCGGACGATGTGCTCATCTACCTGCGATCGCTCGTTTCGCACTTTGCATCTGTCCGAAAAGTTCATCAATATTTGCGAGTGAGTTGGAACGGAGATCAGTTTCTGTCTGTTTGTTAATTAGTTTTTCAAATAGGTTGTCTTTTAAGTCAAAGTTTGTTTGTTCCTTGTATAGTAATTATGCTTGTCAATTTGAATATAAGAATTTGCATATCGATTTCCATATCAATTTGCTTATCAACTTGCATGTAATTTTTCATGTTAATTTGCATATTAATTTGCATGTTAATTTGCATGTCATCTGCATGTTGATTTGCATATTAATTTGTTTATTAATTCGCATGTTAATTTGCAAATTAATTTCCATGTCAGTTTGCACATTAATTTGCATATTTTGCATATTAATTTGCATGTTAATTTGCATGTTAATTTGCATGTTAATTTGTATATTAATTTTACTGATGGATTTCCATTGCCATAAATTATGGTCTTTTCCAGGTGTTGGAGTGGTTGCCAGTGGTTCATCGTTTCGACGTTTCCATTTCATCTTCCACAAGTGAATCAGTAAGATGAACTTTGCATTTAGAATTTCATTATCCTAACTGACCAGATTTATAATTTCTTGACCAGACAATCAATTATGATCCTGACTGACCCCCTACATTCCACATGAGGTATGGGAGTTTTAATTTACAAGGGACTAGTAAAGTAAATGAGCGCATCCACTACATTCCACACGAGGTGTTGCATGCTTTTCTTTGAATTACTGGTGTGAATTTAAATTCTGTAACCATGACGATAAGTCAACAACTCACACTGCGTGACTGTTGCAGACAGGAGCTGAGGCGACTCAATCGACTCTGAGTCGAATGGAGTCTGCGCTGGATACGTCACGTGACAACATCCGATCATCTTCGACTGCGATCAGTCCAACATTTGCGATTGGTCATGGATCCAGAGCATCTCATCAGATCTCTTTTTGTGCAGCTTCTGGTATTTGGTTACTTTAGCTCCTTTGATTTGGATTATAAATAATTATTATTAACTTTAATTTATTATTATTTATTAATTAAGTATCTTATTATACCTAATTAGTCAATCGATAATTAATATTAATAAATAAATTAATTTATTAATTAGAAATGGCTATTTTGATTAATTAATATATTCATTTTTAATGAGTATTAATATCGATATTGATAAATTAATTATTAATTGATAATAATCAAACTTGTTTAATTGTAACTAATTGTAACCTAACTGACATTAAAGAACCCTGGCCTGTAAAGGCTGTGAGGATATAAATGAAAAGAAGTTTGAGAAGCTCTTACAAGGGATGCAGTTTTTCTGAGTGGATGAATTGATTGTGTAATTGATTGAAGGGGGTGGCCTAGCATCAGATGAGACGACCCTTGGTCTTCCTCTATCCACCAATCAACTGACTGACTTTGAAGCCCAACTCAACCAACTTCTCGTCTTCTATGGCATTGAAATGGTAAGGAAAATAATGTTTACTATTTTTTATATAGTGACCGTATGGCATCGATCTTACTCATTTTTCAGTTTTATTGATAAGGTGATATCTTTCACCACCGCTGCCCGTTTGAATGGGTGCCAAACCATTTAAGGTCTCCATGTAAGGACCTGCTATAGCAACCGTATGGCCTCGAAGCAGATATATCTCTAGCAGTGTTTAACAAAAGATCGGCATATAACCATTTAGTAGCATTTCAAGATATTAGAAGCCAGAGAGTTTCCAGTGATAGATGTGGGACCGTGTATGTGCATTACTTAACGCTTTGTGTGGCTTGGAAAAACATCTGGTGTCTGATATATGTCAGACAATGTGTGTCTTCCGTTTTCTTTATCTGCAGAAAATGCAGTCATCATTGTTGTCTTCCGATGAAATGGAGCTCTACGCGAACGTTCTACGGAAATTCCGGACGGTTTTCTTGCGACAGGAACACATGAGAACGTTCAGGATGTATGACTTGACAGAGGTTTGTTCTCTGCTTATGATTGCAATTTGATTAGAGGTATGACTAGAGATTTGATTGAGATTTAATAGTAATAATAATGATGATTAATTTATATTGCAAGCGAATGCAAATACTTGACACTGAGCAGGTGAGTCAGAAGACATGGGGAGCGGATTACTCGATCCATGCTCTGAAGAAGGACTCCAACTGGACGTCGTTCATCAACGTCAAGGCGGAGGTTGACCCATATCAGGAGAAGCAACTGGTTGACCTTCGAAAGCGCAAGAACGTTGACCTTCTGCTTCAGGCCCAGGCGCACTTCATCCGAGTTACAGACGCTGAGGTAATCGTAATCGTAAACTCTGAATTGTAAATCGTAATTGCAAACTCTGGATTGTAAATCGTATTCATAAAATCCGAATTGTAAATCGTAATCCTAAACTCTGAATTGTAAACTGTAATTGTAAACTCTGAACTGTAAATTGTAATAATAAAATCCGAATTGTAAATCGTAATTGTAAACTCTGAATTGTAAACTCTGAATTGTAAATTGTAATTGTAAACTCCAGATTATATTCATAATCATAGAATCCGAATTGTAAATCGTAATTGTAAACTCTGAATTGTAAACTCTGAATTGTAAATTGTAATTGTAAACTCCAGATTGGATTCATAATCATAAAATCTGAATTGTAAATCGTAATCGTAAACTTCAAATTTCTAAAGAACATCAGCTTATTCATGAATGATTGAATTAAAAAATAATTATTAATATATGATAGAAGGCGTTGTTTTGTGAGCAGAAGGTGATGGAGGCTTTGAAGGAACATGCAGCTGCCGTCAGGGAACCTCCGAACATCTCTCCGATCAACATCGATGGAAGGATGGCGCACCGTGTGGAAGGAACCGCCAGTCTCTGGCAGAAGATCTACACCAGTCCAGAGCTCTACAGGTCAGCCTTCGATCGACTCAGACCGACCTCGATCTCTTCTGTAGTCTTTTGATAATGATCGTAAACCTGTTGTACAGATTGAACTTCCATTGAACAGTTGCAGTTTGAGTACTGGACTGATCCTTGATTGTGGCTTGTCTGTTGGACTGTATCAACTGGTCTCTCGTTCTAACATGAATGGATGGACGGACGGACGGACGGACGGACGGACGGACGGACGGACGGACGGACCGACGGACGGACGGGTGGGTGGGTGGGTGGATTGGTGGATGGATGGATGCATGGAAGGATGGATTCATGGGGGTGGATGACAGATGGATGTGTAGATGGATGAATGGTTGGGTGGTTGGGTGGGTTGAATGGATGGATGGGTGGATGAATGGATGGTTGGGTGGGTTGGATGGATGGATGGATGGATGGGTGGATGGATGGGTGGCTGGGTGGGCACTGGGTTGGTGGATGGATTGATGGATCGATTGAAGGGATGGATGGATCCAAGGAATGGATGGATAGATGGATGGATGGAATGGATGGATGGATGGATGGATGAAGGATGAATGGAAGGGTTGGATTCATTGATGGATGAATGGATAGGTTACTTTTGAGTCGTATTTAGATTTATGCCGTAGAAAGTAAGTGGTCATTGATAGGTCAAAGGTTATTACAAGAGATGTTTGCATTGTACTATGGTGAACTGACTGTTATTCTAACTGTAGACTAACTTAAATCACCTGGCAAGAGTATCAACCAAGTTTTCAATCAACTGCTTGATTGCCAAGTCCATGTGTCTATTGTATGACTGATTGATTGATTGATACAGAACTTACATTTGTTGTTGAAGTCTATCAGATTCTGTGAATTAATGATTGAATGAATGAATGAACGATTGATTGAATGAATGAATGACCAAAGGCATTAATTCCGTTTCTGGTGTACAGGGAACCGGATGTTCTCGGAAAGGATATGACAGAAGCTGGAGATGGAAAGGCGTCGGAGGGTCGTGGTCAGGCTGCGAGGGTCACAAGCGCACGACCTAAGCGGAAAAACAGCTTCGACTATTTCAATGCTGTTCAGTTGTTAGGTGAGAATTAGACACCCACTTACTTACTCACAGTTTCCCCTATTTTATGGGATTTAACCCATCAACACATTTCTTGAGAAAGTTCAGTTGCAGGGATCTGTGTGTCAAGAGACAAGTCTATGATTGCTCTTTATTATCCTCATAAAAACCATCATTATTATTATTAATAATTAACAATAATAATTAATAATAATAAATTGATAATAATAATAATAATTTTAGAAATCCCGAGAGATCATATATACCTTTGGTGAAAAAAATAATAAGAGTAATAATAATATTACTTATAATTATTAATCACTTAATAATAATAATACTGCCTATCCCAAATAGCAGGAGACAACAGTGGGACTACGTTTTTCATTCAGCGCTTATCTATGGCTATCCAGTGCTTCAATGCAGTCACTTCTTGTTTCCACTGATAAAACCATCTGTGAAGACTACCCATTCCAGAACAATGCTTCTCTAATTTTTGCAATCTCGAGGGATCATAATTATGTACCTTGGGAAAAAATAATAATAACACTAATACTAACAGTAACAGTAGCTCTAACAATAACTATGATAATAATAGAGAAGGTTATTGCTGTGATGGTTTTGATTTCTGTCCTAGGTCTGGACGATGGGGATCAGGAGAGTAAAGATCCATCGAGTCTTCAGGGAGCGTTCCTTTCGTTTCTCGTCCTACGACATCTCAGAATCAGAGACCTACAACGCACTGTAAATCAGTCTGCCTCTTAGTAGATGCTTTGCTATGATAGACTGTACTAGACTATATTTGACTAGACTAGACTATAATAGACTATACTATACTAGACTAGACTATAATAGACTATACTATACTAGACTATATTTGACTAGACTAGACTATAATAGACTATACTATACTAGACTAGACTATAATAGACTATACTATACTATATTATTCTAGACTAAACTATAATATGCTATGCTAGACTATACTGTATTATACCTTACCATAGCGTACCTTACCATACTATTCAATGTGCCTATTTGCCTATCAAATGGACCAGCATTTGAAGAATGAAGAAACGAATCTATGTGCCTACTTACTTATTTGTCTTATATATCTGCCTACTGACCTATGTACCTACTTACCTGTGTAGCTGCTTACCTCTGTGCCTACTTACTTATGTGCCTGCATACCTATGTGCCTAATTTCCTATATTTCTCCTTGTCTATGTGTGCACATTTCCTATGAGCCTACTTACCTATGTACCTACTTCCTTCTGTGCCTACTTACTGATGTGCCTGCTTACCTATATGTAGTTATTTGTACGTCTGGTTTTTTGCAGTGCCTAAGCATTCTCAACTATTTTCGCTCAATTGAAAGAACATTAACAATCAACGATTCTGGATTGACGTGTGATGGAGACCATTACAAGAAAACCAGGTCAGCTTGACCTATTTTCAAAACAAGGACAGGTTATGCAAATATGGGTCGGGTTGGACTGTTTCTTTATGACGGGCAAATACTCTAGTATGTGTATATAATATACACATAGGTATGTATGTATTTGTGCATATGTTTATGTATGTTTGTATGTATGTGTGCGTGCCTGTGTGAAGTGTGTCTTTATGAATAACTGTTGTGGTTTTGTTGACTTTTAGTCCTCAGAGTCACCAGCGACCAACAGTCGGTGGAAATAGTGGAATTGGATCTCACCAGTACATACACAACACACCAGCCGACTACAGGCAACTACACCATTCATTCATTCATTCATTCATTCATTCATTCATTCATTCATTCAATTAATCATTCATTCATTCATTCAGTTCATTCATTCAATTCATTCATTCATTCATTCATTCATTCATTCAATTAATCCTTCATTCATTCATTCATTCATTCATTCATTCATTCATTCAATTAATCCTTCATTCATTCATTCAGTTCATTCATTCATTAGTTCGTTAAATAATCCGTTTGTTCATTCATTCATTCGATCATTCATTCATTCATCATTGATTAATTAATTAATTCGTTCATTCATTCAATTTAAATAGTATCCATTCAAAAGTTTCTGAGCACTGTCTTGACAAAAGAGAACACTTTTCAGGCATTGAAAGAAGAAGTATGAGCGTACGCAATTGCACACAATGATGAATAGTTGAATATAAGATAATACATTCTCACATAGTTTAATTGGCTTTGTCAATGTGGCCATTTTAAGCTAAGGCTTTATAATGGCATGCATGTCTTAGGAGAAGTTTTGTTCAAAAGGCTACAATGGCATGGTGGGTACATAATACTACATATGGTGAAGCATGGTAGCTGAATGCTTAGAGCACTTGGTTTGTTTGTGGAGGTTACGGGCTTGAGGCAATCACTCTGTAGAGACCTAGGGCAAGTCCTTCTAGGACAATTGATCAGAGCCAGTGACGTTCGGTCTTGGAAGGTGAGCTATGTTAAATGCAGTTGTCTGTTATATGCATAAAATGATGAATACGTATGAAATGATGAATATGTATGCAGATGATGAATATTCATGCAAATGACGTTGCAGAATGAGTGAGACAGAGTTCATGCAGTTCAGTGAGTTGGACAATCATGACGATTTCTATTCGACGGACGAAGGACGAATCCACGTTCAGGACCAACGAGGACTCTACGTCGTCTACTCTTTAGCCGTCGAAGACCTCAAGTAGAGCTACACAATCACTCTCGCTATTGTATTGTATTGTATATGGGCATTTATAAAGTGCCTCTTGCGGTATAGACCATTCAGAGGCGCTCCCAGCATGCGAGACCCGAGAGAGAAAGCAGAAGAAGCAACGCTACCAGAGAGAATAGTGGTGCAGACAGAAGGAGGAAGTCGGTTCCAAAGTGAGGGACCTATGCAGGCAAAGGATCTGGACTGAGCCATAGTTGTCCTGACATGAGGAACTAAGAGGTCAAAAGTAAGTAAGTAAGTAAGTAAGAAGATCGAAGAGGACGCAGCAAAGCAGCAGAATGAGGCCGTTGAATTAGATCACGCAAGTACTGTGGAGCAAGACCCAGTTGAGACTTAAGCACAAGAATAAGCACTTTGAATTGTATACGGGCAGAGAGAGGGAGCCAATGTAGCTGTTCATCCATGAAGGTGGAGATATGAGAGAACCGAGGGAGGTGGGCAATGAGTCTAACAGCAGCATTGAGTACGGACTGGAGAGGAGAAAGACGGATCTTGCTATACTAACACGAATCGATTCCTAGCTGTTCTTCTAACCCCCTCAAAAGATATGGGGGTTAGGTCTGGACAAAGTTCCAGTTATGCTTTATCTTAACTTATTTAGATGTGCGATCATTTCAGTTCATGAGTCGGCAGTTCTTTCGTGTGCAACACATTAGCAGCATTTGATTTTTCATTGCGTTCATGTATTTTGGTAATCTGTAAAATTTTCTACTTCCAGATCTTGTTGGATAACTTAGTCACGCCCTCTTTGGAAAACTCATCCACCTTAGTTGTTTGCCTGCCTGACCCCTTTGGATCTTGACCTGGAACCGATTTCACCTCTCTGCCTATCGATTTTGTTTTGACTAAGCGCCTCTGAATGAGCTGGTTCCCAAGACTTCGTATTTTTGGGCGCTGTGGAAATCTCGAGATTACGATTACATCCGTTCAACAGGACCTTACTGAACATGGTTTCACTTCTCTAGCGGCATAGGTCTGCTTGAAACGAGAACTGTTGTGACTCGCCAGGTAACTAGCAGTGGCGATTTGAAAGTGTAATTTTTACGAGGTAGAGTTTGTATCTCCTTTTTTGATTTTTTTCCTTCAGAAATCTGGAAGGCGATTTATTGTTGGTGGCGACGCATTTCCTTGAGAAGGATCGCAATCTACGATTTGCATCCAAAGTGAAACGCTCCAACACCAGTCGCCAGGTGAGTAAGGTAGAGCGCGACAGACCAAGCGCTCGTCTTGGAGTAGTTATAAAACGATGTTGAGTAGCCACTTTTCTTCTGAAAGAAATGGTTCTTATAAGTGACCAATACTATTCTTACGTAGAAGAAGAGCAGTCCCTTAAACTAGCCCTGAGGCAGCCATAAGTATGAAGCGACTTCTTTTCTTAGCCTCAGCATATGAGGGTGGGTGGTCAGTCCTCTTCCTCGCCGTCTCTTCTTCCCACCGACGGTGTACGGTCAGTGTACTCATTATAGCTGAGTTGGCTAGGGAGGCACAGGTGGAGCAGTTATCTCAAACTAAATTTGTGTCTGGCGAGGATTTGAACCCCGACCTCTCAGTTGATAGTAGGCCTATATGTGAATCTGTTCTTACTAGTGATTAGTTTCACTGCTATGATTTGTTTTGTTGTCTGTTGATATGAAATCCAGGTGGATGGATCGGTTGGCGATTTTCAGATCAGCGGTTATGGACATCAGGAAATCGATCGTTTTGGAATTCTTCTTGATCTGTGGACGAACGAAGCGGCCTTCCTCAATGCAAAGAAAGAGGTTCTTTCAGCCGACTCTTCATCTTTCTCAATAATTTCTTAGTGACGTGGGTTTAGAACTATGCTAATTAATCGAAATGTTGTTTTGGAAATTAATTTATAATGTAATCCAGACTTTGCAATTGTAAAGCAATGGTGCTGTTTACATACCAGGTAAAAGATGATCACAGGTGAAGCTGGTGGTTTAGAATCACGCAGCTTATGAAATTCAAACCAATTTGAATTAATTGATTTCATAAAATGCACTAAGGAAGTCTTTAGGTTTGATTTAGACCAGAAACCGCCTATCTGTCTCGTTGGAGTGACCTTTAGATCTGTTTTTTAGATCCATTTGGATCGCCATCGATTGACGCCTAGTACTTGATTATGATAATTGTTATTAGGTTAATTTAGACTTGTTTTGGTTGCAGCTGTTGGATTGTTTCATGGAGTCCTACTGTCATGTCTTTGACCGCGATGAGAAGAGACGTCTCGCTCAGTGCATCACGAATGTCATGCATCGGCGACCGCGCTTCGACTTTGAATCGACTTACTTTGTTAAGTCCTACCGACTGGAGTGCGACTGTCTCCAGATTGAAACGAAACTCATCAAGTCAATTCTAGACAATCAAGTCAGTTGCAATCAAGAATTCAATCAGTGCGATATGTCAATGTATATTTGAGGGGCAAGGTAGCCGATTGTTAGAGCAGTTGAACCAAAACCCTAACCCTTACTCTAACCCTGAAGAACCATAACCCTAACTCTAACCCTGAAGAACCCTAACCCTGAGTTATCCCTAACCCTAACCCTGAATCCTAACCTTGATTCATCTTGGTTATGGACAAGTCATCGTGATTCATCTTGATTATAAATTAGAGAGTGACACGGGGACAGAAAAGTGTCCCCATTCCCACCCCGCATTTGTATTTTTAACCCCATCCCCTCCCGTCCCCGCAGGACCATGTCCCCATCCCCTCACCATCCCCGCAACATTCATCTCCATCCCCTCACCATTCCCGCATAATGGATTTTCATCCCCGCAATGTCCCCGCGTCTTAAAAGTAAGAAATATAACTCGTAATATTATATTATTATTGGTCCGCAAAGGTTCACCAGTCACTCTGTTGCAGAGTAAAGCAGGGAGGCGACCTGACCGACGTCTCTCATGAGCGTAGACTCGGATCCGACCTGGGCTGGTGAACCAAAGTCCTCCGTGCCCACCTTCACGTGGTGCGGACTGTTGGTACCCTTCCAAGGAAGGGGAACTGTTGGTACCCTTCCAAAGGAAGGGGAACGAACGGGCACGGCAGGCAAAACCAGGGGAAGGCAATGGCAAACCACCCCTGTTAACATGCCAAGAAAATCGTCATGAGACACACCAAACCACGCCGATGGTCGCTGATGGTGGGACTCCCAGGCCGGAGCGCTGATGGTGGGACTCCCAGGCCGTAGCGCGACTCAAGGGCTACTGGAGAAGTAGCAAGACGGCAAAGGAGACTGTGTGTCATGACGATCGCTAGGGCTCCTAGAGCCGACAGCACAAGACAATATTATAATTGATAGCATATTGAAATTTATGAAATTGACAAACACTAAATATTCTGCACCTCAGCTTGTTTGCTGAGTAGTCCGTGAATGAATAGAAGATCATTTATAGTGTTATAACTCAGCTGAAATAAATGAATAAATGAAATTTATGAACTCTTTAACCATTACCGCGGTATTACCGCAGCTTCCATACCCATCCCCGCGGTATTACCGTCCAGTGTTTCCCCATTACCGTGCTCTTACCGCAATTTTTTTTAAAATCTACCCCATTCCCGCGGGATTCCCGCGGTTACCGCGGAATTACCGCGGTAACCGTTACCGTGTCACTCTCTATTATAAATAAGCTCGGTGCTCATGAATTAGTTCAGCGCTCATGAATAAGCTGTGCCCCTCTACTTAGTAGTGCTTTCTAACTTTTGAGTTACGATGACAGTGACCACCTCGGTGGAGTCTTGCACCCATTCTCTCTGCATTACAGGCCGAGCACTCTGTCCATTTGGCTGTTGTGCCCCACAAGTGTAATGGGTAATGAGCAACGAATGTAATGAGTTTTGTTGCATGGATTGGTGTTGGTGTGTTTGTTGCAGATTGAAGAGCAGAGAGAGTATACGAGTCGCGTCTGTCGGGATGATCAGCATCAGTGGGGAATGCCACACAACGTCATCAGGAAGCAACTCGTTTCCGTCAACAGCAACAGGTTACCATGGCACCAGATATGGCTTATAAAAAATGATGTCAACGATGATAGAGATGAATAGATGATGAGGCTGGTGGTGCTGGTGATGATAATAATAATAATAATAATATTCGTTTATTAAATGCACGCTGACAAGTACGCAGTAAGATTACGTGATATAGTATTAACGAGTTTAACTGGAGTCGAATTTAATCGTATGGCAGCCTGCAAGGCTCCCATCTGACCTACTGCTCATTTTACAGTCGCCCCTAGGGAGTGGAAGGCTGAGTCAACCTTATGGGGCTAGTGGGTGTCGAACCTGCGTCCTTCTGACCTTCATGTCAGGCTGCCAGCTTGTTACCATTCAACCATCTTCCCGCCCCATGATAATGCTGATGATGGTGATGATGATGCTGATGATGATGATGATGATGATGATGATGATGATGATGATGATGATGATGGTGATGATTTTGATGATGATAAACTTTAGAAAACAAACGTGTTGTCTTTGACAGCATTGCATTCCGATTGTTCTTCATTTTGTCCGTTGACTACTATATTATAAATGGTAAAATTTTGTTGCCACATCAGAGTAGAATATTATTCTTGTGTGGATAAGAACTGGATCTGTTTCTTTGACGTTTTCAGATCCGTTCTGAAGGATGTCTATCTGCTTGAGTTCCATCCGTCCTTAGCCATCGCCAGCCAAATACCAGCTGGTCTGAAACACGCCTTCTGGGTGAGAACAGTCTGCTCTTTCTTCAACCCAGTAATGGGTTCAAATATTTAGCATCAAATATTTAGTTTTGCTGTGTTCATCCCAACCTCCTGGAACACGCTGCCTAACAACCTGTGACATGAACTCCTCAGCCTCTCTGCCTCTTTTCCGCAAACGCTTGAAGACCATTCTGTTCGATTGTGGTTTCATTGTGTTAGGTCGGGAGCGCCTCTGGTGAGTCTCTCTTTCTGTAGTGCTGTATAAATCTGCAATTACCATAGAGAATATTTCTGCCATGGGTTGCATGAGTCTGACTTCGTTAGGGTAAAAGTCCTGCTTTATGTAGCCGCTGATACAGTATTAAGATAGTCTAACTGGAGCATAACACGAAAGTATTTTCAAGCTGACAGAAAATAGAACTGAAATATTCATTAATCTAAAGACAAACAAGAAAAACTTAACTAATGAATACGATGTTTAATTAGACGAATGCAGGTGCTTTCTGAATCTCTCCAGACGAGGCAATAACAAAAATCGTGAAGTTTGAAATGCAGAATGCTGATTCTGTTTTATGAGAAAATAGCCCCATATTCAGAAAAGGTCAGCTCAAACCCCTACCTCCTGCGTTACTATCTGATCACTAAAACCTATATAGATGCTACCATTACCCTGCACTACACTATGCTACACTATTCCATGCTATGCTATAGATGCTATTCTATGCTATGTTATTCTATGCTATGCTATGCTATTTTATGACTGGATTGAGGGATTGATGTTGTTGATGGTCTTTGTGGTCAGGAGTTGTTCAGGGTCCATCGACCGGACTCCGTAACAAAGATGGTTGAGCTGGAGAAGAGGATGCTGGAGTGTGCTTGGAATGACTGGGAAAAGATGCCAACGATGGGCGCCTCCTACTCACAGCAGGCCCAGAAGGAGGTCAGATTACGATTACGATTACGAGATTGTAGTTCGATGACTTATTGTAACTCCCGTATGAATATTCGACCAGCTATAAATGAAAACCAGCATCGGTTGAGGTATGGTAAGTTTTGTTGGATGAGCTGAGGAAAGGTAGGGTAAGTTTAGGTAAGGTGAGGTAAGGTAACGAAAGCTAACGTTAGTTGGAGTTATGCAATGTAAAGAAAGTCACGTTAATGTTTGTTAGAGAGCTGATTACGGTCTGTTCATTTGTATATTTCACTGTATCCAATTGATTTCGTTGTGTAGCATAACTAGGCATTTATAAAGCGACGAGACAGCAAGGGAGAGGACTAGCCACCCACTCTCATATCATGCAGAGGCTAAGAAAATGAAGTCGCTAACTCTTCATACCCATGGCTGCCTCAGGGCTAGCTCAAGGGACTGCTTTTTTCTTTCTTTTGGAACATTGTCTCAAAGATTTCTTTGTGCAGCTGTTCTCTGGTGTCTTCATCGAAGATCCTCTGTTCGTCTGCGAGGCGGCGCAGACTCTGGCCACTCAAGCGGAACAGCAGTCGATGAAGAAATCACTGCACGATCGCCAGCTCATCATCCTCGGTTGCCTTGGTAACATGCTCGAGCTGGTCACCGTACGGTCACGGTTGATTGACGCCGCCTGGCAGAGCGAAATCCTGGCCAAGGTTTGTGCTGTGGAATATTTAGACTTTAGAGAGATTAAATATATATCAGTCTATATTCGTTTAATTCAACAAAACCAGTTGACAATAATGCGACAGATCATAGAAGCAATGACTTTAAGAGGAGAGAATAGATGGCTGTGTTAATTAATACGCATCTTTGAATAAAACACGGGGAATTAAATTATATTTAGCTTTAGCGGGAAGGGTAAGATTTTGAGTTCTAGTCCATAAGTCGTATTTATTTTGTCATGTGGGAGAAAAAATACCACGAAGAACATGGTAAGGTATGCAGCAGAGAGCTCAAATAATTATGCTGATAGCTTCTGATCACCTGCCTCCTGCGAATAACCTGGATACTGCAATGAGGCTTTCTTTTTCCACAGTATCCAGCAGGCATGCCTACAATGAGTCTATGTAGCTAGTACTTAGATTTCGATATGGGACCCATATAAAGCCCATATGGGTCACATCTAATTCCCATAGCCCATATGGGTCACATCTAATTGCTGCTGGCAGAGTAGAAATCTCAAGATTATGCTTACTGTTTCTTTGGAATAATTTTGTCCAGATCTACAAGAAGCAGATGGTCGATGTTGGGGTGGAAGAATGCCATCTCTACATGAGGTTCGTCCAGTTTGAATTCGCCCAAGGAAAGGAAACGGGCACGAAACCCCCGTCCGTTTTTATGAGTCCACCGAAAGAGGATCCTCGACTCGACAGGTGGGATATCAGCAACACTTCTGATTAAATTCCTCAGGGAGTAATAGTTCTTTGCCTATGGCTTTTACTTGATTAGTTGACCTGGGTTTTGGTGCACCATCGGTTGATGCCTTCTGAATTAGACACCAGCACAATTCAATTCAATTCAATTCAAAGATTTTTATTGCTTCCAAATAACGTTTGTAAAAACAACAAGCAATGGTACAGCACAAAGAATTCACGTCTCTGGTCGCAAAAGGTGACCCCCAAGGGAAGGAAAATCCCGCTGAGTGGGGACACCTACTTGGTTCCGTTACGATGTCCAAGAGACTGTCGAGGTTAGAGTTGCTTCCTCCTAGGTTACAGGTAACATCCCAGCATTCCAATAGCAGGAGAAGCCTAGGAGGGAGGCGAGTTATTCATAAAAAATAAGGCATATGAAAAAGCTTAACTAAACTTAACTATCCCACTCACAAACAAAAAGTAAGTAGGTTAAGTTAGGGCCCAGATGCGGACGTGTGCCCCCCAGACCCGTCGTAGTCCTAATGAATGGGGTGGTTCAATCATCCTTCAACAAAAACTCTCTCAATAGAAGTTATAAATTAGAATTGCATTTTGATAAAATGACTGTTTAATTTGCAGAGGGAAGTCTCTTCTGTTCAAGATATATCAATTCAGGTTTGCAAGAACCAGGTTGTTTGAGTGGTGTTGATGCCGGGTTAGAGTTGGGAGGGTTTAATGACGAGAGTGTACTAAAAGTGACTGAGAAACCAATGCAGCTTAAGTTAGAGTTTTAAGTCAAAGAGACAGCATGGTGCTACGGTTGGAAATTGTTGGTGTAGGGCAGTGATCACTGTTTTCGTTTCTCTGTGGCTTTTTCTCTAGGTTTACTCCGAACTTTCTCTACCTTGCAGTCAACGAGTTGGATGAGAGTCACGTCGGTCGATTCAGTTTTCGAAATCTTGAAGGCGTCTTACAGGTGAGATGCTGATTCCATGTTGTGGCAACAGATCTGTCCCAGTTATAGTCGTAACAATTCTAATTGTTATTGTAAGCATAATCTCGAGATTTGTACCCTGCCAGCAGGAATTAGATGCAACCTATATGGGCTTTGTATGGGTCCCATAGCTGAATATAGGTCCTAGCTATAGAGTCATTGTATGCTTGCAGGATACAGTGGATAAAGAAAGCCTCATTGCAGTAACCAGGTTATTCACAGGAGGCAGATGGTCAGAAGGTTATGGTGAATGGTGTTTAGAAGTGGAGTCAGTGTTGGGATATATAGTCAGAGTGACTATTTAAACAGAATAGTAAACAGTACCTGTAGGAAGCTATTTAAATAGTATTTAAACTACTAAATAGCTGTGGATTATTGCAAATACCACGAAACTATTTAAAAACTGTTTAGCTATTATCAGTTTCAGTTACAGATGATTGTTTCTACTGTATTAACCTTCAGTTAGTAGCTCTGGTTAGTTTTAAAGAATTAGTGCTCTTCATTTGTCTCGTTAGGCTGTTGTTTGTTGTTTGGTTTTGTTGAGATGTTGCGCGATAAGCCAGTTGACAGTCTTCGAGCCGTCCTTGCAGCTCAGATTGTCCACAAGAACAGTCTCATCTGCGCCGTCCAACTCTCCGAGATTTGCCATCAGATGAAGGAGATGACTTCTACTCAGAGGTAACTCCAGATGATCTGATCTAAGATAATCTACAACTTACTCCAGATGATGTAATCCAATCTCAAGACATCGGTCACCATTATCATAATGCGGAAAGCCTCTATCAAGTGTGTGTGTGTGTGCATGCGTCTGTGTGTGTGCCCCTTACCTACCTCACAAAAGTGCTGAATGAAATGGAATGAGCTGGAAATGATGTCCATGATCTCGATTGAATTTTGTTACATGTTTGTTACATGTTTGTTACATGTTTGTTACATCTTTTGTTACATCTTTACATCACTACATTACACCTCTAGACCAGTCAGTCCTCCTATGGATACGAAGAATGAGAAGAGCATGGATACTCTGACAGTGGATCCTGGGAGCAGCATGGTGCTCACGAGTAAAGCGCTCGTGTCGACCAACATCAAGAAACGAGCACCTCAGGCTTTCATTTCGCTCCAACTGGAGAAGGTTTAATTTCATGTTATTCAATTGTTCGTTCGTTCAATCATATATTCCTACATTTGTTCATACATGCATTCAATCATACATTCGTTCATTCATTCATTCATTTATTCACACATTCATTCATGCACACATGCTTTTATTTATTCTTTCATCCATTCATTCATTATTTCATTCATTTATCCGCCCATTCATTCATTCGATTTTTATAGAGCCTTTTCAAAACATCTTTCAGAAGCACTCCCAGCCCAGTTTTGGTAATTAGAATTGAATTTGCATTTTTTTTCAACTGCGATCAGTTTGAAAATATTTTTGACATCTGCGTATGTACTGTACAATCGTTCAGCCAGTCATGAAGGCAGGAAATCAATCAGTTAACCAACCAATCAATCAATCAATCAATCAATCAATCAATCAATCAATCAGATCAGCCAATCAAATCAGTCAATTAGTCAATCAATCAGATTAGTTTGCCTCTTGATTGAACAGTGTATTGTGGAATGGATTGATGACCGTTTAACTAGGTTGCCTATCGTGACCTCATGTTGACGGAATTCGTTAACAAGAACGCTCAGATGTCAACAACTCTCAAGAATCCAATTGAAATGGAAAAGCTGAAAAGGTGACCTACAACTAACGTCTCATATTTTATGAAATATGATCGCAACCACAGCCAACACCACCACCATCTTCATTATCATCATCTTCTTTGTCATTGTGATTGTCATCATCTCATCATCGTCGTCATGACTGTCGTCATCATCATCATCAAAACCATAGTAGTCATAGTTCTTGTCATCGTCATCATTATCATAATGATTGTCGTTATCATCATCCATGTGATCATAATCATCATAGTCGTCGTTGTCATCATCATAATCAAAGTCGTCGTCGTCATCATAATCATAGTTTCGTTGTCATTGTCATCATAACGATTGTAGTTGTCACTTTCATAATCATATATGTCGTTGTCAGCGTCATGAGCATCATAATCATAGCGATTGTCATTGTTATCATTGTCATTACTCAATGTGTTTGAATCGGATGTTCAATTCTGTTCTAAGGAAACTGATCGTCAAGTTCTGTGAGGACCTAAATGGACGGATAGTCCAGCATTCGTTGCGAGCGCAGATCATTGCATACTACGACAGTATACTTGGACTCATTGAAGATTTCCCAGCGATTAGGTATGGCATACTCATACTGTCTCGTTGTTTAGCTTGATGTCAGTGCATGCTACCAGTACAATGTACTAGGCATGACTACATACTTCATCACAGCATACTTGGTCATTACAGTGTACTTAGACAGCACAGTATACTTAGACGTCATAACTTACTTGGACATTAAGCTTTGTGTACTTGAAAATAGCAGCAATTTGGTAATAACAGCATACTTAGACATCCCTTAGACATTTGTGTACTTGGATGTACTTAGGTAGAAGAATGTACTTGGTAATTTTAGCATAATTGCACATCACTCCATTGGACATCATGGCATACTGAGTATATATTAGACTGCATCTTTATACCTCACGAAATGAAAATTTACTTGAGTTTAAAGTTTAAAGAATATTTGGCCTCAGAAGTTCGGTTTCGAAAGTTAACACAGGCTAAACCGATGCAGAATTATTTCCTATATTTTCTCCAAGAAATTGATGAGAGAATATAGTTGCATGTGACCAGTTCACGTTTGTTTCTTGTTCAACTTCAGAGAGAAATACTTTATGATCGGAGAATCCAACGAGAGGAAGTCGATCGATGAGGAAAATGGTCTGGAACCAGATCCCAGGTAAGCGTCTCCCGTGCAACATGGCTGACTATCTGTATAACGCCTTTCATGAAGCTATCTGTAGCTGTCTGGCTTCAGGCCACACTTCTGTTCTTGTCTGTGAGTGTGCTGGACACACTAGTCATTGTTGTCTTTAGACACCACTCTGATAATCGTTGTCTGGTTGCCATTCAAAGTTAGTCTGCCTCGTCAAGGGTTTTTACCCTCATCCATCTATTCCTCCACCTTCCAATTTTTGTCATCCTAAACGAAACCCATGTTGGTAGCTCCTCAGCTTCCTTCTCTCCCTGGTCTCTCTGGCAACCGGACTTGGATCTCCATTTCATATCTCTGGACAAAAGCGCTGCATAAATTTAGACGGGTTGTCTAACTTGACGCAGCGCTTTTGAACGTCATTCAGATTCTATAATCCAACGCTAACAGCTTTTGATCACTTTGGAGTTACAGTTTCATTTGAAGTGACCAACGATCGACGACTGTGACCTGGCCTAGTTTCGACCACAATTATTGTGAAATGTTATTCTGACCTGATTTTGACTTGTCGTTATGAATATGACCTGACCTAGCTTGGACTGCCATTGTCAAATGTGGCCATAACTTGAATTTAACTGGCCTTAATGAATATGACCTGACCTAGTTTGGACTGCCATCATCAAATGGGGCTATGACCTGATTCGACTGGCCTTAACAAATGTGACTTGCTCTGGCAAAAGGAGGCGGAAGTCGCCAATGATAAAACAAAAGAAATTAGCCAAAACACCAATAGGTGTAAATTTTTCAATTATCGTTTTTTGCATATATCAATAAATAAGATGTTATATTATATGAAAAAAATTGATTTAATAAAAATTTCACCTATTTCATGACAAATTTAATAAATTTGTGAAATTGATAAAAAAAATTCCGAGAATTTAAAATTTTTGGGAGTACCAGTTTCAAGAGCATTTTATAGCCTTCAGTCTTTTAGGAATACCATGTGTAATACCTCATTGGAAAGCTTATGCAATCTGCTTGCTAAAACTAGCCTCATTTGGTGGGTTTCCTATAGTGATTTGCTAAAACTAGCCTCATTTGGTGGGTTTCCTATAGTGATTTGCTAAAACTAGCCTCATTTGGTGGGTTTCCTATAGTGATTTCCATAAGTTTAAGGTTAAAAACACTGAAACTTTGTAATTTATGTCGAGTTTGTATTAAGGTAATAAACTTTGCATGCGTTTTTCTCGAAAATGTACTTCTGAGTAGCAATACATTCTAAAACTTCATATCTCTGGAACCAATAAAGATAGAATAATAATTTGTTCAACATTTTAAACAGAAATGATTGTTTATCATTTTAAGCCCAAAATATATAAAACTAAATTTTGGGACAACAGCCTCCTTTTGCCAGAGCAAGTCACAAATATGACCTTACCTATTTGGGCAGATCTGGCTGAGCATAACTTGACTATTGGATGGTTTCGTTTTCAAGTGAAGATCAATTCTTAAATGTGTCTTGGTGTGTGTGTGTGTGTGTGTATGTGTGTGTGTGTGTGGTGACTTGAGCGCCATAGAAGTGTTTAGATAAGAGATTATATATTTTTATCTGGTGATTATCAGTGCGTCTTGGTGCTGCGTGTTTTCTGAAGTGAGTACTAAAGGAGTTTCTCCTGAAAAAATGCACAGATCTTGGCTTCTAGACTTTCTTCCGTGCACTCCTTCCATCGTACGTGGTTTTAACAGTCACGTCTGAGCCTCAAGAACTGAGCACTGAACAGGCTTTTTTCTTACTTGTGTTTACTGTAGGCCTATTTAGGGCCTAATACAGTAGAAGTTTTGCTGTGGTTGGCCCATCCACCTGCAATAAGTTGTCTAACAACCTGCGACATGAACTCCTCAACTTCTCTTTGCCTCTTTTCCACAAGCACTTAATGATTGTCCGACTTCAATGTGCACTTTTGAACGTTGTAAGGAAGGCATTATCAAATTACAGTTGTATAATTAATGGCAGTTGTATTGTTCTAACTATTTGGCCAATTTATGGTCAGTTCGCCGAGTACCATTTACACCTGTTTATTCAGAAGACATTTTCCTGTTGTGCATAGGTAGTTTTTGTGTTTTGTGTTCTACGCAATTGCTTCCATTTTGCTGTTTTGCACCATTACTTGTTGGCTTTCGGAAAAGAAATCGAGTTTCAGCGCAAATGAGCACACAGTTTTTTCTCACAGATACTTTACAAAAGCAGCTTAACGCACTGAAAATTAGTTCCTTATTTGAAGTTTTCAAACGGAGATTTTTGTAATTATTTCTTTTCTATTGTTGTTAAGGAACCGCTTTTTTAAATAAATACATTCTATTTACCAAATTTGCTTATGGTATATTTAAGTTTATATATTGTGCTTTTATCAATATTTTATTTACTGTGTTCAGTTTGTTAATTATAAGTATATATTTGCACAGATAAATTCGTTTTACTTCTCATAGTAATCACAGGAGTTTTTGCTGTTCTTTATAACATAATAGGAATTTGGTTTAGATTTAATTAGCAGTTGATAAAGGTGTGAAGTAGTTAATGGCTGAGTGATTAACTCACCTGTCACCACTGTTCAGGGTTCAATTTGTTCTGTTCATCTGCGCCCAGTTTAGCTGTTAATTAACCAAAGATGACTTTTACCCAGAGAGTATTGTTGCAAGTATTATGCTGATTGGAAGTTGTTCCTGGTTAGCGACGCTATGTCTTACCGAAGGTCATTGGCGTCACCCTCCTCTAATGTCGAGGTTTGGACTGGCACCTCCCAAGTAGGGCCGTGGCGGAGTTACGCTGTTAGTGAAATCGTCTCAATTGGGATTTTGATTGAGAAGTTTATGACAAACCAATTGCTTGCTTGCTTGACGGAGTCAGTTGATTAAATCAGTCACCGTTATCATGTCGCGACCGTTGAGTACATTTAGACGTCTTTATTCAGAAGACATTTTCCTTTTGTTCTTAGCTAGTTTTTATGTTTTGTGTTCTACGCAATTGCTTCCATTTTGCTGTTTTGCACCATTACTTGTGACTTTCGGAAAGGAAATCGAGCTTCTACGCAAATGAGCACACAGTTTTTTGTCGCTCTAAACTCTACCTTACCTCTTCCAGTCTGTTTACGGATGTTAGTGCTCACCCAACTTCAATGTGAACTTCTGAACTTTATAAGGAGGACTCTGTTACGTATCATTGTATTGTATTGTATTACTGATTGTGACACAACAGCTACAATAACGAGAAAAAGACGCTATTGAAGACATTGATGATAATACTACCAATAACAATGATGGCATCATTAAAGAACTAATTAACTAATACTACTAACGCTACTACTGTTACTACTGCTGCTACTAATACTACTACTACTACTGCTGCTACTACTGCTAATGCTACTGCTGCTGTTGCTAATACTACTGCTATTACTGCTGCTAATACTACCAATGCTACTACTTTTACAACTGCTGCTACTACTGCTAATGGCAATAATATCAATAATAGTAATAATAATAATAATAATAATAATAATGAAACAATTGTTTTGTCAAGGTGTTTCAAGCGACGTCCTCGGTTCGTGCTGTCTGAAGACGGTCGATCGTTGTTAAATCTCTGGTTCATCCCACATCCTCTTGAGATCCTCACGATGTTTCGTCAGCTCAACGATCAAGATGCTCGACGTGCGCTCACTAACTTACTTACTATCGTTGGCGCTCTGCACGACATTCTCCAGTACCTGTTTGCGCATGCACGACTGGGAACTGCCTGGAGATTTCCATCGGTTGGTGGAAATGGAATGACTGCCGACTGGGGAGGAACGGATGCCATTGGTACGTCGTCGGGGGGGAATGCTCTCGGAAATGGTCTTACGTTTTTATCTGTGGAACTACGATTTGTGTGTTTGGAGCATGAATACTGATGATTATGAAAATATATACATACAGTCAGTCTGTACGTCTATACATATACATGCATGTATCCATATATGCGTGCATTGTGTATACATGCATGTTTGCACTCGTGTATATTGGTATGTGTGTATGTATGTTTGTATGTATCTGTGTGTTGGGTGTATGTGTGTATGTATCTGTGCGTTGGGTGTATGTGTGTATGTATCTGTGTGTTGAGTGTATGTGTGTATGTATTTGTGTTTGTATGTGTGTGTATGTAAGTGTGTGCAATGTGCATATGTATGTGTGTGTGTAGGTATGTATTTGTGTGTATGAATGTATAAATGTGTGTCTGTATATGCATCTGAGGATCAGTTTTGGTCAATAATTCGGGTGGCGATTATGATGATGATGATGATGATTTTGATGATGATTTTGGTGATTTTGATGATGATGATGATGATGATGATGATGATGATGATTTTGATGATGATTTTGGTGATTTTGATGATGATGATGATGATGATGATGATGATGATGATGATGATGACGATGATTACAGTAGTGATAGTACTAGAGATGAAGTTGATGCTGATCTCTCTCTCCATTGAAGGTGCTGCGTTGAGAGAGCTTCAGAAGCAGATGGACAATCTGTCACTGAAGACAGATCCTCAGCTGATTGGTCGTCTGCTTCTGTTGCGTCGTGACGTCATCTTCCAGCAGTTCGATCTCGTCATCAGACACACTCTTCGCGAACACTTCCTCTCCACTGGAAACATTCCGGCATTCAAGGTCAGCCTTCAATGAATTATTATTATGCATTTATTAGGCGCCAATTTCTAATGACGAGCATCAATCGATGGCGCTGAGCAATTGTGGGTGAAGGACTTGCTCAAGGTCCATACACAGTGACGTGTCAGAGGAGGAGGATCGAACCCATAGTGTTCTGCTCTACGTGTTACTCTAACCAATTGGCCACTGCACCCAAGATTGTTCTAGGAGTTGAAAATATTTGTGCAGCTTGTTCTGTAAAAAATGTGATAATTACTACTGACGTAGGCCTATGACTATTTTGTAACACTAACAGTAGCGTAGAAATAGGCGCAACACTGCGGTTGAATACAAGGAACGTTGCTCGTCGCTAAAATAAAGAAGTAACTGGAAGAAAAATGAATTAAATTAAGACCAGGTTGTAGCTAAACCTTGCTTATCAAATAACTTGTTTATTCAGTTTGATAATTAATTTAGGATAGTATAAGATAGCTGATTTACAGCTAAAAAAACTTTAAATATAGGTTACACAGGCGCCGTTGATTTTTAGTAAGGGTGCCCTCCTCTGTAAAAGTTTGGGAATCACTGCAGTCTGATGTCATATAATATGATGATGGATTTATATGGAGCCAATCAGCTTGTTTGTTGTGTTTGGGTGAAAGGCGGTGACAAGGGGAATGCACTTTGGTCTCCATCATCTGAGCAATGCTGGGAAACCAACCGTTATGTCGACTTGCCTCAACGTTCCTGAGCCACTGGAGGTGGGCGATGCAATGGCGCTGAAGCTTTACCCGTGGAGGAATTTCATCAACAGGTAAGCAACACCTGTAGGCACCAGGTGAGTGATTGACCTGGACAGGTATGGTTGCTTCACTGCGACATTGAGATTGATGAAGTTGTTTTTAGTTATTTTGTGGCATACGATGTTGGCTTTTAATTTTGAATCTGTTGGTATTTCGTTGGCTAAAATCTCCAGAGAGTCTTTTTGTCTGTTTTGCCTGAATGGTGCAGCTGGGTTTCGGTGTTCTATCTGACGGTGTTCTTGTTTGGGTGTTAGATACACCCAGGTGTTAGCGGTGTTACTGTGGTACCAGCCATATCTTGGTGTCGCACTCTGGTCTGAGGTCTCTTCTACCTGGGTTATGTTGAGATGTTATGTCTGAGTCTGTGAAAGATATCTTTAAAGTGTGTAAGTTTGTTCATGAATCTGAATGTTCTACCTGGATGTTCTATATGCATGTTCTATCGGGATGTTCTCTCCACATGTTCTATCTTGATGTTCTGTCTGCAGATAGAACACTCAGACAGAACAATGCACTTAGACATCAGTGTGATAGAAGATATAAGTTACAATTAAACAATAATAATAAGTTACAATTAAGTCCTGTGTCATTTTTTGTTTCCAGTAACGGTCCGTATGCAATGCAGTTCTCACAATGGCAATTGATCGAATATCACATCCAGACTTGTCTCTGTGGTCTGACTGATGTCAACCGGTTGGTCTTATACAACCTTTTATAAGAACCTCAAGACTTTCCTTTTTGACCGGGCTTGGGTCGGGAGCGCCTCTGAGTAGTTGCCTTGAAGGGGCGCTATATAAATTCCGTTGATTGATTGATTGATTGATTGATTGAACTCACTTAATATGCAGCATTGCACACGCAGTAACAAATGATGATGATGACGACGACAATGATAACAATTACTACAATGACGATGGGGAAGACGTCGTTGGTGATGATAATACTACATGCAAGCAATGATAGCCTCATTCATAAAATAAAAAAATACTGCTACTATTACTACCACTACTTACTACTACTATACTACTACTACTTACTACTACTAATACTACTAGTAATAATAATAACAATAATTATATTGATAATAATAATAATAATAATGATAATAATTATAATAATAACAATAAAAATAATAATAATAAGTAAATAAAAGTGATGATAAGCTTAATCTCTAAATTTTATATTGCTACTCCAAAGCTAAGCTCAGGTCTCTAGCTTGTTAACGATCGCATCATATAAATACGGTTATGTTAATGGTAATTGCAGATTTATATAGCACCACAACTCTAATCTAATGATGCAGTGATACTGAAGCCACCGTTAAGAGGTTTTCTTTTGGAGAGAAGCGTTTCTTATTCCCAGGGGATAATATCCGTCTTCTTCTATCCGCAGGCGAGTTGCGAACGCGGAGTTGGTGAGCATGGGTCTGCTGATGGAGGACGTCCTTCTCTACGGAACCCAGGACCCTGCATCGTTCTCAACGCCAGCTGACGACACACCGACGAACCCCGACCAAGGGAGTCGTAGAGGGTCGTTCGCTGGCCTCGACCCTGGGAAGAAGAGCGGGGGCAGTCTGTCACAGATCGGGCAACCGTTGGAGTCGTACGTTGCCATGAGGTCCTTCCTTCTTCTCTGGAAGCGGCTTGAAAGGTTCAAGCGCAACTGGGTCATCGCGAGGTTTGGGGTTGATGAACTCAACACGGTCGCTCTCTACAAGGCATACTGGTATGTTGACCTAATTCAGTCTAATCCAAAATAACACCTCATCTGATGTGATGTAATGTTATCTCATTAATATAATCCAATCAAATCTTATCTAATCTATCAAGGACCTATTCAAGGTCTGTTCTGTGTTGTGGTCTGCTATGATCTGTTTTTGTTTGGCCTCGTCTCTTATGCTATGATATTTTATGGTATGGTCTCTTATTGTCTCAATGGTATGGTCTGGTATGGTACTTTAGTATTGCTGATGTTTTCTGTTCTGTTTTACTGTGGTATGGTATCGTCTGGTATAAGACAGACAGACAGACAGACAGACAGACAGACAGACAGACAGACAGACAGACACAGAAAAAAGAGGCAGAGAAAGAGAAGAGAGAGAGAGACAGACAGAGGCAGACAGACAGAGAAAGAGAGAGACAGAGAGAGACAGAGGTAGAAAAAATCAGAGAGAAATTCGCTGTTTCGTTGCATCGCTTTCAGTCGTGAGTATCGGAAGGAAGTGATGTTGCCAGTGATGCAAAGCATCGCAAGAGATCACAACCAACCGGAAATCTATGATGCTTTGGCTGCGGAGGAGGACTCCATCATCCTACCTAAGGGAGTGTCAGAAACAGAATCGAAAACGCGTCAGGTAGACCGTTCGATCATTCTGCAAATTCTGTTTTCCCGTTCAAGTCATTTCTGGGTTACTGCCAACATCGCTTTGAAGAATTAAAATTAAAAATAATTACAGACTACACATTTCTTGATTACACATTCATTCTGAGTGAATAAACCAGTGATTGTAATCGTAAAGTTTCTTATGCGCTACTCGAAAGCCAAGCGCAGGGCACCAGCTTATTCACGGGCACTGAATTTTGTTTTTGAACTTATCATTTTGATTTTAGTATTTCGAGTGTAGTATTTCAAGTTTATTCTTTTGAGTCTAGTATTTAAAATTGATTGTGTGTAGAGTATGTTCTTACATGGTACTTCTCGTAGTTTGATATTTCTTATGTATTGTTTGGAGTTTATAAGTTCTAGATTTTCTTTTTTTCTTGTGTCTTCAGCTGGTGAAGCTTCTCGCACTTTTCGAATGTTATCTGATTCTCGAAGTAAAGAAGAAACTGCAGAAGGAACTGACGTTTGCGGTGGCCGAGAGGGCGCGAGAGGAGAACGCCCTTCCAACTGACCTCTGGAAAAAACCGGTCAGTATGCCAGGCATAGGATGATGACGAGGCTTCCGAAGGCGCTATATAAATGCACAGATGCATACGTACATACTTTCTGATACGAACATAAATAGGTTCACACATATATACATTACATACATGCATCAATGCATATATATTATAATTATACATACGTACATATGTACATACACGCACACTCATACACTCATAAAACACAGATGTATATCATACACATGCACATACATACACACACACACACACACACACACACACACACACACACACACACACACACACACACACACACACACACACACACACACAATACATGCACAAAACAGACATACAAGCTTTTCGTTTATTGGACCTAGACTTTTTAACTCTCCTCTGTGTCTGTACATTCTGATCAGTTGCTTGTATCATGATGAGCACCTCTGAGTAGGAATCTGGAAGAGACACTATATAAATTCTGATTGATTTTTTTCTGAAGTTAAAACTTACCTCTTTCAAATTGCTTTTCGACCATAGGCTGCCTCTCTGTCTTAAGGACTGATATTTTGGATATTAAGCTGAGATTACGGCTTGTTTTTGGTGTGCCATTGGTTGATGCCTTTTGTATTGGACACTGGCACTATAGCAATTACAATGTGTATCTTCTGAGAGACTGTTTTGTTGACTGTTTCGTTTACAGTCGATCCACGAGTCGTTTACGCTGACGAGACCACAGGTTGCGGAGGATTTCATCGAGCGGTTGATGTCCGATGCAGAGATTGTTGAGGGTAAAGTCACATTCAGAAAAGACACCCTCACCACCCACCTGAATGAACTGTCACAGAGCGTCATGGCCAGAGAGAAACTCAACTATGAAAGGTTAGCAATTCATTCAATGAATCCTTGGCTGAGGTCGTGTGTGAAAGAAGATCTATATATACGTTTGCAGGTTGAAGACATGTCTTTGGGAGCGTGCTTTATCAACCGTCGGCCACAAATATTGGAGCAGTCTTCCTCCTTCGATTCACTCTGCTGACTCAGTTGAGTCTTTCAAGACTAAACTTATGACTTTTATGTGCGCTAAGGCTTATATTGATTAGTGATTTTATTGCGATGTTTTTGTGACGGCATCTCTGTACCAGCTTGCTGTGTTACGGTGCCATAGAAATTGTCGATGTTATTATTATTATTTATTTATTTATTTATGCCCCAAGATACATATGATCCCTTGGGGACTTATATATTAATCTGTTAATTATTAGTAGACTTAATCATCTAGAAACTGGATTATTTTGCTGTAAGGCCATAGAATTGCTTTCAACGTGTATCTATTCCAAGGAACTTGAAATATCATTTGTCTTTCTTGCAGTTATTCTTCGTTTTATGAGAATCTACTTCGAACAAATCACCAGACGCTCTACCAGAAGGAGCGGGTCAGTACTTCTGTCAAGCTCTACTTAAAATGTTATTATTTAGATAGATTTTCAAGGTATGGGAAGGTAAGAGTGGGTGGGATGAAGAAGACAGGTAAGCTAAGGTAAGTCAAGGTGAGCTCTATGGTAAGTCAAGATAACCTATGTTAAGTCAAGGTAAGCTAAGGTAGGCTGAAGTAAGCTGAGGTAAGTTAAGGTAAACAAAGGTAAATCAAGGTAAGGTAAGGTAAGCTGGACAAGGGAAGGTAAGGCAAAGCAGGTCTTTTGTGAGGCATGTGTACGAATGGAGCTATGGAAAGTGTTGAGATATGTACATAACGGATTGGAGTCAATCAAGTCAACCTTATGACTTCTGTAGTGCCGTTGTCAGAATGCAGAAGGAATTAGTCATTGGTTGCTTCAACTGAAGAACAAACATTCAAGATTCATAATGCAATGGAGCAGCAAAGTTCAATTCCAATTGTTATAATTATTATCACTATTATTATGCATTTATAATGCATAGCCGTCTCTCAGGATAGGAGGTTCGAACCCCTACTCTCCGCGTTACAAGGCGACCACTTTAACCAATTGGCTACCATGTCCCACCATGTAGATTAGATTAGATTAGATATCTTGTGTGATTGGACTTTTGTCATTTCTTCATTAGGAAGTAAAGCATCTTCACGATCAGCTGAAGTCTCACCAGTCAAGCGTGTCCGTTGAGGTTCAGTTCCAGTTGGCTGAGTCGAGTCAGGATCTGCTGATGGAGGTGATCGCTCTGCGAGCAAAGGTGGCTGAGATGAAAGAGATGACTGTGAGGCAGGAACAGGATGTTCGTGATCGAATACGCCAGGAGTACGATGATCTTGTTCATGGCCTCGTCCGATCGATCTTTGATCTCAAGACGAAGTTCGACGAGTTCAGGTGAGATAAGAGTTATTATGATCGCCATCATCACCATTACCATCACCACCACCAACCATCATCATCATCAGCAGCTGAAGCATTATCTGCTTTTGCCAATATCCTCCCATATTTTGAAGAATTAATCTTGAAGAAAATGATTTAAATGATGAAGCTTATGACACTGGCGAAGCTGAAGATGATGGTGTGATGATGATGATGATGATGATGATGATGATGGTGTGATGATGATGATGATGATGATGATGATGATGATGATGATGATGATGATGATGATGATGATGATGATGATGATGATGATGATGATGATGATGATGATGATGATGATGATGATGATGATGATGGTGTGATGATGATGATGATGATGATGATGATGATGATGATGATGATGATGATGATGATGATGATGATGACGATGACGATGACGATGACGATGACGATGACGATGACGATTATGACGACGACGACGATGGTGATGGTGATGATGATGATGATGATGATGATGATGATGATGTTTAAACGGATTGTGATTGATTGATGTGGATGATGATGGTTGATGCGGTTCATTCAGGAAGGAACTCTATGATGACATTCTGCAGAAGATCAGTCTCACTCGTACAGAGGCCGTAGACGCAGTCACTCGCCTCGCTCAAAGAACAGGAGCCAATGCAGGTAACACACACCACAAACAACAACAACACCACCACCAATACTAACACCACTACAACCACCACCAACACCACCTACAACAACACCACTACCACCAGCAAATAACACCACCACCAATGCTGACACCACTACAATACCGCCAATGCTAAAACCAATACTATTATCAAAACCACCACTATCACCAATACAAACAACACCACAGAGCTTCACCACTACCACCACCACACCACCACCACCGCCGCCACCACCAACATGATCGCCTAAAACACGACCACCACTAACACCACCAAAGCATCACCATCGTCACTGCCTCCACCACCAACACCAGCACTTACACCAAGACCAACACCATCAAAAACACCAGCACAGTCACCACCACCACCACCACCACCACACCACCACAGCAGCACCAGTTTCGATTGCCCTGATGTTTCATAATAGCCGGCTATTAGCAGTGCTTGTAAACTGAACCTCCCGTGAACCTTGAACTGCCTGTTGTTCCATCACAATCTGTTGTTATCTCTGATGTCCCTTCAGATGCGGAGGCGATGAAGCGTAGCGTAGCAACGACGGAGCAGCTGAGAAGCCTCCAGGAAGATAAGCATGCAATGAGCATCGTGCTGCTGAAACTGCGAGCGATGAGCAAATGGAGACTGCAACACGAAACAGGCGCCCATGCCAAACAGGTATTCTGACAACTATTCACCTATTAACGACAATGAAATCGTCTTGTTAGATTAATTGTATCACGCTTCTTGTTTAGATAATTTTCTTTATTGTCTTTTAGATTATTCAGTTACAATTTGAGTATTTATTTATGGAACAGTCGTTTTACTATATAATTATTTCTGTAAGAGTATTTGTTTACTATATTAATTAACTCCAATGTAAATGCTGGAGAAAGGACACTGAATTGAAAATGTTCGCTGATCCGACAGAATCTAATGTGATAGGACATGTTAGCCAAATGGTTGGAGCACTCAGCCTGTAACGCGAAGAGTATGGGTTCGATCCTCCACTGGAATGGTTACTGTGTAGGGACCTTGAGCAAGTCCTTCACTCACGATTGCTCAGCGCCATCGATGTTCTGTCATATGGTCGTGTGTGCCTTCTGAACTTTGGAAGGAGGTCGATGTCAAGTGCAGATGTATTGTATATTGTATTGTATTGTATAATGAAAGAAGCCAAGTATGTGCTTAACCAAATGACAAGTATGTGCATAATAAAAGGACAAGTACGTGCTTAATCAAGTAACAAGTATGTGCTTAATCAAATAACAAGTATGTGCATAATAAAAGGACAAGTATGCGCATAATCTGTTGTTTACCGGATGTGACGATGTTGTTGGCAGAAATTACATCTCGTGAAGATGGTAGAGATGAGCGCAAAGGATCGAATCAAGGATCGAATGGTTAACGACAAGGAGAAGCAGCTTTTTCAGGAGCAGATGAGCGCTCTTCGATCAGCGCTCAAGATCTCGCAGGCTGAGAACGATGCCATTCGAAAGGATCTTGAGAAAGAGGTATTAACAGGTGGCTCTCTGTTCTTAGATGATAATGAGAGATTTTTGAAATTCCATAATTGCTTGTTACCTTTGAGTGATGCAGTTTCAGTTGAATTTGTACTATATTCATTCAGTAAAAGTCTACTGCCTTGCCCTGTAGAACTATTGGTAATTTTTTACCTTTACCTTCTATGTTATCTTTAGCTTTTTATGTTACATTTACCTTTTATGTTACCTTTACCTGTTCATGTCACATTTACCTTTTATGTTACATTTACCTTTGTGTGTTACCTTAACCTCTGTGTTACATTTACCTTTTTATGTTACCTTTACCTTTTATGTTACCTTTACCTTTTTATGTTACATTAACCTTTTATGTTACCTTTACCTTTTTAAGTTACATTAACCTTTTTTATGTTACATTTACCTTTTTATGTTACATGTACCTTTATTGAATTTTGGCATTTTGAAAGCTGCCTCACATCGCCTGTGAGCAAGTTTCCAAAGGAAGGCTATACAAATGTAATCTGGTTACGTTGTTTTGAATTGTAATTGTGTCTAATGCACAAGGCATCAACCGATGGCAAACCAAAAGTAATATTGTGATTGTAATCAGAACATTGTCGTCTGTGTTCAGATGAGAGAGAAGACGGATAAGAGTCATTCGACTCAACAGCAGGCTCTGAGTCTGAAGCAACTCGAAGAGGCTCGACTCTCCAAGATCAAGAAGCTGGTCAGCAGATGACATAGACGTTATCATGATCATGACGATAAATATTGTTTCTATATGTTCGGCGTCAATTTGTGCCGTGCTTTTATCATTGTGATTGTCACCATCATCATCTTCATCATTGGCTTCATCAGTGAAATCATCATCCTCATCATCTTCATCATCATCATGATTGTAATCATCATGTTGTCATCATCATGATGATCTTCATAGTGAAGCAAATATACAGTACATTCATCATCTTCGTCGGCAACACCATTATGGTCATCACGCATCATCATTGTCGTTGACATCATCATTATCATCGCCATTATCATCATCATAATCATTATCATCATCATAATCATCATCATAATCATCATCATAATCATCATTGTAATTGTCAACTTAATCATCATAATCATAATCATAATCATCATTATCGATATTTGTGACTCATCTTTCTTTGAGTGCAGTGGAAGTCGCAAACTTAGGTTAGTGTTGATGATATGTTGTTGGATGTGTAGTGCACTGAATTGGAGGACAACAAAGGTCGACTGCAGATGATGTCAGAGGAGCAGGAGAAGAATCGACGACTCCAGTTGCTCAGTCAGGAGAAGGTCAAGAAAGACGTTGACTCCGTCCGCAAACAACTCCAACTCGAACGATCGCTCAAGCTCAACGCATTCCAATGTCTCGAGGATTTACGTGCCGAGGTTGATGTTGAAACCAGTCTTCTGGGTTGTGTGTTCTGGAAGCCAAGATGCATGCTTTGGTGTCCAAGACTTAAATGCCTTTGGAATCCAGGGACTTAAATGCCCTCAGAGTCCAAGGCTTAGTTGCCCTCGGAGTCCAAGACTTGAATGCTCTCAGAGATAAAGACTTCAATGCCTTCAGAGCCCAAGACTTGAATGCCCTCGGAGTCCAAGACTTGAATGCCCTCGGAGTCCAAGACTTGAATGCCCTCAGAGACCAAGACTTAAATGCCCGTGGAGTTCAGGGTCTCAAATGCCATTGGAGTCCAAGACTTTAATGCTGTGGGTGTCCAGGAACTCAATACCCTTGGAGTCCAAGACGTAAGTGCCCTCGGAGTCCAAGACTTGAATGCCCTCGGAGATCAAGACTTCAATGCCTTCGAAGTCCAGAAACTGAAATGCCCTTGGAGTTCAAGGCTTAAACGCCCTCGGAGTACAAGACTTTATGCAGTAAGATGCCCCTTTACTAGCAAGTCAACTTGAATTATATTTAAATAACGAACACCTTTGCCCCAAAGTTGATGTGATGAATAGGCAACTTGGTTACCAACATCAGCCTATCTGAGTTGACTTTTAGAATAGGTGTGCACTTGATTTCGTAGATTATTTAACATACCTACTGTCGATGTCATTTGGTAAATTTGTTTCAATTTGACAAAAATTTGTTGATTCTTTATAGATAGGCGACAGTGGATCCGTCGCAACGACCCGACCCCACACAGCAGCTGTTGTCTGTAAGTCATTTGCACACTGACATCTGTGGAGTCATTGTAATTGAATTGTTATCTGACATTTATATAGCACCACATCAAGAAGAAACTTATCAGGGGCGCTCACAACCCAAACCAGTGAAATTACTGTTGCGTGTGGAAGATGATGATGAGGATTCTGATGATGATGATGATGATGATGATGATGATGATGATGATGATGATGATGGTGATGGTGATGGTGATGGTGATGGTGATGATGATGATGATGATGATGATGATGGTGATGGTGATGATGCTGTTCATCTATATTTATCAGGTTCAAGGTCATCGCGGGTGAACTCTGCTGCTCCGAAATCGGCCGCCCGAATAATCCGGGCGACCAGCGCCCCCTTTCGTCCGGTGTTGGCATTGACTGAACCAAGATGTTCATCATCTGCGATTGTCGACTCTCAGGACTTGATTCCCAACAATGCGACCGAGTACAAGAAACTGCAACGCCCCAAAACGGTATGTTGCCCCCAACAGGCACTGAATGTTGCCCCAACTGAATGTTGCCCCAACTGAATTGTTGCCCCAACTGAATGTTGCCCCAACTGTGAGCAATTGAAAGAGGGTTGCTTCATAATTGAAATTTATATTAATTGATTGTCGAACCTACAAACTGCTTTATAAATATCTATATTATGCTTTTGAAAATATAAATATTGACATTGTGTTTTTGAAAACTTTTTCTAGTTAAAGGGATGCTACATATACCAGGATTTACTTGGAATTACATAACAGGATTCTATTCAGAAACTTCTGTACTGTATTTTTATTAGTATTACACATTTGTTAAAAACCAATATCTAATGACCAAGAAGCAATCGATGGTGCTGAGCAATTGTGAGTGAAGGACTCGCTCAACGTCTCTACACATTATACTGACCAAGAACTTGCAGACTTGATTTGATATATGGTGCTGGTGCTTAAGCTGGCCTCCCTGTCACAACTTTTGTATGGCTTTGAGAAATTTATGAGACTTGTTCGCTCTCCATTCATGTCATTTCTAGTTTAATTCACGCCCTTTTCTGCACCAGGATGGACGTTGGTAAGCACTAACTTTGCTGGACTTTCAGTATCGGTAGCTAATATTCTGAAGCTTCAGTCTGTTCATAATGCTACTGCCCATCTTATTGGAGATGTCCCCAGGTTTAGCTATGTAGCTTCCTTTATGTGGGATACTTTGCACTGGCTCCCCATCCAACAGCATATTCAGTTTAAGATGCTGACTCTTATCCTCAATTGTCTTGTTGGTCTGCTCCATGCCTCTCATACCTTAGGGACTTCTACATTTCAGTCTTCTCGGTCATGGGTCATGGTACCCTTCGGTCAGCTGCCCTTGGACTCCTGATTGTCCCTCGTGTGCATACTGCTACAGCTCAGTCCAGAAGCTTTGCCCATCTTGGACCCACCAGGTGGAATCGCTGCTCAGTTTGTCCCTTCCACAGTTTCTCGCAAGCGCCTGAAGTCTGTATTATTCAACAGCAATTTCACTGGTTCTGGTTGGGAGCGCCATTGATCATCATGAGTTTATTCTTGAAGTGGAGCTTATTTATGTGAGATTACTATTACAATTAAAAGCTAAGTTTATTCATTGAATGGTTCCAGGGTAACATCCGCTTTCGAAACGTTTTGGCAAATCAGCTGCTGAACGAACTTGATCCGCCAAGTCATCGAGAGTTCGCACGGATAAGGTCGGCGGTAGCCACAGAAAGGTCACAGTCCCACGAAACGTCAACGGCTGGACTCAGGCCCCCTGCAGCATACTAACTCACGATCCTTATAACTACCAGATATTCCATGTGTGATAATCTGTCACTTTTCCGTGTTTCTTATTATGTGTTTTCCACCTATTCAATTGTAATTGCAATCACGGAGTTATATATCACGCCTCTTCTTGACGAGAGACTCATCACAGACTTTTTCCTTCCATTTTACACCGAGTTTACGTAAATATCTTCTTACAAAAGTTTATTTGTATAAGTTTCAGATATTTCAGGTGTTGCACAAGTTTGTAATTTTTGTTGGAATTTGATCACATATTTCTATAGCTATTTTTCACGATTTGTCAATTTTTTATTTCTCGTTTAACTCAGACATGAATATACCGTGCAAGTATTGACTTCCTGTGACACATCATGTGGCTTCAGCAAAGTTGCTGATGAAATTTATTTATGATTTTGTTCAGGTTTATTTTTGTCACTATTGTTACTTTGCTCTTTTAGAGATAAAATCAGAGTTATTAAAGATTTTAGTAAGTTGTTTGGCGTAATTTGTAATTCTTTTCCAAGGAACCAGCTGGACTTGAGAAGTGTCATGGCACATGCCCAGATAGTGAGACTATGTCATGCCCTGGCAGGAAGGTGGGTACCGGGTATCTCGCCTAGGATTTGACTGGGGAGACAACCTGCCAGGTCATATCTACCTCATATACCATGGACACTTCTGGAGCAGCACAATACTGGCAGCCTTCAGTGTTGTGTGTTACCGGCCGGTGTGGAGCTTTTATGGCCATGGCAGTAATAGTTATCTACATCCACTGGATTTTATTCTTTGGGCAATATACGGACAAAACTATCTGTGAAGACTAGCCATTTCATAACTACGCTCCCATAATGTTTGCAATCCCGAGGGATCATAATTATAATGCAACTCTGGCAGGCCCGCATTAAGGGGGGTGCTGCAACACCCGGGCCCGCAGCTTTGAGGGGCCCGCATTTTCGGAAGTACGGTACATTATTTTTTTTATTGCACTTGTAACTGGACCCGCGCTGATGGCTATAATATAATCACAGCACCCGGGCCCGCACTAGCCTTAATGGGGCCCTGAACTCTGGAAAATAATAATAATAATTGGCCTAATGACAATTATTAATAATGACAGTAATAATAATTTAAAAAAAATAATATTCTTTCTGGATGACTCGTTTTTAATATAACCCTAATTCATTTTGTTACATTGTTCTGCACTTTCTTTAATAGGCCTACTAGCTGTACGTGTTCTCCTATATATACGGGTGCAACCCGAAATCCGAATACTGAAACGAATTTCAGCCTGATCCCCCAAATCGATTTTAGACTAAAAGTACAAATGAACACTTGAAAAGACATTATATCGAGATACATCAAGGCCACGCTAGGTCTATGAGTTTACAATTTAACTTTGAATAATTTTCTGGAGTTCGGCCGCATTCGATAAAACATTTTTCGGGAAATCGGGCTTTTGTGTATTTTCAGCCATTCGGGTTCGGGGATTCGGGCATAAATACGAGTTTACGATGATAATGGAACGCCCTACATTAGCGCAACTCGTAAATAATTATGTAAACAATATTTGAAGATGGCGGCTTCTATAGACGTGCAATTCAACGTCTTGCTGAATAAATTTCGCGAATTTGTAAATTCTAGCTGCTACAAATGCGGCTACGAAGAAAATAACACAAAGGAGAATTTGATACATATTCTGAAAGGCCTAACTGCCGCCTTACGGCTAGATGAAAATCGGTAAAATGTTTAGCACTTAATGAGCGATATTACAAGGCATACTGATCAGAACCGGCTGCAGTTAGCTATCCATAGGCATAGTAAAAGATATTTAGGTTAGAAATTATGTTGTAAATAAGCGAATAGTTTAACAGGATAGTCGTGTACCAATCTACTTGGTTATTGGCGTCCCTGAGTCAAAAAATAGTTTACAGTTTTCACATTTACTTGGGAAATATTTCATCTTCTTCGTTTTATGTTGTCGCACTAGCGTAGTTTTAAACTTATGTTGAAGTGTTTGGCTATTTTTAGAATTCTTGTCCGAAGTCATGACCTGGAGTTAGTAATTTCAATTCTTAATCGCTATCACGTGGTCTTTCATCGTCCAAACTTAACGGCAGATGATGTGATCGACTTGGATTTGATTTGCGAGTGTTTTCGTTTGTTGAGAAACTGTTGTGCTGGGTCAAAGGTGAATCAGGTGACAATCGGCCAATGCTCGGAGTTCGTTCATAATCTGCAGAACATTTTCAGCAGCTGTGCCAGATTTTCTCGGCTCTACCAAGGAACAGATCAGGACAAGATTAGCCAAGGTTAGCTATAAATAGTTACATACATACATCATAATCATACATACGTACATACTTATATACATACATACAGGCATGCATGCATACATAAAAAAATACATACACATGCATACATACCTATATACTCGCATACATACGCACATACATACCTACGTACTTACACACACATACATACACACATACATACTCATTCATACATACCTACGTACACACATACATACATACATATATACATGCATATATTACCATGGCAACTCTTGCTCACTTAGTTCCAATAGCAACTGTTGCCATGGCTACAATGATGGTTTGGGTTTCGTTTTAGCCGCTTTAACCACTTTACGATGTGCAGTCCAGTTTGTCGGCAACTGCATTTCTGGATGTCCAGAGAATGTTGAGATTTTCTGGAGAGACTTGTTCCCAGTTCTTGGGTGAGATTGTAAACGGCTCGTACGTCTTCGATTAATCTTATCTTATCCGACTTCTACTGTGCGTTGTGGAGTACATAAACGCTTTGCTTAGTTTCTTGGCAACCACTGTCATTGCATTTAACATTGTTCAGTTGCCATAGCAGCTGTTGCCATGGTTAGATCATTCTAATGCAGCATTCAATGTGTTGAGTCACTTCGGCTGGCACACACATGACTTTTAAACTTATCCATTTTGAGTTAATTTAAAATAATTTAATTATTGAAAAATTTCTATCGTACATGTAATTGCTTTCCTGCAGAAACAAGTAATTAACAGTGATTAACGAGTAACTTTGGCATGACTGAATTTAATTTTTTATTTTCCCGAAAGTGAGCTGATGTCGATCAGCGATGTTCCTTTGAAGAGCTACAGCTGCATGGTCATCTACAACTTCCTTCTCAGTCCATGCCAAGCTGACCAGTTCATGGACATGGATGGTAGTCAGCTGGTCGTCAGTCAGGTGCTTGTCCATCTGAGGGAGGAGGACAACGAGTGGGGGTAAGGTCACTGGAGAGTGTGGGGAGAGTTGGCTTTTATCAGGGAGTCAGTCAGTCAATGTTCATTTGTTCACACTTTTGGTCAGTCATTCATTTATTCTTTCGTTCATTCATTCATGCAGTTGCGTAGTTGGCTGGTCAGTCAGTCAGGCAGTCAGTCAGGCAGTCAGTCAGTCAGGCAGTCAGTCAGTCAGGCAGTCAGTCAGGCAGTCAGTCAGTCATTCTTTCAGTCAGGCAGTCAGTCAGGCAGCCAGTCAGTCAGGCAGTCAGGCAGGCAGTCAGTCAGTCAGGCAGTCAGTCAGTCAGGCAGTCAGTCAGGCAGTCAGTCAGTCAGTCTTTCAGTCAGGCAGTCAGTCAGGCAGCCAGTCAGTCAGGCAGGCAGTCAGGCAGTCAGGCAGTCAGTCAGTCAGTCAGGCAGTCAGTCAGGCAGGCAGTCAGTCAGGCAGTCAGTCAGTCTTTCAATCAGTCATTCAGTCAGTAATTCAGTCTTTCAATCAGCAAGTCAGTCAGTCAGTCTTTCAGCCAGTCAGTCAGTCAGTCAGTCAGTCTTTCAGTCAGGCAGTTATTCAGTCAACCAGTCAATGAGTCTTATTTCAGTCATTCAGTCAATCTTTGAATCAGTGAACTGGTCAGGTAACACAGCAGTCAGTTAGCTAAGCCAAGCATTTAGGTGTGAAAAATTATAATGAAATAACTGTACAAATTTCTCCTTTTTAAGAAATTTGACTGAAATTAAATTCTCAGCTGTAAATTGTTTTTGACAGTCTCTACATCATTCAACAACTTCTATCTATGAAAGAAACGATGAAAAGATTTTGGACTTCTCTGAACGCCTCAGAGCGGTGAATCTTTCTTTACGATTTCTCGTTTATAGTTTTTATTAATTAGTTTATAAATTATACAGATGCAGGGCAATTGTTATCTTTTTTATCAGTTAAATGAACTGGTCGATATTTCATGACTGATGAGTATTTCCTACGCATGCGATACGTGTTCGTAGTAGAATAGTGTGTACTTATCTAGGAAACATTGTTTTTTAGTCTATAGTAAATTACTAATTACTGGATACTAATTAGTCTACGCACCAATGTCTAAAGCCCAAGGCATCAACCGATGGCACACCAAAACCAAGCCTAATCAGGTCAATATTCAGAAGATCAGTCTGTAAGACAGAGAGACAGCCTATGGTGGATAGGGAATTTGAAAGAGGCAAGTTTTAAGTTGAGAACGAAATGACACAAGCGATTGTACCCATCTTACTTTTGTGTTAAATGATTTTCTCATCTGTTTTTTTATGGTTTATAAAACCTGTAGTGAGAATCTTCTAGAAGTCCTTCTTCTTGGCCTGGAGTCGGCCGATAAAGAGTCAAAGGATGGAGAAGTTTCGGCTGCTGGTCGAACGGATGCAGTTGATGAAACGAACGTCACTTATGTTGCTGAGCTCTTCTCGTCTTCTGTAGATGCTCTTCTGAATCCTGTCGAAGCTCCAGCTGAATTGGTTAGCAGGATGTTGTGTTTGTTGAGAAATAATGAGAGTTTAACAAACCTATGAAGCCTCTAGTTTTGTCTTGTGGTTTGTTCTGGGTTGTACATGGTCTAGTGGTTAGCATTCTGGACTGTCAGCCGAAAGATATGGGGTTCAAATCCATGCCATGGTAGAAATTTTGTTTAGATTCTGCTCCACCTGCACCCCCTAACCAACTCAGCTGTACACTGACCGTACACTGTCGGTGGGAAGATGAGACGGCGAGTTAGAGGACTGGCCACCCACACTCATGTGCTGAGGCTAAGAAAAGGAAGTTGCTGACACTTCATACTCATGGCTGCCTCAGGGCTCGATTAAGGGACTGCTCTTCTACTGCTTGGTAGCGTTTTATTTGACATCCAATGCTGTGTTGCGCTGTGTGTGTGTCTGATTGTGCGTTTGTATTGTCTATGAAACACATAGATGGGAGTCTTGTCTGTCTGCATTGTCTTTGTCTGTCTGTCTGTCTTTCTGAGTGTCTGTCTATGTGTGTGTCTGTTTGTGTGTGTCTGTCTGTGGGCGTGTGTGTATTTGTGGGTGTGTGTCTAGACGTTGAGATGCTTTTTCTCTTTAACAGCAGCATCCGAAGCTTCTCTATCAGATGCTTGATTGTCTTTGTGCTTCGACGTCAGTGCCTCGTCTTTTATCTCGACTGCAGACAGATTCCTCCATCCTCAGATCTTCCATCCGTAAGTTTTATTTTACAGCACACAGGTTACATTTCTCCATAACTAATCGTAATCGTAAATTCTAAACTCTAAAGCACAGCTTTAAAACCAGGCACAGGGCACCAGCTTATTCACAAGCACTGCATTGTGTCAGAGGTTTTGAAGGCTATTTCCTCACATTCTGTAACAATCATATCGTTCATTTGATGTTCCTAAGTACCCTTAGCTGCTTTACACACTTTCTACATAAATTGGCTTGTTTAGCTACATTATCAATCAATCAATCAATCCATCAATCAATCTTTTTATTTAAACCATTTTACAAGGTACAAGGCATTACAACATAACATAACTATATAGGCAACAATAGGAGACCCAGAAGGAGTCAAGACCCCGCTATGATAACGTTTTCAACATAGTCTTGGTGGCAGCATACAGTCAATTCCTAAATCAATAATAACAGATAATGTTATAAGAAACTTAAATGAATCTAATTAAATAATCTTAAACTCTAAATGAATAGGACTAGGTCCTAGCAGCTTATTTAAGATTTTCTTTTCTTTAAAAATTTATTTTAAAACTATCTATTAAAGTTTTTCAGTTTTGTGAGATCTCTTCTTGAACCATTAGGTTTTGATACTACCGGGGTATTCTCGACCATGATTTCACTTGAGCTGACCATCGACTGAGAAGGTGTTGTGCGCTGTGGGAGTAGTGCTATAGAATTCCAATTAGATCGGATTTAAGGTTTTCCCATTTCAGGTTTGGCTGACCATAGAAATCTTCGTTCAGCCTTTCGGGTGATTAGTTGTTACACACACTTCAACAATGCAGCATTGCACTTTTCCCTGGTTGAGCCATCCACCTAGAGTGGCCTCCCTTTGGATCCACCTGGAATGGCTTCCATTTGGATCCACCTGGAATCGCCTCTATTTGGATCCACCTGAAATGGCCTCCATTTTGATCCATCTGGAACAGATTACCTTTGGATCTGCGAGTTGTCTTAACTAGGGATTCTGCATTCACTTTCTATAAACACTCGAAACTGTTCTTTTCCACTGGGGTTGGGCTGAGAACGCCTCTGAGTAGTTATCTTTGAGAGGTGCTACATAACTGCTCTGAATAAATAAGAAATGTTTAAAAAAATTCCCCCATTTATGGGATTTCCATTTATGGAATGATCAACTGGTGACGTCTTTGTTTGACAGGGTTGTTGAGTGCAGTCCATGGGAGTGGTGTTCTCCAGGGCATTCCGTCTGAAGCCTCAGATGAAAAGGAAGCTCTGGAGACTGAGGAAGGATCGCATAAAAGTCCTTCCACTTTCGGACTAAAGAGAAACCTTGTTCGTCTGATTGGAAATCTCGTCTACAAACACAAAGCCAACCAGGACTTGGTGAGCAACGCCATTATGCAACCAAGTTACTTTTGAGTTAATTTTTAGTTAGTTTTGCATTACTCTTGGGTTACTTTCGAGTTACTGTCGAGTTAATTTTGAGTTACTTCCGCGTTGCCATCGAGTTACTTTCAAGTTACTTTCGAGTTACTTTTGAGTTGCTTTTGAGCTACTTTTGAGTTACTTTTGAGTTACTTTTGAGTTACTTTTGAGTTACCTTTGAGTTACTTTTGAGTTACTTTTGAGTTACTTTTGAGTTACCTTTGAGTTACTTTTGAGTTATTTTCGAGTTATGCAAATGGTCACTTGTTTTGATCTGTGAAGAGTCGTGTTGACAGTGCTTTAGAGAGTTCTGTAAAATCAAGATGTGCTAACTGTTCAGAATCTTACATACGAATTGTAATGAATCTGATCTAAACAGGTCTTGAGATTTGAAGGTTTTAGTTTGCTTGTCAACATTCAACAAATTAAAAGTACTGTTGGGAAGGGAATCCAGTGTTTGAGCTCTGTGTGTCTGTGCGAGCTTTGTGGGGCTCTTAGGAGGAGGTGCTTGATAGTATAGTGGTTAGTGTGTTGGACTGTCAATTGAGAGGTTGGGGTTCAAATCCCCACCAGGGCAGAAATTTGGTTTGAGAATTCTGCTCCACCTGCACCCCCCTTGCCAACTCAGCTATAATGAGTACACTGAATGTACACAGTATGTGGGAAGATGAGGCGGCGAGGGAGAGAACTGGCCACCTGCCCTCATATGCCGAGGCTAAGAAAATGAAGTTGCTAACACTCCATACCCATGGCAACATCGGGGATAGTTTAAGGGAATGCTCTTCTTCTTCTACAAGCTCTATAGAAAGTGTTTAGATACATACATACATCCATACTCTTGTTGAATGCTTTTGCATATTCACTTGGATTAGTCGCCTGCCTCCTTTCGACCCTTTCTTCCTTCCACTGGAAAACCTGCAGAGTTGCTATTTCTGTGTGTTGTAGGTGAGAGAACTGAACGCAATTCCACTGATCCTCGACCAGACGAAGATCGACGACACAAATCCTTGTATCCTTTTGTTATGCCAAAGTCTGTTTACTGTTGCTGTGTTGTTATCAGTAATATAATTTACCCATCGCCGACAAATGGTTGGCGTCAGGAACTGATGATGATGAGGAGGAATGTACATAGACATTGCCTTTGAGGTTTTTAAAAATGCGCTATATAGAAGTGTTCAGATAGGGTCATCCATAAAGGACGTCCTACTTTGGACCCCTCCCTCCTTTGTCCACGTTTGGCCTTACCCTCCCTCTTTGCATACGTCTGTGCCCCCCGGCAGAGTATTAAGCCTAGATTAGGCTCTTCTGGTGATCTCGCCGGGCTAACTGTGCAAGGGGATTGTATACTTTGATATGCTTGCGTCCAGCAAAGGGTCCTGACTATATAGATGGTTTGCTGACTGAAGTTGGTGTTTAAGGCAGAGGTTGTATTGAAATACCAAATTCAGATACACATCGACGCATTTGGCTAACCCTCCCCCCCCCGTTTCTTGTAAATCATTATAGATATTTAGCAGTTTGTGTTACCCTGTCTTATTTCCTTGACCTGGCCTAGTTATCGTCCAATGGGCTGTCTTCACCATAAGAAACCTTTGCGAGGGCAATGTCGAGAATCAGCGGGTCATAGCCGAGATGCGACTGCAAGGCCTCGCGGACAACGTCACTTCCCTGCGAGAGTTTGGCGTAAAGGCAGAACTGAAGGACGGAAAAATCGTCGTTCAACCTGACGACTAGATTTAATAAACTATTTCAAACTGTGGCACAACATTTTTCAGATCTATGTCAAAACTAACCTGAATTAACCAACCTGGACTAAATTTAATTAGGGTACGAAAGCACATCATGTGTAACTGGGCTTTGTCTTTCTGTTGGTATGAGTCGACTTCCAACCTGTTGCTCCTGCACATTGTCGTACTACTGTAGGGACCAGTTAGCCTAATGGATCGAGCGCTCAGCTTATAACAGGGAGAGTACAGTACGGGTTTGAGCCTCGACTCGGGCAGTCTCTTTGTAAGGATCTTGAGCGAGTCCTTCATGTGTGCACTGTTGAACCCCTTTCGAAGGAAGGCAATTTATGTAAAATACAGGCATTGTATTACTGTAATCGGGTTACATGCGTGACCGTAGACCCAGGAGTCAAGTATAGATGTAGCAGTGCATTATCTTTTTATACTAGAGCCCAATTTCTCTCTGTAGAAAGTCCTCTCAGAAGCTTAGTACCAAATTATTATTACTATTTCTTATGAATTTACCAAGCGCCACTATTTGATGACTAACAATCAGTTGATGGTGCTGAGCAATTGTGTGTGAAGGACTTGCTCAAGGTCTCTACACAGTAACCGTCTCAGAGGAAGAGGATCGAACCCGTACTCTCCGCGTTAAAAGGCGAGCACTCAACCAAGAGGCCACCATGTCCCACATGTATGTACTCATTCCCATGGTTTAGCCGTAGATTATAGTTGCACAGCACCTGTTGTTCAATGAATGTTGTAATTGTGTGGCCTCGTTAAAATATGTCTAGCAAATGATACACAACGACGTTAAGATACAGAAGAAACAGACAAAATGCGCGTTCGGCACAGATTGCAAGATAAACAACGGCAGTATGTCAGAAAAATATTCTCTGCTTTTTCATATTTCACGTACAATTTAAAAACAACTCTGAAATGAAAGAAATGGTCAACAGGGTGCGCTGAGAAAATCACGCACAACAATTGCACCAAAATACAAGTGGGACAAAAGAAAAACAAAAAACTCGGTTTTGTATCCAGTGATTAGTACCAAAAGTATCTACGGTAGTAATGAAGACTTTACTCTTCAACTGTAAATGATTACAAGCGATCATTATTACAATTACACGCATAGAATTATGTAACTGTCCGCAGTTGATACACATTTGTTCCAGTTAACGAGTAGCTTTCTAGTTGCTGTTCAACGATTATGGCCATTATGCACTTCATGTTGATCTTAGCACATTTAGAACTGTACAGTTAAAAGAATTTCACACGTTTCTTATCCTTGTGCCGTTCAAAATACTGTCAGACTGAGTTTCGTCAACTGCAGAAACTGTTGAAAGTCGGATTAAGCTTGAAACTGAAACAGGAATGTGCGTCTAAAGGATCTTTTTGTCATTCGGGGGGGGAGGGAGTCAAGGGGCATATGCCCCCTGGATTTTGCAAATATTTTACACAAAATAAAATCTTTTGATTATTACAACAGTCGCAACATGTTTTTCAATGTGAGAAAACACTTAATTATTTAGGTAAAGTCCCTGATCATTATTTAAAAAATTTTCTATGCAATTTTTTTCTATGTAAAAACGTCATTTTTGCCCATCCTACAAAATTTTGCCCTCCCAAAAAAACTTCCTGAGGACGCCCATGCTTATAAACAGTCAAAATCTTCAAAATTTCAAATGACAGTCCTCTGGCTAAAGATGTCTATGGCTTTTGGTTTCCTCCTATTGTAAGTTGGTAAGTACAATCCTGGTATGAACACTTGTATGGTGCCACTGGCGAGTACACACACGGCTGTTGGTCTGAGAATTGAAGACCCATCTGTTCAGATCCTTAGACAACCATGTTCATAGCGCTGTTGAGGGATTCGCAAAAGGAGCTATATAAAAGTCCAGACACATACATACACACTCTGAGGGTCTACGTTTCTAAATGAAGACTGAACACACATCAGGCGCACCTCACATGGTGCAAGCGATGGCACCGTCAAACGTTAAATGCCTTGTTATCTTGGCTTGACTGTCAACGGCTAAACTGGGTTGCATTCCCTACAAGTCCCCTACCAACATGCCCACATGGAGCAGGATCCATAGTTCCATATGGGACAGTGCATATTTTAACTGTATAACTGGTGGGACAAATGTCCCAGTAGTTTTAAGATTTGTCCCAGTAGTTTGGGAGATTTGTCCCAGGTATAGTGGAAAAACGGGCTCCATTCGGCAGCAAATGCTCTAAAATGCACTGTCATGGCCAACTTTGTCCCAGTAGTCCAAATCCCTTAAAATATGCACTGATATGGGACCCGTATAGAATCCACACGGGTTCCATCTAATGCGTCCTACAGGAACGTTGGCAGGTTCGACGTGATAATGAGGACTGTCATATTGGAGTTCACTTGAAACCCCATCAGTCAACTGAATCGAGGTCATTCCTGCTTTTTCATTAGCACTCCTCATCTTCAGCCCTGGACATCACCTATCTCAAGCATCTGGTCCAGCGACCGTTCCAGGCTCAGCAGCACCCAGTATGCCTCTAAGCCTTCCCCTCCACCCCCAACGCAGAAAACGGCACATCCACTTGACTGCATTCACCCCGGGCAGCTGGCCGTATAATGCTATTCACGCAGTCCACAGCACAGTCGTAAAGGTCCTTCAGCATAAAATATGTATAAATAAAGGCAGCGAGCGCGTTAATAACTTTGACAGTGGGATATGTTGCAGAGCTGACAGCACCGCACAGCAGGCCACACTAATACATATTCACCAGACATTGCTGCCGCTGCCATTGCAGACTCGCACAACACGAGTCATGCGCATGGTAAACGACTTCTGCCAATATTACATCTGCCACGAATTATGACACAATGGATACGAATGAATTCCACAAAAGAGTCCTATGGTAAATACTGCATACGAAATGATACATTCTCATAGCAAAAGATTTCCATAATTGTGTCACAAATCCTAATTCAAACAGTAACGGAAGAAAAAATAGTCCTCTGTAATAGTCGCAATAAATATGGCAACGATATAATATATATTATTTCAAATCCCAGCAAGTCTACGTTAAATTTTCCTGGGTACGTTTCTTAAATAGCGAAATGAAGCAAGCAACTGAGAAGTACTGTCTCAAACAACAATACCTTCTCCACCTGTAATTAAGAACAGTTACTGTTCTTAATTACAGGTAATCATTGATGAGGACAGTCACACACAGGACAGAACACTATCCATTTTAATTTCTTCCATGCATAATATCCAACTGTGCTGCCCAGAAATTCCTGCAGATTTTGCTTCACTGCTCTTGACAAAACCAGATAGATGCTTTGCAACATAGAGCCTTAAATGCTTGCTTACCTCATAATCCATACCAGAAATTAAACAAAGAAAGTAACTTTAGATATACATTCTGTCTTTTACAACGTGAACCATATCGTCTCTAATAACTATATCAATTATCTATAATAACAACCACGTTGTCTATATATGGTAACACCCGTGTTGTCCATAATAACAACCACGTTGTCCATAATAACCACATTGTCTATACAACAGTGTTGTCCACAATGACAACCATGTTGTCTATAATAACAACGGTGTTGTCCATAACAACAACCAGGTTGCCTATGACAACAACCGTGTTGTCTATAATAAACAACACGTTGTCGATAATAAGCACAGAGCAGATGCATACATATACAAACATTCACAAGCAAAAAGACAAAGCTTATTTATATAAAAAAATTCACGTCTGCAGATGATGATGATGCTACCAAACTCTTCATCATATTATGTCCAACAAAAAGTGCAACTTCAACGGACACCAGATGGCCAACAGTTTTATCTGCAGATCTCACAATCACTTAATTACCAACATCAGACGATCCTACATAAGCAAACAACTCTTCCAAAAAACTCCGACTTATAAGAATTCTGTGATTCAGTCAAATTGAAGTCTTCAATCGTTGCAAACTCAAACGACAATGAGAAAACTAAGAACTTGAATCGATAAAACCTTAATGGGCGTGGGATCGAGTTAATCCTAAACCAATCGAACCACTTCGACTTCCAAACTATTGGCATATATCTAGGGTTAAAGAAAATTGTCCCAGCCAAACTCTACAACCTCAAAGTAGGAAATGAAAGAGCAGAGTTTATCATGCAAAAGAATTAAACCTACAGGAACCACGTGTTTAAATATATCTCACATTGTTAAGACAGGATTTCTTAAATAACTGGACGATCTTCGATTGGCTGCAGTCTGTCCATTGCTGTTAAAAATTGCTATATATACCTAGAGAATTCAATGCTGCTATCAGTGACTCATTCCAGAACAAAGGTACCTTAAGCTGCAATTGTAAACCAATCGAGTCACACCAGAGAGTCTTATTAATATGTCTTATGCATCAAAGTAATACGAGGATTCATGATTTACGTGGAGAACCAATAATTGGTATCAGCTAGAGAACATGCATCTCAAAACTACCACCCGAATATGTATATATATTAATCCAACAGATAAGCAAAATTTTCTTTGATGTAATTACTTATGCTACATGGTGGCACAGTATTCATCCAATAACTGTGATGAGAGATAAAAGGTCCAATATGGTCTACAAATCCATGATTCCCAAGAGCAACACATATGAAAAACCCACACGATTCACCATTAGCAAACGCTGCATGCAAACAAACCTCGTCATACAAGCCTGAAATATCTACAAGCATTACTCTCAAATGTAAATAGCGGTCACAGAAGAAGAAAATACCAAAAATTATGCCACATTTATCAACATTTCTCACAAACAAACTAGTATGCCCATTGTAGGTTGTAAATTTTTTTCTCTCACAATTTAAGGTAATTCCTGATCACCTTAAATAAATGATGCCAACGTCTAGATCTCCATCAAACAGTCAGAAAGGCCCAACAGGACCCAACAGCAACGACACGGAAAAATATTAAATGAGTTCCACATACAATGATACACGGTATTCGGGATTTCAATGAAACAACTCTACTGGGGAAGAATTGGCAGGAGGAGGGTGAGGAGGAGGAGACGTGGGCGTGTCTTCGATCGACATCAACTGATGGACAGTTCAAAGTCGAGAAACCTCGTCAGCCTCTCGATGTAGACAGGGAAGATTTCGATGTCGTTGTGGCCCGCTCCTTCGACCCACAGCGGGTCGACGGCTCTTGGACATCGTTGGTGGATCATCTGGCCATGCGAGAAGTCGATCACCTCGTCGTCCATTCCATGGATCACGAGCACAACGGACGTTATTTTTGACACTTTGTCGATGCTGAAAACACAACAGTACGTTAAAACTCCACAATCATTCAGTAGTATGATGGGTCATGAAGAAAAGCAGTTCCTTAAGCTAGCCCAAGAGGCAGGCACAGGTATGAAACGTTAGCAACTTCATTTTCTTAGCCTCGGCTAATGAGGGCGGGTGGCCGGTCCCTTCCCTTGCCATCTCATCTTCCCACTGACAGTGTGCGGTCGGTGTACTCAGTACAGCGGAGTTGGCTAGACAGGAACAGGTGAAGTAGAAATCTCGAAACAAATTTCTCCCCTATCCCCCACCTCTTTGTTTAGTTGAGCACACAAGCCACTACACCATCCTTCACCTACATAACGGGTCAAACAGAATGAAATTTGACGAACAAGCGAGTTAAAATCTACAACTTGTAGATTGTTGTAAGAAACACTCTGTTACTTGGCTGAATTACTCTGTCAATCGTTTAAAGTTCAACGCGAATGATAAATTCACCTGCACCTCGTTCATCTCATCTCTTTCAGACAACATAAAACTACAATAAGGTGAAGTAAATTTCCTGAAAACATAATTCTATCTATTCAATCAATTTAAATCCTAAATCTATCTGAATCTACCTAAATCTATTTAAATCCTAAATCTATCTGAATCTATCTGGTCAATCTCTCAACACTATTGACTGATATTTGATCAACCCAAAACGGTTCAGAATTTAGTCTAATTAATTTTAAGACAGAGAATGTGGCAAACGCTGCTGACCTTGGAAACGCATCAAAGCACCAGGTCCGTCTCGTATCAGGGAATGCCAGGCGCATGCCAGAGGTCAAAGGTGAATGCAGGATGACGCCTCCGACTTCGTACTTCGACGCCAGGTCTATGGTAGGCACCGTGCCGATGCTCTGCCCGTATAGAATTATATTCTCAGGACAGAGGCCGTAACGTTTGCTCAGACTGTGCCAGGCTGCCTCCACGTCGGCATACAGGTTGCTTTCGGACGGGGAACCAGTGCTACAACCATACCCGGAGTAGTCATAAGTCATGATGTTGCAGCGAAGGCGTGCTCCAAGGCCGATGAGGAAGCTAGTCATCTGGCCGATGTCAACCGCATTTCCGTGACTGAAAAGAATCGTGTATTTTGGATTCGGACAGCAGCGAACGAATATGCAGGCCAGCGTCTGTCGTTTCTCCGTGCGAATTGTATATGCCTCGATATAATCCAGCTCTCTTGCAGAGTACTGCCATTCTGCCTCCGGTTTAAGGGCCAGTTTCTTCCCGTTGTTATCATCGACAAGAGAATACGTTGGCTCGGGAGGTAGGAAGGCCAACTTGGCGGCAATTTTGGACGGACAGGGTGGACAACAGAAAATCCCACACAGTTTCTTAAAGGTTGGCCACGTTAATCCAGTCATGTTAAACCTTGAAGGCCAAACGACACTCTACGAAATTCACGATTCCTGCTGTAGATAGCCGTCAACTCTTGATAATGTCCGACTTTTCGTTACTAATTTTATCTGGCTTTAACTTTCTTTCTACGCAAATTAAATTTATTCAACGATTGCGGGGATAACTTGGGATGGTAGCGTAGCAGGATGCCAAAGGGCACAACGGCGGAGGCAGACGGTTTAAGAAACCTAGCAGTCGTCAAGAAATCATTTTCAAATTCAATTAAATCTTGGATGACGAGATGAACCATCTGCCAGAGATAGTAACATCGACCACCACAAAATCCCCAAAAATGAAATTATTCAGAACGAAACCCTTCTGTACCGGAGTAAAGGCACACCGGAAGACGTCTCAGGTCAGCAGCAAATCAAACAAAGTTTCTGATTGGTCAACTGCGCTAAACCACAGACCACATATTGCAAGAGGAGAATGAGATCTCTGAACACACCTACTCGTATTTTACATTTATAATCTTTAGATAAAAGCACGACATAAGTTTGTCTAGTAAGAAAATATAATTTCGGTTTTCGTCATTGCTACGCCCTTATGTCGGTCCAGATATACAACGATCGCAGTTAGTGAAAACAGGACAGGGCCTACGAAATTTTCAGGGTCTACGAAAGTCTGAAAATCTCAAAATTGGATATCGAATGATTGACCGGGAAGATGGAAAAAGGAAGTTGCAAATAACAGCAAACTCAAATTTAACAACTTTTGTAATTAAACAGTTTAAGTTAAGCTACTCCTCGGCTTGACCTCCCCGGACTCTGACCTGGCACCGGAACGGACAAGGCGGACATGCTATGGCTATTGTGGACTTGATTTGATAGAGCACCGGTGAATAAGCTGGTCTCTCTGACGTGGCTTTTGTGTGGCGCTGAGAAGTTTCGGAGATTTACATTTTCATTTATGGGCCTACTGCAAATGCGTTTAGCTTAAATCACAGTATAGATAATTACAGTTGGCAGTTGAATGCAAAAGTGCCTATAGGGCCTGCGACGACCTTAAAACGGCCCAGCGTTTACGACTGCGATTAACAGCTTTGATACATTTTGGGGGAAGAATACAAAAAATGATGTTGTACCGAAGAAGACAAGATCAAGAAATCAATATTTATGTTTTTAACGTGCATAAATTAAAACAATTATGTATTCCATGGCTGTGATGGTTTGGCCTACTTCTGCTGCACCAGTGTGTACTAATAATTATTATAACTATAGAGGTAGGCCTACTGAAACAATTTAAGTAACGTATTCATTCATTCGGAAATTTAATATAGCGCACCTTCAAGAAACCTACTCAGAAGCGTTCAAATGACCGTGCGTGTGATTAAGCTGGTTACCAAGACTTAGTATTTTTCGGGTGCGGTAGAAATCTCGAAATTACACATAACGATTCCTCCCGCTCGTGTTCCATGTTGCTACGGAGCCTACTCAGTGTGACACCCGAACCATATTCCAAGCTGTAGGGCCTACTGGCACGAGCCGACGACCATCTGAGCAAGGGCGGTTGTTGAAAATAGAGCGTAGTACGATATATTTAGTTTTATCTGGGACTAAGATTAAGTAATCTTAGTCCCAGGTTTAATCCTATCTTTCCATGTCATAACCATCGTTTCTGGTTTTTTCGACAGAATTTCCTCGATCGTTAAATTCGCCAGCGTGTTTAGGTTGGATATGTTACATTAAATTTTCTTCAAATTTCCTCATAACATCAACCGTTGCCGGTTGACACAACTTAATCCATTTAAGGATTTCCAGGTTAAAACTGGTCAGTTAAATTGTAACATCAGCATACGTTACTTAGTAATCAATATTTTCCACTTCGCTTGAGTGGATCGATCTATTTTAGTAGGCCAGACCGGCTTCGTCCTGTTTCAAGTGTACGCAAAGGTTGACTAGTTGCCACCGGCAACATCAACTTAAGGAAAAAAACTAGCATACTTGTCATTAATGAAATATAAAGGACTATGATGATTCTGCAAATTATATTAGAAAGTAGAATTGTATCGATAATTTAACACTCTGGATCGATAAGGGTTAAGAGGTGAACAAAACATATTTCTAAAGAGTTTCTTTAGATGTTTGATCTTTCCTTCTGACAATCTTCTGATCTTCTGGCAATTGGATTTTGTTCTTTGCCCGTATCGCCTTCAAAATCTCTCTCCTGTGGAACCTCTTCCTTGTACATGACATCCATGGTCATGCCATGTTCTTCTACCAATTCCAAAGGACTCCAATTGGCCTCGGTAGGAGATTTTACCGTCTTCGCACCAACTGGAAGTTTGGTAGTCGTGTCTTCTCGGTCTCAGAACCCAGTCTTCCAACTACAGTCCGTCAATGCACATTTGTTGCTCAATTGAAATCAAAATTAAAAACTCATCTATTCACATTGCACTATGACTAGGAATGCAGTGTAACATTCTCTCGTCCAAGACTTGTCTTGTTAAAGCGCACTATAAATCTTTAGTTGTATTGTATTGCATTAATATAACGGATGACCCCTTGGACTTGATGCAGTTCTCATGAATAAACTGGTACCCTGTGCTTAGCTTTTAAATAATGCTTTAGAAATCTTTTAGATTACAAGTTGCATAAAATGTTTAGTTTTAATGCAATGTTCGCTGGCGGCGATCTTGTTTGACAGGTGGGGGGGGGACAATTTAGAACTGATCTGCTCAAAAAGAGGTCAAAATGTTTTTCATACTCATGCGCAAAAAAAACTGTTGACCTTTTTTGGTGTTTCTTCAAAATGTGGGGGGACAGAGGTATGGTGTGTTCCCCCACTCTTAAAGGTGGGGTGTCTTGTCCCTCTGGACCATCCCGGGATCGCCGCCCATGGCAGTGTTTCATTATGTTTATGTAGCTAGTTGAAATTGCTAATGCAGACCTCAACCGATTACCACCATATGTAGCACCATGCTGTCTTTTCAGCTTGACCTTGTGGGGTTTGACCTGTCAATGAAATGGACAAAACAACCTAGCTATTGCGGACTTGATTTGATATTGATGTAGCACTGGTAAATAAGCTGGTCTTCCCGACGTGGCTTTTGTATGGCGCTGAGAATTTCGGAGATTTGTCTAATCAGTTTGTGTTTCTCTTTCAGACACTTTATATGATTCTTTGGTGGTGGTTCAACAATTGAAACAGTTTGTAAAGCAACTTCTGGAAGGATGTACCAATTCGTAATATGCCTCACTCTGCAAGCCATCATCTCTACTCTGCAGTGACTAATTCTACTCGTCAGAGTAAATCGTGCAGACCTCTGGTGACAAATTCCAGACTGCGCCAAAGAGGATCTCGTGTTTACCCCAAGGATTTTCATTCTCATGTTGCCTTGCCTCACGTTATGTCTAGTCGCGTGCCCCTTTATTCTTTTGGCTTAATTGCCGACGTGCAGTATGCAAACATCGATGACGGCACAAACTACTCGAAAACGCGCAACAGGTATTACAGAGGCTCGCTTTCTTACGTGAAAACTGCCGTTGCCGATTGGATCGCAAGAGCAGGAACAGATTACAAGATATCTATGGTCTTGGATTTGGGTGATTTAATTGATGGCTTTAACGTGGATCACAACTCGAGCATTACTGCACTCGAGACAGTTACCGAAGCATTTGACCCTGTTGGGGTTCGAGTGATTCACGTTTGGGGTAATCACGATCTGTACAATTTCACACGCAAGCAACTTCATGCAATGCCAAAGATGAATCCGGTTTTAGACGGTTACGTCTCGCCACCGACCGAGGCATCAGATTGCTCGATGTATTTCGATGTTCCTCTGTGCCCAGGATATCGACTGATAGTCATTGACTGCTATGAGATCAGTATGCTTGGAGTGGACGATAAATCGGATGCGTACAGATGCGCAGAGAAAATTCTTAGGCAGGAAAATAAGAATGAGGAGCTCAACTCATTTGTTGGTTTGCCTAGAGATAAAGCGCACTTTGTGAAGTTCAATGGAGGTGTGTCACATCGTCAGCTTCAGTGGTTGGATGCAGTTCTACAAGAATCGCAGAAGCGTTGTGAAGTGGTTCTCGTGGCTGGTGAGCATCAGTTCTAAATCAACATTAACTGTCTTAGAGTTTTTCTCTGTCTAAGGTGAACTTTAGTGAACATAGCTGTGTACACTGAAGGTGAAATAAATATATTTAGCAATTGCTAAAATATCTTACTTAGACTGCGATTTAGAGTGTAGGATGTTGCATTTGGAGTCATATTTTGGAATGCTAGCCCCTTCTTGTTGCCATAGATTTACCAGTTTTATTATTGGATGAATGGAAATTATGAGAGCAAAGAATACTTGCTGACTTAAAGAGAACCCACTGTTGTTATTCTTACATTGCTTGACCGATTTAATCCCTGAGAATCACACGCGGCAAGATGGCCGATTGGTCAGGGCGCCTAGCCTGTTACACTGAAAAGCTGGTTCGAGCTTCGTCAGGGGCAGTTGCTGTGTAGGAACCTTGAGCAAGTCCTTCACTCACAGTTGCTCAGCGCCATCTATGTTCTGTCGTATGGTCGTGTGCACTTCTGCACTTTGGAAGGAGGGCAATATCATAAACAGTTGTATTGTATTGTTATTAATAAAAACTTGTCATTGTATGACGATGACCCTGATATTGATATCGTAGCGCTTATGTGCAGTGTATTTAGTTATATTAACACGCTTTATAAATTTTCATATAATGATAATAATAACAATGATTATATCTATGGTTCGCAGGGCACATTCCTGTGTGTACGTTTGATACAGTTTGTCTCTGCTGGAACTACCTGGAAATCCTTGAGGTACTTCACAGACACTCGTGCGTCTTGGCGTATTTATCCGGTCACGTGCATGATGGAATGTACATGCGTGACGGACACGGCATCCATCACCTGACGGTTCCAGGTGTGATCGAGGTGCCACCTGGTGCCAATGCAGCCCACTTCAATGTTCACTTGTACAACGACCGAGTCTCGGTTGAGAACGAGCGGGCAGAAGAAGTGTTTGAATTTCAAATTAAAAAGTCTTAGCAGTGGTCTGTACCCTTTCGAAACAACTATTTAGGAAAGCCTTCTAGATTCTTCATCGTCTGAATGCAAAGTAATTTGTTGCTTATGCTAAATGGGTGCTCTAGTGGTTAGTGTACTGGACTGTCAATCGAGAGGTTGGGGGTTCAATCCTCGCCAGGACAGGAATTTGGTTCGAGATTTTTGCTCCACCTGCACCCCTCGCCAACTCAGCTATAATGAGTACACTTACCATACACAGTCGGTGGGAAGATGAGACAGCAAGGGAGGGACTGGCTACTCGTCCTTATATGCAGAAGCTAAGAAAATTAAGTTGTTAACACTTCATACCCATGGCTGCTTCTCTGGCTAGTTTATGGATTTCTGGATATTGACCTGATTACAGTTTGGTTTGGTGTGTCATTGGTTGATGCCTTGTGCATTAGACACCGGGGCTACAGAAGTTATAAAATTACTAAATTACAATTACACTGCACTGAAACTTTCTTTAGTTTTATAGAAATATTGTTGGATAACTTAAGTTATTTGTGTATATCTGATTCCACAGAAAGTAATTAGTCATTTAGGGGGCACTATATTAAATTTTTTAAATGAGTGAATGAATTAGTTGTTGCCGTTTATTGAACATAGATCTGCTGTTTTTTGTATCTGCTATTCTGAGAAAGATGTTTGTACCATTTACTGCGCTGCTTGATAGAACGCATACTGATTATGTTTACTGATTTATTTATCATTATTATTCTTATTACTGTTGCTATTATTATACTGCATTTATTAAGAATGCAGGGTCATTAAGTCTGAGGAGCTGAGCCATTGTAAATGAAAGACTTGCTCGAGGTCCCTGCACAGTAACTGTTTGAGAGGGGAGGCTCGAACCCTTAATCTCTGTGTTACAAGGTGAGCACTTGGACCAAACGGATAATGTAAACCTGAATTCGAGGTCTAAAGCAATTGAGTTGTTTTGTGCTCTGCTTTCACTCAAACTGAAAACACTGCTCATTCAAAAATCCAATCCTCTTCCCCTTTCCTGCTTTGCCGCTTCAATTCTAAACACCATCCACCTTAGCTGCCTGACACCTTTGGATCTTGACATGAAACTGATTTTAACCATATCTGCCTAGCGATTTCGTTTTGACTGAGTGCCTGTGAATAAGCTGGTTCGAGCGACTTCACTTTTTTGGGTGCTGTAGAAATATCAAGATTATGATTACTGTGACCAAGTATTCAATGCAAGATTCAGTTTGAAATGGTTAATATTGTTAGGTTTGTAAATATGATGCATGGTTTAATGTTTCTCAGATTTAAAGTGGTGATGAGCAGTTTGTCATTATCCTTCTGGAAGTCAACTGATTATTAATTCCTAAGTGAATTTCAGTGCAAAAACTTCTCCTGAACATTATAGCAAATTTGAGGTTAGATTTTGGCGAGAAATGTTTAAGTCAATCGTAGACAGGGTATTTTTCTTAATTTTTACTTTTGCAAATTCTGTGATATCAAAGTGTGTAAAAAAGAATTTCTGCTGAACTGATTTCAACTGAGTGGTATAAAGCAAGCACTGAATTCTTTAATTGCATTAAAAATAAAGTTGTTTGTATACAATGCATTTAGAAGTTTTTATTGGTAAATACTAAATACATCACAAATGCCAATCTGCGATACGTCATTAAAGGAACATTTTTAGCGACGTCTTTTTCTTAGCCTCATTAACTTTTCAAGAACCCTACTCAGAGGTGCTCCCAGTCCAGCCACTGGTCAACAGAGAAGACTTGAGGAGGCGGTAGAAAGCAGGTGAACTGCCTCGTGGATAAGCGCAAAAACCATTCCATGTAGAGGGCCAGCCACTGAGAAGGCACGACGCTTTTTAACTGAAAAGCGGGACCGAGAGACCAACAGCTCACCCCAGTTGCAGAACGCTGAACTCGACTGGACATTAGGTCAGAGAGTGGACAGCAGAGATCAGATAGGCAAGATCAGGAGCTTCACCAGAAAGAGAGACTGCCAGACAAGAGAAGCAATTCTATAGGACAGCGGTTCCCAAACTTCTTTGGGTCGCGACCCACTTGTGAATATCTTGGCAGTCTCGGGACCCACTGTGTAAGTCTTGTGTACTAAAATTTGCTTCGTAAATTGGCATGAAGACATGCGGATTTACGTACAGCGTTTAGAATTTGGCTTATTTAAAGCATTAAAAGGAAACTTAGGTGAAAACAGTTTACAATTTCTTGCAATCCAGCTAGTTATAGCCCCAGAAGATGAGGAAGTAGATGACGAAGAGGACGCAGAAGATGAAGAAGTAGAAGAAGAGGATGGGGACACTATGAATCCTGAGTATAGGGGAAATCCTATGTTCGTTTCCCACCCAGAAACCACGGACACCCACAGGTCATGCCTTGGTGGTGAAATAGAGATGATGACGTCATTACCCCTGGAAGAATTGCCCAGTGTCACTATGCCTAGACGTGGCGCCTGTCCAGCCTGCCACCTGCATATTATGGTCCTGAACATTGGAGTTCGAATCCCCAGGTAATGCCAGACCGGAAGTCCTCATCCCGGCGCTCGACGACCGCCACCGCCAGGGGTCGCTTCGCCACACAAATAACAGAAAATTCAAATGTAATAACTTTTGCACTGAAACAGTTTAAGTTTAGCTGCTGTAAATGCGCTTAGCTTAAATGCAGAGTTGGCAGTTGAATATGCAAAAGTGCACAGGGCCTACGACGACCTTAAAACGGCCCTGGGTTTACGACTGCGATTTTTTTTATATCAGTAGCTGTGATACAGTTTATTAATCTGTTTTTATTATTAATGTGGCATATATAGCGCGCCTAAACAAAAACACATCTTGCACGAAAGCGCGTAACAGAAAAAATACTAGTCATAGTACATCTTGAACAGGTAGGTTTTAAGGTTGGATTTAAAGATTTAAAGTTTGCGGAGAGAAGTCAAGAAATCAATATTTATGTTTTTTAATTTTAACGTGCAAAAATTAAAAACAGTTAAATGTATTCCCTGGCTCTGATAGTTTCGTAATCGTAATCGTAATCTCCAAACTTCTAAAGCGCCACTCGAAAGCCAAGCGCAGGGCCTACTTCTGCTGCACCACTGTATAATAATTATTACTAGAGGTATTCATTCATTCATTCATTCATTCGGAAATTTAATATAGCGCACCTTCAAGAAATCAACTCAGAAGCATTCAAATGACTGTGCGTCTGTGATTAAGCTGGTTCCCACGACAGCTTTTTCGGGCGCGATAGAAATCTCGAAATTACACATAACGATTCTTCCCGGTCGTGTTCCATGTCGCTACGTAGCATACTCAGTGTAACACCCGAACCATATTCCAAGCTGTACTGGCACGCGCCGACGACCAAGTGAGCAAGGGCAGATTTATTATGTTGTCGAAAATCGGAGTATTATATTTAGTTTTATCCTATCTTTCTCTATCATAACCATCGTTTCTGCTTTTTTCGACAGAATTTCTTCGATCGTTAAATTCGCCAGCGTGTTTAGGTTGGATATGTTAAATTTCTTCAAATTTCCTCATAACATCAACCGTTTCCGGTTGACACAACTTCATCCATTTAACTATTTCCAGTTAAATTGTAACATCAGCATACGTTACTTAGTAATCAATATTTTCCAGTTCGCTTGGGTGGATCGATCTATTTTAGTATGCCAGACCGGGTTCGTCCTGTTTCAAGTCTATGCAAACGTTGGAGAATCCGATATAGAAAGGTTGACTAGTTGCCACCGGCAACCTCAGCTGAGTGAAAAATGAAAAGTCTGGCATACTTGTAATTAACGAAAATAGAAAGGACTGTGACGATTCTGAAGATATTAGAAAGGAGACTAGTATCGATAATTTAACACTCTTGGATCGCTGAATGGTTAAGAGGAGAACAAAACATATTTCTAAAGAGTTTCTTTAGATCTTTAATCTTTCTTTATGACGATACTCTGATCTTCTGGCAGTTGGATTTTGTTCTTCACCCGTATTGCCTTCAAAATCTGCCTCCTCATGTACCATATCCACTCCGGAACCTCTCCTTCATACATAACATCCATGTTCTGCTTCCGATTCCAGATCGGCCACACAAGGAGATTTTACCATACTTTGCACCAACTGAAAGTTTGGTAGTCGTCCCTTCTCGGTCTCAGAACCCATAGAATGGAACAGTCTTCCAACTACAGTTCATCGATCAATGCATATCTGTTGCTCAATTTAAATCAAAATTAAAGACTCATCTGAACTTGACCACATAGCTGAATGGGCTTAAATTGTAACTTGTGCCTTAATCATAGCAAGTCGTGTGAAATCATAATTAGGCGTCCCCTAACCAAAATTCAAGATACCCCTCTGCCCATTACAGGGATCATACAGGTAATGAAATCAAAATTTTGGGAGTCACCCTTTCCGAAATAATTGGGTTATCCTCGCACACTAACAACATCTCTTGTAAAGCTAAACAATCCTTTTTTGCTCTACGAGTCCTGGTTTCGCATGGATTAACTGGAAGCCACCTCCATGATGTACGTTCCACCACAGTGGCACGAATGTTGTATTCATCTCTAGTCTGGTGGGGAGTTTCCAATGGCCGAGAGAGACAGCGTTTGTCTGCTTTGAGACGGATACGTAAGCTTAAGCGACAAGGGTATCTGCCAACTGATACTCCTACATTTGACCTATTGTGTTTTAAGGCAGATGATGCTCTCTTTGCTGCAATTCTTCGGAACCCAGGGCATGTCCTCCATGATTTGCTCCCTCCAATACGATTATCCGGATACTCTCTTTGGCCTTGCTCGCATAGTCGTGAGATACCGTGATGTGATCCTCTGACAGGGAAGGGTTACATTACCAGGTTACTGCATAAATGATAAGAAAATGCTTACTTATTTACTTATTTTATAAATTTTATTTCAATTTATTACTTCTATGTTTTACATGGGATACAGAAATTTAGCTCCCGGAAGAATCGCCCCCGGAAGATTCGCCCCCGACATTTCGCCCCAGGTAAGATTTGCCCCCCGCTTCTAGTCTTAGTTACATTTTCATGATAGATCCCGCTTCTAGTCTTAGTTATATTTTCATCGCTAATCCAGCTTCTAGCCTTAGTTACATTTTCATCATAGATCCCGCTTCTAGTCTTCCGGGGGCGAAACTTCCTGGGGGCGGAATGTCGGGGGCGAATCTTCCAGGGGCGAATCTTCTGGGGGCGAAGAGTCCTAGAACCGTTTTGCATTCAATGCTTCTAGCTACTGTCCCATTGTGCATTTGCTAATGGTGTAATAAAGAATATACTTTCTGACTTACTTTACATTGCACTATGACTAGAAATGGAGCGCAATACGCTCTTGTCTTGTTAAAGCCTGCTATAAATCGTTAGTTGTATTGTATTGCATTGTTATCTGTGGACGACCCCTTGGACTTGGACTTTATGCAGGTCTCATGAATAAACTGGTGCCCTGTGCTTAGCTTTTAAAAATTCTTGAGATTACAAGTTGCATAAAATATTGTTTAGTTTTAACGCAGTGTTTATGCAGCTAGTTGAAATTGCTAATGCACACCTCATAACCGATTACCACCATAGCACCATGCTGTCTCTTTGACTTGGCCTCCTGGGATTTTGACTGGCACCGGAATGGACAAATAACCTGGCTATTGCGGACTTGATTTGATGTTTTGATATAGCACCGGTAAATCAGCTGGTCTTCCCGACGTGTCGTTTGTATGGCGGTGAGAAATTTCGGAGATTTACCTAACATTTGTCTAATCAGTGTGTGTTTCTCTTTTTCAGATACTGTATGATTCTTTGGTGGCGGTTCAACAAACGAAACAGTTTGTAAAGCAACTTCTGAAAGGATGGACCAATTCGTAGGTGATTTTTCAAGTGTCTCACTCTGCGAGACATCATCTACAATTATACATCATCTACAGTGACTAATCCTACATCATCAACAGTGACTAATCCTACATCATCAACAGTGACTAATCCTACATCATCTACAGTGACTAATCCTACATCATCTACAGTAACTAATCCTACATCATCTACAGTAACTAATCCTACATCATCTACAGTGACTAATCCTACATCATCTACAGTGACTAATCCTACATCATCTACAGTAACTAATCCTACATCATCTACAGTAACTAATCCTACATCATCTACAGTGACTAATCCTACATCATCTACAGTAACTAATCCTACATCATCTACAGTGACTAATCCTACATCATCAACAGTGACTAATCCTACATCATCTACAGTAACTAATCCTACATCATCAACAGTGACTAATCCTACATCATCTACAGTAACTAATCCTACATCATCTACAGTGACTAAACCTACATCATCAACAGTGACTAATCCTACATCATCAACAGTGACTAATCCTACATCATCTACAGTGACTAATCCTACATCATCTACAGTAACTAATCCTACATCATCTACAGTAACTAATCCTACATCATCTACAGTGACTAATCCTACATCATCTACAGTGACTAATCCTACATCATCTACAGTAACTAATCCTACATCATCTACAGTGACTAATCCTACATCATCTACAGTAACTAATCCTACATCATCTACAGTGACTAATCCTACATCATCTACAGTAACTAATCCTACATCATCTACAGTGACTAATCCTACATCATCTACAGTGACTAATCCTACATCATCTACAGTAACTAATCCTACATCATCTACAGTGACTAATCCTACATCATCTACAGTAACTAATCCTACATCATCTACAGTGACTAATCCTACATCATCAACAGTGACTAATCCTACATCATCTACAGTAACTAATCCTACATCATCAACAGTGACTAATCCTACATCATCTACAGTAACTAATCCTACATCATCAACAGTGACTAATCCTACATCATCAACAGTGACTAATCCTACATCATCAACAGTGACTAATCCTACATCATCAACAGTGACTAATCCTACATCATCAACAGTGACTAATCCTACATCATCAACAGTGACTAATCCTACATCATCAACAGTGACTAATCCTACATCATCAACAGTGACTAATCCTACATCATCTACAGTAACTAATCCTACATCATCAACAGTGACTAATCCTACATCATCAACAGTGACTAATCCTACATCATCAACAGTGACTAATCCTACATCATCAACAGTGACTAATCCTACATCATCAACAGTGACTAATCCTACATCATCAACAGTGACTAATCCTACATCATCAACAGTGACTAATCCTACATCATCTACAGTAACTAATCCTACATCATCAACAGTGACTAATCCTACATCATCAACAGTGACTAATCCTACATCATCAACAGTGACTAATCCTACATCATCAACAGTGACTAATCCTACATCATCAACAGTGACTAATCCTACATCATCTACAGTAACTAATCCTACATCATCTACAGTAACTAATCCTACATCATCTACAGTGACTAATCCTACATCATCTACAGTGACTAATCCTACATCATCTACAGTAACTAATCCTACATCATCTACAGTAACTAATCCTACATCATCTACAGTGACTAATCCTACATCATCTACAGTAACTAATCCTACATCATCAACAGTGACTAATCCTACATCATCTACAGTGACTAATCCTACATCATCAACAGTGACTAATCCTACATCATCAACAGTGACTAATCCTACATCATCTACAGTGACTAATCCTACATCATCTACAGTAACTAATCCTACATCATCTACAGTAACTAATCCTACATCATCAACAGTGACTAATCCTACATCATCTACAGTAACTAATCCTACATCATCTACAGTAACTAATCCTACATCATCAACAGTGACTAATCCTACATCATCAACAGTGACTAATCCTACATCATCTACAGTGACTAATCCTACATCATCAACAGTGACTAATCCTACATCATCTACAGTGACTAATCCTACATCATCAACAGTGACTAATCCTACATCATCTACAGTGACTAATCCTACATCATCTACAGTGACTAATCCTACATCATCTATGGTGACTAAACCTACATCATCTACAGTGACTAATCCTACATCATCTATGGTGACTAAACCTACATCATCTACAGTGACTAATCCTACATCATCTATGGTGACTAAACCTACATCATCAACAGTGACTAATCCTACATCATCTACAGTGACTAATCCTACATCATCAACAGTGACTAATCCTACATCATCTACAGTGACTAATCCTACATCATCTACAGTGACTAATCCTACATCATCAACAGTGACTAATCCTACATCATCTACAGTGACTAAACCTACTCGTCGGACTAAGTCGGGACCGACAAATTGCAGACTGCGCCACAGAGGATCTCGTGTTTACCCCAAGGATTTTCATTCTCTCAGTGCTTTACCCCGCGCTGTGTTCAGTCGCGTGCCTCTTTATTCTTTTGGCTTAATTGCCGACGTGCAGTATGCAAATATCGATGACGGCAGAAACAGGTTTTACAGAAGCTCGCTTTCTTACGTGAAAACTGCAGTTGCCGATTGGATCGCAAAAGCGGGAACAGATCACAAGGTATCTATGGTCTTAGACTTGGGTGGTTTAATTGACGGCTGTAACGTGGATCACAACTCAAGCATTACTGCACTGGAGACAGTTACCGAAGCATTTGACCCGGTTGGGGTTCGAGTGATTCACGTTTGGGGTAATCACGATCTGTACAATTTCACACGCAAGCAACTTCATGCAATGCCGAAGATGAACCCGGTTTTAGACGGTTACGTCTCGCCTCCGACCGAGGCATCGGATTGCTCGATGTACTTCGATATTCCTCTGTGCCCAGGATTTCGTTTGGTCGTCATCGACTGCTACGAGATCAGTATGCTTGGGGTGGATGATAAATCAGATGCGTACAGATGTGCAGAGAAAATTCTTAGGCAGGAAAATAAGAATGAGGATCTCAACTCTTCCATCGGTCTGCCTTTTGATAAAGCGCACTTTGTGAAGTTCAACGGAGCCGTGTCGCATCGTCAGCTTCAGTGGTTGGATGGCATTCTCCAAGACTCGCAGAAGCGCGGTGAAGTGGTTCTTGTGGCTGGTGAGCATCAGTTCTAAATCAACATTAGCTATCTAAAGTTTTTCTCTAAGGCAAACTCAAATGAGCACAACTGTGTCCACTGAAGTTGAAATAAATATATTTAGCAGATGCAAAAATTTCGTACTTAGACTGTGATTTTGAGTGTAGGATGTTGCGTTTGGAGTCATATTTTGGAATGCTAGCCCCCTTCTTGTTGCCATAGATTCACCAGTTTTAGAGCAAAGAATACTTGCTAACTTAAACAGAACCCACTGTTGTTATTCTTACATTGCTTGACCGATTTAATCCCTGAGAATCACATGCGACAAGATGGCCAATTGGTTAGGGCGCTCAGCCTCTAACACTGAAAAGCTGGTTCGAGCTTCGTCAGGGGCAGTTGCTGTGTAGGAACCTTGAGCAAGTCCTTCACTCACAGTTGCTCAGCGCCATCGATGTTCCGTCGTATGGTCGTGTGCACTTCTGAACTTTGGAAGGAGGGCAATATCATAAACAGTTGTTTTGTTTTGTGTATTATGAATAAAAGCTTGTCATTGTATGACGATGAGCCTGATATTGATATCATAGCGCTTATTTGCAGTGTATTTAGTTATATTTACTTGTGCTTTATAAATCTTCATATAATGATAATAATGATTATTTCTATGGTTTGCAGGGCACATTCCTGTGTGTTCGGTTTCAGACAGAGTCTGTTTCTGCTGGAACTACCTGGAAATCCTTGAGGTACTTCATCGACACTCGTGCGTCTTGGCGTATTTCGCCGGTCACGCGCATAACGGAATGTACAGACGTGATGGGCACGGCATCCATCACCTGACGGTTCAAGGTGTGATTCAGATGCGACCTGGTATCAAAGCTGTCCACCTCAACGTTCACCTGTACGACGACCAAGTCTGGGTTAAGAACGAGCGGACTGAAGACGTGTTTGTATTTCAAATTAAAAAGTCTTAGCAGCGAGACCGCTGCTAAGACTTTTTAATTTGAAATACCCTTCCGAAACAACAACTATTTAGGAAAGCCTTCTAGATTCTTCATCACCTGATACAAAATAATTTGTTGCTTATGCTAAATGGGTGGCATTGGGTGCTTTAGTGGTTAGTGTACTGGACTGTAATCGAGAGGTCGGGGGTTCAAATCCTCGCCAGGACAGAAATTTGGTTCGAGATTTCTGCTCCAGCTGCACCCCTAGCCAACTCAACTATAATGAGTACAATGACCGTACACAGTCGGTGGGAAGATGAGACAGCAAGGGAGAAGACCGTCCTCATATGCAGAAGCTAAGAAAATTAAGTCATTAACACTTCATACCCATGGCTGCTTCTCAGGCTAGTCTACGGATTTCTGAGTAGTGGCCTGATTACAGTTTGGTTTGGTGTGCCAGTGGTTGATGCCTTATTTATTTATTTATTCCGGATATTTCTATAGCGCCTCTCGAAGTCAACTACTACTCAGAGGTGCTCCCGACTACAGCATTTGATACTGTGCCGGAATTTTCACGCCGAAGCGCCACAAGCAATTGCGAGTGAAGGACTTGCCCAAGGTCCGTACGCAGCGGCTAGAATGGGATTCGAACCTGCAACCCTCCGGTCACAAGGCGCCGAAATTACCACTGAGCCACCACGCCCTGTGCATTAGACACTGGGGCTACAGAAGTTACTAAATATAATTTTACTGCACTGAAACTTTCTTTAGTTTTATAGATATAGTTGGATAACTTAAGTTATTTGTATATCTGATTCCACAGAAAGTCATTAGTTATTGCCGTTAATTGAACATCTGCTGTTTTTTTATCTGCTATTCTGAGAAAGATGTTTGTACCATTTACTGCACTGCTTGACAGAACACAGACTGATTATGTTTACTGATTTATTTATCATCTCTATATTCTTATTACTTTTGCTATTATTATATTGCATTTATTAGGAATGCAAGGTCATTAAATCTGAGGAGCTGAGCAATTGTGAGTTAAGGATTTGCTCAAGTTCCCTAAACAGTAACTGTCTCAGGGGAGGAGGATCGAACCCGTACTCTCCGCATTACAAGGGAGCGCTCTAACCATTTGGTTACCGTAAATCTGAATTCGAGGTCTAAAGCAACTGAGTTGTTTTGTGCTTTGTTTTCATTCAAAACTGAAAACACTGCTCTTTCAGAAATCCAATCCTCTTCCCCTTTCCTGCTTTGCCGCTTCAATTCTAAACACCATCCACCTTAGCCGTCTGACTGTCTGTCTACCTGGCACCTTTGGTTCTTGACCTGGAACGGATTTTGACCCTACCGCCTAACGATTTTGTTTTAATTAAGCGCCTGTGAATAACCTGGTTCCAGCGACTTAACTTTTTTGGGTGCTGTAGAAATCAAGATTATGATTACTGTAACCCAGTATTTACTAGTATTGAATGCAAGATTCAGTTTGAAATGGTTAATATTGTTAGGTTTGTAACATGATGCATCCATGGTTTAGTGTTTCTCAGTTGTGGTGATGAGCAGTTTGTCATTATGCTTCTGGAAGTTAACTGATTATTAATTCCTAAGTGAATTTCAGTGCAAAAACTTCTCCTGAACAGTATAGCAAATTTGAGGTTAGATTTTGCTGAGAAATATTTGAGTCAATCGTAGAGGGTGGATGGAGGATGCAGTTGGATGGAGGGTGGATGGAGGATGTAGTTGGATGGAGGGTGGATGGAGGATGCAGTTGGATGGAGGATGGATGGATGGAGGATGCTGGTGGATGGAGGGTGGATGGAGGATGCAGTTGGATGGAGGGTGGATGGAGGATGCAGTTGGATGGAGGGTGGATGGAGGATGCAGTTGGATGGAGGATGGATGGATGGAGGATGCTGGTGGATGGAGGGTGGATGGAGGATGCAGTTGGATGGAGGATGCAGTTGGATGGAGGATGGATGGATGGAGGATGCTGGTGGATGTAGGGTGGATGGAGGATGCAGTTGGATGGAGGGTGGTTATTTTTCTTAATTTTCCGGTGGTTTTGCAATTTCTGTGATATCAAAGTGTGTAAAAAAGAATTTCTGCCCAACTGATTTCAACTGAGTGGTGTGAAGCAAGCACCGAAGTCTTTAACAGCATTAAAATAAAGTTATTTGTATACAATGTATTTTGGAGTTTTTATTGCTAAATACATCATAAATGCCAATCTCTCTGATACGTCGTTAAATGAACAAGAAGAGCACGCAAGAGGCAGCCATGGATATGAAGTTCTAGCTGGTTTACCCGGCGTTGCCAGGGGTTATATAGTTTCAATCCCTGTAGCGAATATCCTCCATCCATCCACCCTCCATCCAACTGCATCCTTCATCCACCCTCCATCCACCAGCATCCTCCATCCACCCTCCATCCACCAGCACCATCCATCCATCCAACTGCATCCTTCATCCACCCTCCATCCACCAGCATCCTCCATCCATCCACCCTCCATGCAACTGCATCCTTCATCCACCCTCCATCCACCAGCATCCTCCATCCACCCTCCATCCACCAGCATCCTCCATCCATCCACCCTCCATCCAACTGCATCCTTCATCCACCCTCCATCCACCAGCATCCTCCATCCACCCTCCATCCACCAGCCCGGGGTTATAAGTTTCAATCCCTGTAGCGAATAAGCAACAAATTTAGGTATAAGTTGAAATCCCTACGGCTGCGCCATCTGGCGAATCTTTAGAAATGCGTGCCGGTGACAGAATTGGTCGTGAAACACAGAATCTTTTCGGGCGGCGCCATCTGGCGAGTGAAAATAGGTTCCGTGTAAGTTTTTATGACCAGGTAAAAATGCATGGGCCGGGTAGGTTTTTGCCCGGGACACCATGGTAGCGGTGAAAAGGGGGGACGCGAAGCCGACCACTGGGTATGTCATGCCCACCCCGACACAGTAGTGATGGTTTCGAGTGAAAAGCTCTAAAACTGTAGAAATGCATCCCGGTCAAAGTCGCTGTGACAGACAGAGTTTCTTCTTTATATATATATAGATAAGGGACGTCATTTTCTTAGCCTAGGTAACTCTATCGGCTAGAGTTACTTGCTGTTGGTGCCAGCGCTCATGTATATGGGGAGGGGTGAAGGAGAGGGGAGGGGATGAAGGGTGGAAAGAAAGAGGGGAGGGAAGATGAGGTTGGTCACCGCCACTTTGCAGAGGCGGCGCCAGACAATTTTTGTAACCAGGGCAAAAGCAGGGCAGTCATACAAGTAACCAGTGCAGAGGGTGATTTAAGCCCGAACAAATTCTGGTAAGGGCAAAAATTCTGGCAGGGCAACAACCAAGGCAGAGGCTTTTTTACCAGGGCATTTGCCCAGGCTCGCCCTTGTGTAGGCCTAACGCCGCCCCTGCCACTTTTGGGGAGCCTTGCCTGCACTCATTGCTTAAAAGCAGCACTGTAAACATTTCGAGATATGACTCAATGGTTGTCGACGTGTTCTCTTTGGTTATTTCATGAATCGTCAGCATAAAACTAATCGATTCGGCTACCGTAAACCGAATTCGTTATCCCTACGTGTAGCAATTCGGGCGTGGCAGCGCCAGTTTTTTCACAGGCAAACGCGACGGGGTAAACATGCGAACATGCTCCCACATGCCCTGCTATTATAGCAATTGAATAGCCTCGACCCTTCTCGCTTTTTCAAATGAAATGAACGGTTGTGACTTTTGACCAACGCTGCCCCTTTCAGTGGTCGTAAACGCCAGTTTAGGGCCCTGTGTGTGGACCATATGTTACCTCCAGATAGGGCGAAGAAATCTGAGATAATCCCTCAAATGGTGGCAATGCTAAGAAGGTGTGGTTACGCGCCCGTTGCACCTGTATTGATGCATAGCCGAGACTCGGGCACTGGTCCGTTGCCAGGTGTGTTGGCTTCATGTGAGTGTATGCTTGCGTTCGTGTGTGACCGCCTGTGCTTACAAGTGTAGACTGTGTGTGCGTGTGTGTTGTGGTCGATTGGAACCAACGAACGCATTACACGCGATCTTTTAACTGCCTTATGAAACAGCGCAGGGGAGCTGTAACCACTTAATCATTCGATTGGGGTTTTCAACAACGGCTCAATCGAATCGACAGCCAACAGGAATCCTTACCAATAACCGATTTCTGTCGGTTAACGGCGATCTATAGCCTAAACGCAGGTAAACTATGGACTATCTTTTAAGCAATTATCATGTTTTTGTGCCATCTATTCTTGTCTTTCAAGGTGGATGTCGTGGCGATTCGCAATAGACAACAAATGTATATTGTATGCTGCGGGGTTTAACGAAGCCTGCTTTCAGTCTATCCCGATTAATCTGCGTTCAGCAGTAATCTAAGTAGTTATATTTAGACTATTCTGGGACAACCACGCAATAACCACGTGACGTCACGACCATCGTATGAGTCATCAGGTGATTACGTTGGTTAGGAATTTCCTATAGTATCTAGTAATCTAGTTTTACGAAAGGGCTTAAAGGCATGAATGTCCATAATAAAATGGATACTCGAACTGATTTCAAGAAATCACCTAAAGGAATAAATGTCCTTAATAAAATGGACTATTCGACGAAGACCGTCAAAGAACTACAAAATATCGCTCGAGAGAGAGGTATGGTTGGTTATTCGAGACTGCGAAAAGCGGAACTCGTAGCATTAATGTCGCCGAGGTCTGCGAGCAACCCGCTAGACGCTCCAGTTCCAGACATTAAGGTTCCAACGCTTACTCCGGGTAAGTATACGCCTCCGTCTAATACTTGGAAATCTCGTTTCAGCCAAAACGTTTTGACTGAAATGGGGAATAAGGTGAGGTCTAAAATTAATTCTTTTTCAGATTGGTTGATTAGTTACGTGCCTCCTCAAATAGAAAAGACCGTCAACGATAAATTGGAATCGTTGAAGTCGAGGGTTTCGAGTATTTTCAGTAAAAGTAATAAAAACAAGTTCGAAATCCGAGAGACCGCGAAGGCTATTAAGGGTTTTACTAAGCGATACACGATCGATGGATTCGGTGGAATCGACGCCACGTCTTTTCTTAATGCCGTAAGGCCTCAGGTAGTCAGTCTGTTAGCGAAAAATCGTGGGGTAAAAGTTCAATTCAATCTTAATTGCGTAATGAAGAAAGTAGATATTAAATCTGGGGAAGAAGTCGAAGCCGAACCTAATTTTAAATCAAAGACCGATATCATTTTAGACGCAACCAACGTGTGTGAAATATATAGCAACGCAGTGGATAAAATTAAGGAGAGCATGGCAAGTTTTCAGATGAGAGGTAGTAATTGGAGGTTTAAAACCGTTATGAAGTTGGATATCGATACAGTGGTATATAAGCCATTGAAAGGCAGTTCTTATATTCCGCTTCCCGAGTATTTAGCCAATAAAAAGGCTATTATTAACCTGAAAAACGACGACGATGAATGTTTCAAGTGGTGCGTTACTAGAGCGCTGAACCTGATAGATGACCACCCAGAAAGAATCACTAGAGATCTAAAAGAACAATCTAAGAAACTCGATTGGAGTGGTATTGAATTCCCAGTCGCTGCTGATGCTAACGTAATAAATAAGTTTGAGCGTCATAATAACGTTAGCGTTAACGTATTCGGCTATGAAAAGGATGTATATCCATTATATATATCGAAGCACGAAAGCGATATCTGTGTAGATCTACTGCTTATTTCCGACGGAGAAAAGAAGCATTATTGCTGGATCAAGAACTTTAATAGAATGATGGCGGCACGAACAGAAAAATCTGTAAATTCGATGCACTATTGTAAAAGATGTTTGCAGGGATATAGAGAGCTAGGTTCGCTTCATAAACACACCGAGTACTGTTCCCAACACGAGGCGCAAAAGATAGAACTTCCAGAACCGGGAACTATGTTGAGTTTTAAAAATTATTATAGAAAGATGAGGGTCCCCTTTGTAGTTTACGCCGATTTCGAAAGTTTTATTAAACCTATAGACACATGTCAACCAGATCCTAACACGTCCTACACCAACAAATACCAAAAACACGTTCCAAGTTCTTTCTGTTATTACATAAAATGTTTCGATGATGACTTATATTCGCGAGCCCCCGTAATATTCACAGCGAAGAACGAAGACGATGATGTAGCGCAGATATTTGTAGACACTCTTATAGATGATATAAAAGATATTTACAAGCGATTTAAATTTCCAAAAGACATGATATTCAGGAAGGAAGACAAGGAGCTATACGACTCGGCTACTGTTTGCCACATTTGCGAAGGCGAACTAGGCGATGATCGAGTTCGAGACCACTGTCATTTAACTGGAAAATATAGAGGAGCCGCTCATACAATTTGTAATTTACGCTATAGAGTCCCTAAGTTTATCCCGGTACTGCTACATAATTTATCCGGATACGACAGTCATTTATTCGTAAAGAAACTACGAGGCGATGATAACGAAAAGATTAACTGCATTCCTTGCAATGAAGAGAAGTACATCTCATTTAGCAGAGAAGTTGTAGTTGATAAGTTTATGGGTAAAGAAGATAAGGAAGTAGAGGTTAAACATGAATTACGTTTCATCGATAGTTTTCGATTTATGGCTTCGAGTCTCGACGCATTATCGAGGAACCTAAGTAAAGACCAGTGTAAAAATATAAGCAAGCACTACTCTGGTAATCAGCTCGATCTCTTGTTTAGAAAAGGAGCGTATGCTTACGATTACGTCGATTCTATCGATCGCTTGAACGAAACAGAACTACCACCGAAGTCAGCATTCTATTCGAGACTTAACGACTCGGACATTAGCGATGAAGACTACAACCATGCACTAGCGGTATGGAACGAATTCGGATTTAAAACGTTCAGAGAATATCACGATTTATATAACCTGTCCGATGTTCTCCTGCTCGCCGACGTGTTTGAGAATTTTAGAGACGTGTGCTGCGAGAACTATGGTCTAGACCCCGCTTGGTATTATACTTCTCCAGGGCTTGCTTGGGACGCCGCATTAAAGTTGACTGGAGTAGAGTTGGAGTTGTTGAGCGATTACGATATGATACTAATGGTTAAACACGGGATAAGAGGCGGTGTTAGTACAATTTCACATCGTTATGGGCAGGCGAACAATAAGTACACACCCTCGTTTGATGACAGCAAGCCTTCATCATTTATAACCTATTTAGACGCTAACAATTTGTATGGAGGGGCTATGTGTAAGAATCTACCAACTCACGGGTTCAAGTGGATGGGTAATGATGAGCTAAACGACTGGAGATCAACGCCGAGTATATTAGAAGTGGACTTGGAATATCATAGAGATTTGCACGATCTTCACAACGACTACCCTCTTGCCCCTGAGAATATTACACCCGAATTTTCGACTGTACCTAAACTCATTCCAAACCTGAACGATAAAGTAAAGTACATAGTCCATCATGAAAATTTAAAGCTGTACGAAAGCCTAGGTTTGAAGATAACCAAAATTCATCGTGGAATTAAGTTTGAAGAAAGTGCCTGGCTGAAAACCTATATCGATCTAAATACCAGCCTGAGGACCAGAGCCACCAACGATTTCGAGAAAGACTTTTTCAAACTAATGAATAATAGTGTGTTTGGGAAGACGTGTGAAAATATAGAATCTCGAGTAGACATAAAACTAGTTTCCAGCGAGAAGCAAGCTATAAAACTAGCGGCGAAAACGAGCTACGACACTCGAACTATTTTTGATGAAAATCTAATCGCCATTCATATGAAACGTACGAAACTATATTACAACAAGCCTATATATCTCGGTATGTGTATTTTAGAATTGAGCAAGACGATTATGTACCATTTCCACTATAATTACATTAAGACTAAATACGGAGATAGGGCTAAGCTTTTATTCACCGATACGGATTCTCTAGCTTATGAAATTAAGACCGAAGACTTCTACGCCGATATAGCGCCTGACATTAGAAGTAGGTTCGACACGAGTGAGTATCCGAAAGATCATCCATCGTGTATCGAAACCGGAGTGAATAAGAAAGTGATCGGTATGTTCAAAGATGAGGCAGCAGGAAAACAGATCGAAGAATTCGTGGGTTTGAGGTCGAAGTTGTACTCGTACAAGATGGCTGGAGTAGACCACAAGAAATGTAAAGGCGTTAAGACGAACGTCGTCAAGAAATCTATCACTCACGAAGATTATAGAGACTGCTTGTTCACCAAACGAGAACAATCGAGAAAGATGAATGTCATTCGATCCCACCTACACGATATCTACACCGAAGAAGTAAATAAGGTCGCTCTTTCAGCCGACGATGACAAACGAGTGATTCAGCAAGACGGTGTCCATACTTTAGCATATGGTCATTATTCTCTAATATAAAATGAGTGTTAAACAAATCGATGTCGAAGGCGTAGTTCTTCCAAATCAACCGCTAACGAATTTTGAATTATTAGATGCTGCGAAGAAACTAAATATTCCGAATTTTAGAGGAGTTTTTCTGCGAGACACCCTACCGAAGAAACCTAGCCGGAATGAGTGTGGAATATTAAACCTAGACGATTCTAATGGGGTAGGCCACCACTGGGTCGGCTTTTTAAAGAACGGCAACGAGAAAATATATTTCGATAGCTATGGACTGCTTCCTCCTACGGAATTAATAAACTATCTACAAAGACCGTTGCTTTACAACAGCGAGCGAATACAGCCGGATAACGAAGTGTTTTGCGGACATTTGTGTTTGTACGTGTTAAAGAAGGCGATGAACGACGGATGCGAATTTCAAAAAATCATAAACGACTTGCATTAAACTAATAAATAATCTTATTAAAAAAACAATGCCAGTAGATAAATTTGGACATACAGATTCAGGATCTACGCAAAGAATAATTGCAGGAGGTGTTACTCTTAGTCAAGTAAATGCTAGTTTCCTTCGAATGGACGGAGCAAACCCCGCGACTGGAGATCTAAATATGAGCGGCCACGCTATAAAAGGGCTACCTACAACGAATATTTCAGAAGCAGGAATGGATGAGGCTGTCAGTCGAGGACAAGCCATAGATTTGTTAACGAATCGTGGCGACTTACCGTCCGACGATAATCTAAAAGTGTCTAAAACCGGTGATACCATGACTGGCGACTTACTCTTAAGCGTCGGTAGAGAGCTTACGCGGAGGATGGGATGTAAGGATTTAGGTGGAAATAAAGCTTTTATTATATTTTTAGGAAATACAACGAATAAAATAGAAGGTCGATTAAACCAGCCGATTATATCGCAATCGACGGATGGATTTAGTTTTAGAATAAATAATGAAACCATCATAGAGATGGTTAAGTCAATGGATGGCACTCCTCCTTCTAAAATAAATGTGCATAAGCCCATCTTTATGCATGGCGCGCACATTACAGGCCTACGCGATCCCAGCGGCGACGGCGATGCAGCGACTAAAAAATATGTTGATACAACCGCAGTCGGACCCGCGTTTAGCGTTTACACTATATCTCAACAAGCCATACTCGCTGCAACTCACACAATAGTTTCTTTCGATAGTGTAAGATTCAATACCGATAGTAGTGATAACAGTACAGGACCGACTCGTTTCACTCCTGGTAAAGCCGGATACTATAATCGTTACGACGTACATAGAATTTTGTAGCGCGAGTAATACCGCTTTTGCTAACGTCTTCCTGTATAAAAACGGGGTGTCGCACATGCAAATTGCGGGTGGAGGGGGTACGGGAATTGCGCATAACAATTCAACCGGTAGTACTATAGTTTTTCTAACCGGTACCGATTACCTCGAGATATTCGTTTATTCGTCCATCGCCACACCCATAATAGCTAGAGACTTTTCAGCGGCATTCTTACGACCTTAAACTAAGTCTGTAATTTTAACTGTAGAAACCTATCGCGTGTATACAAACGATAGGTTTCTAAAAATGTATCACTCTTCGCTTGGGTGTGCAACTGCATCGATTGTTTCATCGTATGCTCTCGAAGTCTCTTTATCGATCTCACAGATTCCGTCGTACACCGTAATTTCGTATCTGTTTCTCCATACTTTTCCGTTATAATACAATATTAGTCGGGCGTTTTCTCTGTGAGCTTTAGCCGCTTTGTGCATCGACGAATACTCGATGGTCTCACCCGTTTCCAAGTCAAAAATAACGACTCGTTTCGGGTTGTTTCTGATACCTTTCAATCTATCGTATCTACCATCGTCATTATATTCTTTTCGACGATCTTTCCAATATTCTTTTTGATATTCTTTTAGATATTCTTTTCTCGTTAATTTCGGTTTACCTAACAGGGAGTTGTCCGCGGGAATCAATCCTTTCTCGATCAGCAGCTCTACCAATTCCGGTTTGTTGAGATGAGTGACGCTTTTAATCTTATTCTCTTTCGCTAACTTGTGTAATTCTGGCAGCTTCATTTTATATACTACAAGAGTGTCTTTAAACAAGAAACTTATTTTCATACAGACGATTAGTACACTACGCTCATCTTCTGACCATCCGACTGGAAGTTTAGCAACTTATCCGAAATTATAACCGCGTAACCTTGCGTATCAGCGGGGACTGCGGCGTTAAAAGTAGCTTTGATTTGGATATCGACGACCGACGATTTCAGTCTTTCCGATTGTTTACTAACATCGAAAACTATGAGCGGATATAGATCTTTGTAATCGGCTGGAGTGATGTTGCTTTGCGTAATCAACGGATCCATTCCGTAGAACTTTTCGCTGAACGACGCCGCGTCTCTATAAGCTCTCGAAAATTTCTGGTTGGGAAACGATAGGTCGTAGTCGACCGCCGGATATCTCTCTTGATTCATCATCACGTACATGTTTTTGAGGTTGCAATGATCGAAAATCGAGGGGTTATGTTCTTGGTTGCCATCGCTTCGAGCGGTTTGAAATCCTACGACTATCCATCTAGGTTTTTCAGGAGCCGTCTTGACGCTAAGACGCCAACTAAAAGTATTGGATTGAGGAACCCCTATAGTATCGCATTGTCGCGCTCGATATGCGACGGGTACCGATGCTTTCGATTCGATAGTTTTGTACAATTGCATCTTCTCCATATCCGCCGGAGTAACGTGCGGCATAAACCACGAGATTTTCTCGACGTCGACTTTCCCAGCATCCGCGGTAGCGTGTCTAAAAATAGCGTCGTTGTCTGATTTGCGAACCATCGTTAGCGTGTGCTTAAAACCGTACACTATTTTATCGTAATCCTCGCAGAATCCGAAAATATGTTTCAGGGGCACGACGAAACTAAACGTTCCCTTAGTCGTTGGTTTTTGAATAAGATACCCTTGACGAGTCGCGAAACCTACATTATCCGCTATAACCGCGGTTGCCCCAGTATCTTTGCACCATAATTGATTAAGACCTTGCGCTTTGGCGAAGTCGTCTGGATATTTAAGCAAACCAAGCATCGTCGTTGCTTGGCCTGGGTGAAATACCGTTTCGATATCTTGATTCGATAGGGAATACGCGATTTGGCTGAAAAGATGCAAGAGTCCATTATTCGCGAGGGCTACTGCGTTAGCATTAGCGTACGCTGTTCCATCCGCTTTGACTAGCCTACCTTCGAAAAGCAGGTAAGATTCGGCGGGATGGCAAAATAGATCTTGAGTTTCGATATTTATGCGAATCTCGCCGGGTGTGTTAAAAGTCGTTCTCGCCGCTGGTTCGTATTCGTGCCATTCGTATTTTTCGATTCCTTCATCGACCTCTGTGGGTGCTGTAATGTTTAGAATATTCGATTGCATTTTAATTACTAAAGATTATTTATTTAAACTCACGCGAGTTTCAATCCCGCTCCGTTTTTGTTGAGACCACGCACTAGATCTCGAATGGACACGGCATTCGAAGAAAGTCCGTCACCGGCTAGTATCTTATTAATATCAGTAGTTCCTACATCGTTATCGATTAGCCGTGCTAAGATAGCTGCATTCTCTCGCGTAAGCGCTGGTATCGTTTCGACTACAGGCGTCTTCGGAACCAACGCTGCTAAGAGTTTAGTCGCAGCTTTATCCATCAAGCGTTTACCAACTTCTACGGTGGTATTCTTTCCAACTTCTAGCGCCTTCTTAGCCAACTCTCTCGCGGCGTCTTTACCCGCGCTAAGGGTGGATGATGCGGCTCGTTTACCGACATCCGAAGTGAAGAGCTTCTTAAAAACTCCCGTAATAGTATCCATTATTCCCGCTCCTCCTATAACGTGTTTTCTCTTAATTCTTCTATTAGCGATGACGAGCATTTTTATAATCGCAACATTAAGTTTTTATACCGTTCTTTGTTGATCTCTTTTTGTCGTAATAGTTCATCGCATATACCAACGATCTCGTTTCTCACTCCCGTATTACCCGCGTCGTAGCTAGCGAAACGCAGACTCAACATTTCTACTAAAGCATTCGGATCTTGTGGAATTACGACGACTCCTTTACCCGTCTTCGGCGTCTGTTTTCCAGTCTTCATTTCCCATATCGGTTTAATGATGTTTTTATACTTAGAGCTTCTTGACGATTTTGGTTTACTCGGATTGTTAGGTTGCCTCATCGCATTCGTCGCGTCTAGAATCTCGACGTAATCGGACATATCGTTGTCGTCGTAAATCGAACTGTTCGGTTTAGTCATAGTCACTAGCTCCCAAAGTCCTGGAGTACCTGTATAAGTCTTCTCTCCGACTATTATATCGTCGTTCTGGAACGATACGCGTGTGTCTCCGATATAAAATTTCCCGTCTTTAGAATTTAGACCGAACGTCGTATCGGTAGACTTGGTTTTAGAGGTGTATTGACTTAGGTATTTCGTTGCCACATCTCCTAATTCTAACATTCTAACGTCTTCTATAGGATCCTCGTAAGCCTCTATCGAGGGATACTGTGGAAGCTGTATGGCTTTTAACGATGATGATATCGATGCGGGAAGCGCTTTTAGAGCGGCTGCCGAGTTTTCCTTAATAGTAGACAACAAAGCGTTTTGTTCTTTCGATATGGTCGATTGTGAGTCCACGATCGGCTTGTACAACTTTACCAAATCTCGCTGCAATCCTATATCGCCTAGTTTCTCTGATAAATAATCTCGTTGAATGTTTTTCTTCGTCTTCAGAAACTCTTCAACGATAAAGTCTCTTTTGGTGGGATCGGTTATTTTTAGAAAGGACATTTTTTAAATAGGTGGTATAATGTTTTAAAGCGTTTTTGGAACACGCGTTAAAACATTGAAATGGAACGAACGTGAATTTGTACGTTTTTACGTTTATGTTCTACGTTTTACGTTTTATGTTTCACGTTCTACGTTTTCCTTCGATTTCGCAAACGCGTCCTTCAACGACTCGGCTATAGTTTCTCCGCTATTTCTCGATTTTCTGATTTCTTCTTTCATTTCGTTAAATTTCACGCGTTCGTTTAGAATTAACGAGTATTCCTCGTCCGAAATATTACCGTCTTCCAAAGATTTCGAGATGTAGTGACTGATGGTGTTGAGTCTCGCTTCGGCCAACGTTTTAATATTTTCATGCTTCTCCGCCTTTGGTGTGAGCTTTCTGTTGATCACGCGCCCGATCACGCTGAAAACACCCGCTCCAACCGCCAGTGCTTGTAGAACCATCGCGATAGGTGTCGCGACTATCGTAGACAGAACCGTGATTGCCGAAGCAGTTGAGCCTAACGCGACTAGAGTCGATATACCGTCTACTACGTTGATAATCCTAACACCTTTACGATACTTTTTACCTAGAGTCTCTCTTTTTTTGAGTTCCCGCTCGAGCTCTTGTTGAATTTCAGTGATTTTCGAAAGTCGGAAAGCATGGGCGCTTCCATCGATTTTCAGTGGGATCTCCATTCTTTTTATAATAACGCGATATAATTTTTTAAACTGCGATATAATTAACGAAACATAACGAATCGCCTTCGATTATACTAACTACGGAATCGGAGTCGTTTTGAATAGTAATTTCGATGTCTTCTACTTGTCCGATAACGACTCCATCTCGTAGACTCGCTTCGATTTCCTGTCTAAGCGAAACTAAACACGACCCTTTTGTCATTCGAACACCTAGTCCTAGCGCCACCGTAGCTGTTTCTCTAGGTTGAATCGTTATCAGTTGTTGCGCAAAAATCTCCCATCTTAGTCCACCCAGTTGTCTGCAGGGTGTATGCGTCACTTTTTTCAACGTCCAACGCACCTCTTTCGGTTGGGTTCTAACTTCGATCCGACGAGTGGGTCTCGTTATAAATTTATGGATAGGCCTGTTGAATCCCGACATTTTATTTATACGAGGATAAGTTTTTAAAACAACATACCGAGAATCGGAATATTTTGGAAAGGCGAATTAGGCCCTAGTATAAGCCCGGAACCGGGTTTCATATACAACCCACTACCCGTTTTCATATACAGTCCCCCACCCATCGAACTGCCTTTCGGCCACGGAGACAGATACAACCCATTTCCATCCGGTCTTACTTTACAAGCCAAGTCCCCTTTTTTAACATACAATACTCCCGATCCGCTTATTTTATCTACAACTTTCGATGCAGCTGCGGAACCTATACCCGTTAAAGCGCCTTGTGCTAAACTAGGTAGTACGCTTGTAAGAAGAAATTTTCCGGCAGTAGCTAGAAATGGTAATATAGCTCCGATAAAACCGCCTTCGACTTTAGCGTTATATATTAATTGCGTTTTACTCATTTTGATCGTCGTGCCCTTTCCGTCTTGGTAAGCTTTCGCCACTTTCTTAATTTGCGCTTTCGTAAAAGCTAAAACGTGGTCTCCCTCCAGATCATCGTGAGATAGTCTAATACTGACGCCATCGATTCCCGCTTCAAGCGCTCGTTTAATCTTGTCTTTTTGTCCTTCCGAAATATTAACATAGAAGTTTGTGTACTGAGTCATTTTATATATAACTAAGATAAAGTTTTAAGTCTTCACACTTCTCTAATATGAAACTTGATCGACATCGCTTCCCCTCTAATGTTAATTAGTTTTCCATTTTGGTCGGTAAGTCTCGTTTCCATCGATGAAATCGTATTCATCGTAACGGGGAGATAAATTAAATTAGCCGGGATTTGGATGATCTTATAACCAGGTCCAACGGTTGGGAAAAACGAATATATCACATTCGTCGTTGATCCATTCGAGTACGAACCTCCGATTATATCGCTAGTTACTCGAAAGCTGTCTATGTTCATTATGTTCACGATGTGCTCCGATTCGTTATACCCAGATATGTACAGGCGACTTTCGAAACCTAGAACGGTTCTAATCGAGTTCGTGGTTCTAAAATCGACCTCGTAATTCTGCGCGATAGTCAACACCGCCTTCAACGTGTTGGTGTTTGCTTCTAACGTAATGCAATATTCTTCGTTTGAGACGTCGTAATGGCCGTTCTCTTTCATGATTTTCTTCACGTAGTCGTTTATATCCTCGAGCTCATAGGACCCTTCCGGAATATCTACGTCGAACCACGTCACGCCATGATCCGGCGAATACCTGAAGTTGTTGTTGCTCGCGTCTATGTTAGGAAACACGTAGTAAGTATACAAATCGACTAGAGCCATTTCATACTTTTTGGTTTTATCTAGTTCGATTACAGGATTGTTCCTCGTTATTATTCGTGCGGTTCTGTCCTTTTCGTTACCCACTAAAATGTAAAACGACGATTTAGGATTCGTGTTAGTCGCAGTCTGTGCCGTGTTCACCTGTATCTTCACGAGGAGTTCTTCCATTTTTACTAGTATATTATATTATTTTAATTCAGAATTGGGGATGTAAAATTCATCTAATCCACGACGGTATTTACCGCTGCTCCTTTCACTCGTTAAGTCGATAACTACGAATTGATGCGGTTGTTTCCACGACTCCACGCATAGTTTTTTAAATTCCTCTATAGACATGTCCGTACTTACATGATCGTTGTAGATATGGGTAACGTTCTTCATGTCTTGGGGAAATAAACAAATAAAGTTTGCGTTCTCTCTGATAGTCTGCCTAGGCAATTTAAAATAATTCTGGGCGAGGTACAAACAGTCGACGTTACTATGCCTGCCCCTAATATAATACGTTTCGCATTTGTTCTGCTTTTCTAATTGTAAATCGTCAAAAATCATCAAGTTCTTCTTTTCACGGCTCAACTCTCTCGGATCCGGTACATCATTCGCGGATTCGTAAAACCTGCATTCGATATCCGACTTGTCTCTTAAATGTTTCGCTATCTCTTCTACAACGCACGCCGGAGAAATATTAGACCTCATTATCTCATCTCGAATGTTAAACAGCTCGATGATCGTTTCTTTTGGTAGTTTTTCTTCGAATGCCTTCTTAAGAATTTTGTACTCCGGTTGAAATAGAGATTTTCCGAATACTTGCAAATTGTCATAGTCGAGCCATCCGGGTCTCAAAAGTAAGTTTAACAATAACGTCGTCTTACCGCATCCCGATTTTCCTACTATTACACCCCTTATACTTTTAGGTAATAGGTTGATATTAAATCTTTTCAACGATAAATCGTTCCACGTTAAGTCTTTCACTTCCATTTTAAATATATAAAAGTTCTATATTAAAACCGAAATGTATTGCGTAAAGTGTAAAGGAAAGACCGAAACAAGAGATCTTCAGAACGCCGTCAGTAAAAATAATAGACCCATGCTTCGAGGCGTATGCGTCGTATGCGGAACGACTAAAACTCAATTCGTAAAAGGAGCCGCTGTAAAAGGTGGAGATGTAGTTGGTTCGTTGAATTCAGTTACTAGAAACGTAAAGTTACCTTGGGCTAAATATCCAGGCGAGATGCATCTTCCAGGTCATTCGTTTACAGGACCCGGGACTAGGTTGGATTTGAGACTGAATCCTGATGGAACTCCTAAAGATTGGAGTAAGCCTATCAACAGAGTAGATAATGCAGCTTACCACCATGATTTGGCTTACGATCAACACCCCGATACGGCTTCTAGGAATGTTGCCGATAGAGCAATGATTAATGATTTGAATAATATTCCTAATCCTACTATCCGAGAGCGTATGGAGAGAGCGGTAGTTAAACCTATATTGTCTGTTAAATCGAGTCTCGGGTTAGGTTTAAAAAAAGCCCCGACCCGAAATGGACTGATCAATTAGCGGATGAACTACATAAACCGGTAGTAAAACATTTTAGAAAGAGAAAAGTGTACGTTAGTGGAATAGATGAGATATGGGCTGCTGATTTAGTCGATATGCAAGCCTTCGCTAAAGAAAACGATGGTGTGAAATACCTATTAACCGTTATAGATGTGTTTTCAAAGTACGGATGGATCATGCCATTGAACGATAAGAGTGGGAAATCTACAGCAAGCGGCTTCTTGAAGATACTCGAGAGTGGACGAAAGCCCGTTAAATTATGGGTAGATAATGGTAAAGAGTTTTATAACAAAGACGTTAAGAATTTGATTGGGTTATACTCTACGGAGAATGAAGAAAAATCTTGCGTTGTCGAGAGATGGAACAGGACGATGAAAGATAAAATGTTTAAGTACTTTACAGCTAATTCGACGAGAAGATATATCGACGTTTTAGACGGAATGGTTAGTAATTACAACAATACAAGACATTCTTCCATTAAAATGACGCCTGCTAAGGCTAGTATGAAAACGAATGAAAAGACTGTATTTATGAATTTATACGGCGAAGAGGTCTCAGAGCCTATTGCGCTTAGATTCTCGGTTGGAGATAAAGTCAGAATAACGAAGAAGAAAAACATATTTGAAAAAGGATATACACCTAGATGGACTGAGGAAATGTTCACAATTGCGCAAGTTCAGTATACAAATCCAGCAACTTATAAGATTACTGATTCTAATGGTGAGGAGGTACAGGGCTCATTCTATGAACAGGAGCTACAGAAGACGACTCAAGAAATATTTAGGATCGAAAAAGTGATTAGAAAACGTGGGAAGAAATCACTCGTTAAATGGTTAGGATATTCAGACTCGTTCAATTCTTGGGTGGATAACGATAACTTGATGACGTTGTGAAACGATTATTCAAAATGCTATTTCGACTTAAAGAAAATAATTTTCATATAATAAAGAGATACTATGGCAATCACATGGAAAAACTTTGATATTAATAATGTTATTTTCGAAGACGTTACAAAAATGACTACTCCCACCGATAGGAAATTTCAACGCATATTTCTAAAGTACAAATACGCCGATGGGACAATCGACAAAATATCTATAAAAACTCATCCGCTGTATTCTTATGGGATTCAAGAAAACCGATCTTCACAAACGGGTCTCTTAGACTCGTATTCTTTACCATTAAACATGTACGATAGAATGGTTGGTGAAGACGAAGCGAAAACGATTGAAATTTTTGAATCGTGTTTAAAACTAGTAAAAGAACATCTTAAAAAATCTGATGTGAAAGACGCGCTTAATAAATACGAAATGAATGCGGATGTTGATCAAATGGATATTTTTTACAGAAAGAAAGATAAAGGTAAAGTCCTTTCCGATATACCCCCTACTCTATATCCGAGACTTTTAACTGCCTATGAAAAATCACGAAATCCGGATGTGCCACCTAAGATAACTACAGGATTTTACGATTTAAACAATGAACCGATAGATCCTAAAACTCTCATAAATACGCGTTGTAAGGTTGTTTGCGATATTCGCATCGATAATATCTATATCGGGGCTAAACCGTCTATTCAGGTAAAAGTAAACGACGTCATAGTCCTCGATCGATTCGTTAGACAAAGGCGTCTTTTCTACGCACAGGAATAAGATGAATCATAGCTTTTATAACTGCTGGTTATAAAAACCAACGTAATCACCTGATGACTCATACGATGGTCGTGACGTCACGTGGTTATTGCGTGGTTGTCCCAGAATAGTCTAAATATAACTACTAATCTATACTAATCAGATCCTCTAGGCTTTGACTATTCTGGGATCGCCCATGAGTGCATGTAGTTCATAATCGCAAACTCCAATTTCTAAATCGCTACTGAACGGAAAGCTACCTTGGTTAGTGCGTACGACCCATATAGGCCTACCTTTGTGCTTCCGGTTCCCGGTTCGCCTCCCGATTGTGGCTTATATTTAGGAGACTTGAATCTCGGGCTTACACGGGCTAAAAACTCCCAAACACCACCACAGAACCCCTGTTATCAAATCACTTAATTGACTAAAACGATGGGTTTAAGCCAGAATCTAAGTCGTATCTAAGTTTTTTAACATTCCGAGATAATCAAGGAAAAGTAAATTTTTTGCAGAAAAAGTTGTTTTAACAATTTTTTATTTAGGCAATGAAAATTATTTCTAGCAAAATGCCGACTAATAACAATCCTTTTCGAAATGATTTAAAGCAAGTATTGTTTTGTTTACACGTAACGTGATAATTAGGTGAAATTTGTAAAAGTTTGACAAGATACGCCCTTTTAGCAGACAAAATAAAATAATGAATAATCTCATAATTTCTGTGCAACTTGCACCAAAGTCACTTCCAACATTACATTATAGGATAAAACGACTAATAACTTTAGAATAACCTAAATTATATAATGATATGCAATTTCCACGAAAGTGAGTAAGTGAGAAGCTGTCCGACAGTCAAAGTAAGTATCAGTATGCAGCGTTCATTTTACTTGCCTTTAGAAATTCCATTTATGCCATAGAGACGTATCTTAGACAAGATGCAACCATCTGGTAGAATTACTAGTTGCACTGTAAATAATAGACGCTGTATGTATGGACATACATCCTTATGGCATAAATGTGACCCCAAAAATGTGGTGTATCTTCGTGCCAACTAGACTTTAATGGAGACTTGTAGGTACGACCTTCTGTCAGAACCTGCATTGACGTTAGTCAATTCAATTTCTGTCAAAATCTCCATTTTTGAAAAAATCGTACATACGACCTTCTGGCTTAGGCCTAAACCCATCGAAAAGTTCTCAGCGTATCCATTACAAAATTGTATCACTAACCTTGCCTATATACAATAGGCCTACCCTTCAAACCTCTCAACATTCTTACATTCCCCAGCTATTCACCATCCAACCACTCAGGTCGATACCCGCTCATTACGTTCTCTATCTCGACCTCCAGTCTCCTCCATGAAATTCTGCAACCGCTCGTTAGTCTATGCTGCCAGTTTGCTCATGCTCCTCTCTCGTCTGTCAGTGTCACCTCCTCTTCGCCTGCTGTCGAGATCTGTCCTGCAGTTTTGAACTCCAGACTGAAAGCCGAACTCTTCAAGCTATCCTATCCTGAATCTAGTCCTACGTCACCCCACCACCACCAGCATCAAGATTTCTACTGTAATCCAATGCTGTCTCCCAGGCTTGATCCTCTGAATTCTTCAGACCTAGCTGGCATCGAAAAGGACCAAACAAACTGACTATTGCGGGCTTAAGTATTTCACCTGAATAAGACTGATGACAGACATGAATAAGACTTATAGTATCAAGACATTCTTATCAGGGACGTAAGAAAACGCCGACTCTCTAAAAGAATAGACGTCTTGTTAATGTCGTAAGTGCTTTACATAAAACCTTTTGAAGTTACCTGAAGCCTCACAATACAGATTTGTTTATGGGAAAAAGACACGATCTGCAGGGAAGATCGTCGGAATATTCATAGAAATAAACATTTTAGCCGACGCTTTAAGTCGGAGAAAATCTAATGTAGTATCACAAAGTCATCTACCAGCATAATATCCGATGTCCTATCTGTCTGTCTGTCGCGTAACTTTCGCTATGGGCTTATTGTGACCAACCCAAGGTCACCTCATACACGGACGGAGGACCGGTAGGCCCTCCCTCCCTCTATGCCTGACCTCAGCCAACGGCTGGCGTCAGTGAGGGAGGAATGAGGGAAAGAAGGTCGGTGTGCCCTCCCTCCCTCCCTCCCTCCCTCCCTCCCTCCCTCCCTCCCTCCCTCCCTCCCTCTCTCACGCCGATTAGCCATCCATACCACAAAGTCACAACAACACCAGTCAGCCGCCTGTAAGCAATAACTACTTCAGTACGCATAAAATACAAAGCGTCTGTATTACATGTTTCCAAAAAGATATGGATATGAGCAAGCTTCGGCCTCGGAGTCACAGAGCCAAATCTCGTGTGAGCTTCAGCGCCTATCGCGCCATTGCTCCCGTGCCTCTGAATGAAACTGAACCTTTGCCTTTTTCGGGTGGTTCCAGTCGCAAGCCTGGATAAGGAGAAGTGCGACGCTAATCGTCACCGAGGCTAAGCAAATGAAGTCGCCAACACTTCCTGCCCGTGATTGCCCCAAGGTTAGATTAAGGGACGGGATTGCTCTTCTTTCTCATTGTAAATTTGCAAAAGATTATAGGCGAAGCTTCTTGGCATGCACCGAGGGAGGTAATAACCAGCTGTTGAGTTTTGTTTCAGGAAGGAAAAGATGATGGATCCAAAGTATCAGAAAATGATGGAGGAGGGTGAAGCAGCCGTGGATATCCACGAAGTCGAACAACTGCATCAGCATCACAGTCTGCCTGCTTCTTACACCAAATCGCTCGTCATATCTTGTGTCGTGTCGACGTGTTGCTGTTGGCTTCTCGGAGGCATTGCTTTCATCCTGGCCGGTTCGTATTTATCTAACTGTCTTTGCATCGTTTGTAAATAAAACTGAATTACACCTATAAATGCATTTAATTATAATTAATGTAAGCAGAAAACGCTGTTGTTTCTTTTGTGTTTGACTGGAATAATTATATGCAGAATGCATTTCAATCCGTAGATTTAAATCGCTGCATAGACAAGGAAAACCTATCCAACTACCGCCCAATCTCCAATCTTTCCTTTCTATCAAAATAAAATGAACGAATTATCCTTTCTCGGCTAAACGATTACCTCTCTTCGAATTCACTTCGTTTTCTGCTTACATTAATTATAATTAAATGCATTTATTTAATGACTCTCAGAAGCAACGAGAAGACCTTTTTGCTATGAAAACTATAATTAATTTAGATTACAACTGGTTAATGAAGTAGGCTGGGTGCGATGTAGTTGAGATTTTTCGCTCTACAAGTAGGTCGTTTTGAAGAAGAATGAGTCGGTCACAGTGATGCCGTGTCAATGCAAATCTCCGAATTTCTCAGCGCCACACAAACATCACGTCAGAGAGGCCAGCTTAATTAAACACCGGTGCCATATGAAATCAAGTTCGCAAGTACCGGTACCAGGTTGTTTTGTCCGTTGCGGTGCCAGGTCAGACTCCGGGAAGGGGTCAAGCCGAGGAGACAGCATGGTGCCACAGTGGAAATCGCTGGGAATAGTCGTACCGTGGGATGGTACAGGAGAAGAACCGATAACTGTAACTGCGAATTTTTATAGCGCACTTCAAGATAGACTCATCAGAGGTGCTCCCAACTTAACACGATGAAACCACGATCGACAACATCCATGGTCTTCAAGCGTTTGCGGAAAAGAGGCAAAGAGAGGCTGAGAGGATAGTTTGAAACGTTTGGGTTTCAGCGGGGAGAAGGGGTAAGGATGATGAGGTTGACCGGTGAGTATAAGACAGATGAGCAATGATGACTCTATTTAACAGAATAGTCTGAGATTGAACCATTATTCTTATTATATTCCACGTGTGACGTGATTAGACCCTGTGCGTCTGGTTTTGTGCAGTGTTTGGACAGAAGTCAGCCTTTGCCGGAGATATTCAAGAAGCGAGGAGACTGAAGAGAGCTTCGTACATCGTCTCTGCCATTGGATTCGTCACTGGATTAATCATCCTAATCGTTTTAACGGTGCAAATGATCAGCTTCATGAAGGAACTCAGCCGCTTCGACCCTCGTCTTCTGCCACCAACCTTCACTCTCAGTCCTCCATAGCTGGTCGCGTGGAATCCACCACTGATGGTGCGCCCTGGTTCACGAATGCAGGATCTCTTTGAGTGTGAGACTTCCTGAGAAACATTGGCAGACGATTTGCAAACGACAGACAATGCAAATGTTCGATTCGATTAATTGCTCTGTGACGTATCATACACTGTTTCTCCTCGTAATGAAATATACATCAAAATAGACCAGCACAGAGAACTCCCGATTAGACCCTTTTCGAATGGCGCTATATAACTCTTAATTGCAACTACTGTTTTAATCAACGGGACTATTACGCCCAATTAAGGTCTACCAAGGTCTGTTAAGGTCTCTTAAGGATTTTAAAGACAGCTTGCAAGTTGCAGCATCCAGATTTAATTGATGTAATTCACCGGCCTCTTTCTGTCTCTTCGCATCGTCCACTTCGCTCCTCAAACAGATTTGATCTCTCAGTTCCTCGTACTAGAACAGCTATGGCTCAATCCCGATCTTTTGCCTCAATTGGTCCCTCTCTCTGGAATACACTGTCTCCTTCTACTCGCTCTCTAATTTTAATAAGTAACCCCTCATCTTCTTTTACTTTCCTCAAGACTTATTTCTTTTCTCTCGGCCTTGCGCACTGGGAGCGCCTCTGAACGGTTCACCCTACTAGAGATGCAGTCGTCACGAGGCGCTTTATAAATGTTTAAATACAATACAATACAATGTAGCATATTATATGTAGCATAGGCCCATAGTTCCATTGCTTTTGTGTCGATGCATTTAAGTTCGGCTGCCCTCAAAATGACCCTTTTATCCTGAGACTCGATGCCAAGAGGGTTTCATGATGATGATGATGATGATGATGATGATGATGATGATGATGATGATGATGATGATGATGGTGATGATGGTGGTGGTTGTGGTGGTGGTGGTGGTGGTGGTGGTGGTGGTGGTGGTGGTGGTGGTGGTGGTGGTGGTGGTGGTGGTGGTGGTGGTGGTGGTGGTGGTGGTGGTGGTGGTGGTGGTGGTGGTGGTGGTGGTGGCGGTGGTGGTACTTGCTCGGCATCCAGCATGATCCTATATAATTGGCACCGACTTTGACACCAGTCTAATAAATGATTACGAAACACGGCAATTATTCTGCATACCCAGTCATAATAATTATTAGATTCTCTAGCAGATCTGTAACGTGTGTTGATCGCCCGAGATTCGGGGTTGCGGACCAACGGTAGAAGACGAACACTCGGGTTAAGTAGGCCTAGTTTATTTGATGACCATCCGTACAGCAGCAGGACCTTGTAGAAGCGACTGCAACAGACTGAGCGACTTTACCGTGACCGACTGACTAATATTAATACGTTAAGTTCTTATTGAACGACGCCGTTATATCGAAGATGATTGGCGTGGCACCTTTACAGTCTCAACGTTAATTAACGCTTAAATACCCTTTCGGTCGGCGTAGCTTAGTCTACATATTTTGCACGTGCAGGATTTCCAACACCCTGTGTGGCTTCACCACAAGAACGATTCCCCTATCGACTCTATACATTGTAGTGCATTCATGCCACGCCTACGCATAGCACAGATCTCTGTCTCTGCTCATTCCTATCTGCCTATCTGTCTCTCTGTGTCTGTCTGTCTGTCTCCCTCTCCCTCTATCTCTCTGTCCTTATCTCTCAAATGCCTTCTTGTGCCTATACACCACTACGGATCCATAAAACACTACACTATCTCTGTCTGTGAATAAATATCCCACACTGCACCTCAGATCTGGAACGAACTTCTCCCCGAATTCCGCATTTTCTCAGTTCCTCCGCCAACACTGCCACTCAATCTACCTAAGGCTCTTCTATTCATCACCCTACAGGCTTTCCACTCCAAACTTAAGACTCACCACTGCAAGAATTCCTACCCTAACCCATCTGATCCTCTGCCTTCCAAGCCTTCTCGTCGTCAACGAAACCCGCCGTAACAGCTGCTCTGTCTCTGGTGAGGCGCTATATAAGAAAAGGCAAAAGTCTGTGAAAACGAAATAATAATTAATTGTGCTGGACGAATGGATCAATTGTGCAGCTGTGCAAAGAACTGGAACGGCTCATCTTTCTTATGCGTGACGACTGTGAGTCCATCCACAGACGTCGGCTGATCGACAAAACTTGGCTTTTGTGAATGGTAGAACGGTCAGGGATGTACGAGGGTTGATCAATAAGTAATGAGAAAAATATATTAGACAGCTGTTTTTTGCAGAATTTTTATTTTTATTTACTAGCTTACTTATTTAGCAGAGTTTTTATTTTTAAATTGTCACGTGGGCCATTACTGTGGTTGCTAGGCAACTGCCGGAAGCCGTCTGCCAAGCGGCTGTTGTAAATAATGGATAAAAACGAGAAACGTGCGGTTATTAAATATTTGCATTTAAAAGGATTGACTCAAATGAGATTGCAACGGACATGAAGAAGGTTTTAAGGGACAATGCCCCTTCACAGGCTACAGTCTATCGGTGGGTAGCTGAATTTAATCGCGGTAGGCAATCAACTGAAGACGAGCACCGTTCTGGCCGCCCTATTGAGACCTGTACCAACGAAAACGTCCAATTCGTCCAGGATCTGATACAGAAAGATCGGCGGGTTAATATTAGAAATGTAGCAGATTGTTTGAAGTTGTCGTACGGCACAACCCATCATATTATTACAGACATTTTGGGGTACAACAAGGTCTGTGCTCGATGGGTTCCACGAATGTTAACACATGAAAACAAGCAAGTCCGACTAACAACTTCTCGTGAAAATCTCGACCTTTTTAGAGAAGACCAGGCAAAGTTTCTACGCAGATATGTCACTACCCAGCAAACACACCCGCACGGGTCCCTTGTGGGATTCATCCGGTTTGACGGTACGGAATTCTCGCGGTTTTTGACCACGGTTTGCGTAAGGGACCCTTACGGTCCAGCCCGCGTCGGTGGCGCCTCCTACTGGTATTCGTATTTCTACCGCCGGTCCGCCATTTTGTGTGCCTGCCGTTTCGAATGTACACATATTTGACAGATCGCGATGTGTTTCTGTGAAAAGTAAGATTACGTTATATTTATTATAGGCCTACTAATGAACCTATATCTGCGTATATTAACAGTTTATGTAAATGCTGTAGGCCTATTTAATTGTGGTCGGGATCTAGACGAAACGGAGATTGCAGTGGGTTAGGGTCAGGGCTGTAGTGGTAATATTAGAGGTGAGTACACGCTACGGGTTAGTTTTCCGAAACAAATTAGAGGTGAGTCTACGCTACAGTATTTTGTGAGTATACGCTACAGTATTTTAATATAAATAAATATAACTATTTGGGAGGTGAGTAGGCCTATACGGTCTCTAGAGGTGAGTACACACTGTATAGTGTAGCCTATACCCGCGTATACCCTCGACTACAGCCCTGGTTAGGGTTATGGACTGTACGGTAAACTTGCGCTATGAGGGTCCTAATGTTATGGTCTGACCCAAATTCAAGGGGCTATGTATTACTGTGTGACAAGAGGTCGCACCTTAACACTAGTTAGCGCCCAGACACCAATAAGGCTATTTAAATGAAAGCACATCGACAAATATTCAGCAGCAATGACGCTAGTTTTCAAGTTTATCCGTGTTAGATGTTGACATCTCTCAGTTAAGTCGCATTAAAGTTTCATTTAAACATTTTGAACATTTATCCAATAAATGTAGCTTAAAGTTTCATAGATTATACTTGAAAGTTTAGCTTAAACTTCCTATAAATTTAGCTTAAAGTTTCATTTGAACATAGTATCCTTTAAATTTAGCTTATACATTGTTGAACGTTTACAATAAACTTGAAAACTAGCGTAATTGCTGCTGAATTAAACATTGCAGCTGCCGTGACCATCAAAACTGGATAGTTGTCGAGATCAATAAGTACTGCACTCTGTGAAGATGAGAATGACGATATTGCAGGGCTTCATGCAACAAGAGTCGACAACGTTGAAGACTAGTCTGAGAAATTTTAAAGTACACAACCATTTAATTGTCTTTGTGATGTAGTTATAATATCTCTGCAATCCTTAATGAACTGATCGAAAACAAGGTGCAATTAGAATATTTTAAACGGGAGTACGTGTTGAACAAACATATTAAAAAGGCCATGATTCTGTAGAATGAAATGGTTTCTTAGTTACTTTTATATGAATGATTCACTCTTAAGCTTTGCATTCACTAGTTCTTAGTAGCTTGGTAACAGCCTGTGTGATTGACGGGTGTAATGATTACATTTTGTTTTATTATGTTACATTAGTCAACATTGTGCAGGCAGTGTCTCTAAATATTGTCATTTAATAACAGAAAGAGTTATTGGAATAATACCATTTTACAATACAAATCAGAGCACATCAAATTCTTAATTCTTGTTCTTTGTAACTTGTTATTTTTAATCTAAATGTTGCATGTTTGAAATTTCAGGTTCGGTAAAACATAATATTGCTACCAAGGACAGCACGAGGAAAATGGTTGAAGACGAGTTGGCCATTTGGTTTGGTAATGCTAGGGATCATGGCACTGGAGGCCGCCAACTATTGAAATCGGCGCCATTCAAAGAGACCGAGTCAGAGTCGATCAGTGTTGATCAGGAGTTCACCAATACTGCTGATGACATTATTGTTAAATGAAATTACAGAGCCGATCGACTGCATGATTACTTTACTTTATTAAATTGACTTTATTAAATTGATGTGTCATTTAACGCTTTTGTTGATTATTTATTGCTTTAACTATATAGCACAGTTTACAGTACAGTTTGCATACTATACTGTAAACTGTGCCACTGGCAGAGTTCTTGTTTGACAGGTGGGGGCGACGTTTTTGAACTGATCAGGTCAAAAAAAGAGTTTTGAACTGATCTGCTCAAAAGAGGTATAAAAAACTGGGGTGACTTTTTTGCTGTTTCCTAAAAATTTGGGGGTGGGGAGCAGATGTATGGTGTGTGCCCCTACTGTTCAAGGGGGTCTTGTCCCTTTTGAACTGATCTGGTCAAAAAGAGTTTTGAACTGATCTGCTCAAAAAGAGATTAAGAAACTGGGTTGACTTTTTTGCTGTTTCCTAAAAATTTGGGGGTGGGGGCAGATGTATGGTGTGTGCCCCTACTGTTCAAGGGGGTCTTGTCCCTTTTGAACTGATCTGGTCAAAAAGAGTTTTGAACTGATCTGCTCAAAAAGAGATTAAGAAACTGGGTTGACTTTTTTGGTGTTTCTTCAAAATTGGGGTGGGGGGCAGATGTATGGTGTGTCTGTTAAAAGGTGTCTTGTCCCCCTCGACCCCGGGATCGCCACCCATTAACTGTGCTAAACTGGGTATCACTTTTTAGTCATCTGGGAATGAACTGGGAAAGAACCGGGATGCCCGGCGGGATATCCCGTATGGGTCCCGTACGGAAACCGCGGACAAAAACCGGCGGGATCCCGCCGGGTATCCCGTACGGGTCCCGTATGGCAACCCGTATGGGACCCGTCTGGGTCCCGTGTGGGTGTGTTAGCTGGGTATGGATGAGACTTGGGCTCACCACTTTGATCCCGAGACAAAACTGCAGAGTATGGAGTGGAAGCACGTCGATTCCCCGACACCGGTCAAATTCCGCAAAATTGCATCAGCGGGTAAAGTTATGGCATCCGTATTTTGGGACAGTGAAGGTATTTTGATGATTGACTACTTGGAGCGTGGAAAGACTATCACGGGTGTCTACTATGCACATTTAATCCGAAAACTTCGCGTGGCTATTAAGGAAAAACGTCGAGGGAAGTTGCGTCAAGGTATCGTGTTTCATCAGGACAATGCTCCAGCTCACACCTCGTCTGTTGCAATGACTGCAATTCGCGAGTGCGGCTTCGAACTGCTACAACACCCACCCTATTCTCCAGACCTGGCACCGTCTGACTTCCATCTCTTTCGTTATCTGAAAGATTCGCTTCGCGGACAGAAATTTGACACTGGTGAAAGTGTTATCCATGCCATAAATGACTGGTTTCAGGAGCTGGATAAAACTTTCTTCCTGGAGGGTGTAAAAGCACTTGAACATCGCTGGGAAAAATGTGTTGAACTTCAGGGAGATTATGTTGAAAAACTATAAAACAATTTTGGTCCAGATTTGCTGTCTAATATATTTTTCTCATTACTTATTGATCAACCCTCGTATATATATAAGTTACCGATGGATTTTACGCTTAATGTTCTTCCTCTTTATACGCTTATGTCATAGCAAATGGCAGTGCTTGCTTTGACTGCGGGTGTTCACGGTTAGCAAATGGGGCGATTGCTAATAATAGTTACAAACTATAAAACAACGGTGAGCAATCCATGCAAAGAATTTCAGGCCGCAGCTGTATACCTCATTATAGTGTCCTCTCTGTATTAGAGTATCTAAACTCTTTCTGTATGCATAATTTGGTATATGCGTTGACCCAGATGGAAGGTAATCACGTTTTCCATTGGCGACGATTCAGCAAACGCTTATGAGTCTCGATTTACAGTGGGACTCCAACCACGGAAACATCTGCAGAAGCTTGACGAAACACGTTTCGGTTGAAACATTATCGTTGAAAGGAGAGACATGAAAACTGAAACAAGTCAGGTATTTACAAGACCAAGAAATTTGGCTAAGTAGCTTGGAGAATAACTAGGTTGGAACAGACCGAGTGTCGAAAGAAACGAAATTTAGTGCAGACAATTCTGGAATGTAAAAGGTTCAGAAACTGGGAAATCTTTCCGGAAGAAAACTAGCTCGCAATAAAACTGAAACCAGCGGGCGTACCGTTTTGAAGTTCTTGAAACGTGAGATTGTTACCGATACAAATATTTAAAGATTTTCGTAGGAGACCAATTGACTTTCGATTGTTTGTTTTAAGAACTCGCGTACGGGCATTGGCATTCGACTGAAGCACAATGTTCTTCTTGAGTTAATCTGCAAGCACTTATATATGCCCCTTTTAAGAGGTTCTTTCATGCAGTTGAACCGTGACTGGTATGTTAAATAGTATATGTTCAGCTCTTATGAACGATGATTATTAAGCTGTAGGTTTAACGATAGTTGTTAAATCGCTTGACAATACTGATGGTTAAAAAAGAAAAGGTTGGTCTAAAGATTATACACCTGTTCGCACAAGAATCCCCTTAGTAGCTTGGTTTCGGGTTTGAAGAATCTTTCGTCTGAGGCTCAAGAACGACCGCAACAATCCATTACTTCTTTTCCAAACATTCTGCTTTGATTCCATCTCTTCCACTTACGGCCGTTCCAATTCTAAGCACCATACATCGTAGCCGCCTGATTATCTGCCAGGCCTGACTTCTGGATATTGACCAGGAACTGAAACATATCTTACCTGAATGTCGACTTTCTTTTGGATGAGCGCCTGTGAATGACCTGATTCCAGCGATTTATCTCTCCTTGGACGCTACAGAAAGCCCGAGACTGCGATTACTATTAGTACCGTACCTCATCGTAATCTCGAGATTTCTTTCTACAGCGCCCAAAAAGCGAAGTCGTGGGAACCAGTTTATTCACAGGTGTTTAGTAAAATCATAATCAATAGGCAGAGGAGTGAAATCGGTTCCATGTCAAGATCCTAAGGAGTCAGGCAGGCAGACAGTCAGATGACTAACGAGGACGGTATTTAGAATTGAAACTGCGAGTGAGGTTAAAGGTAGAGGAGGAATATCGGGATAGGATTTGTGAAAGAGCAGTGTTTTCAGTTTTGAGTGAAAGACCTGCGAAGAGATAGCAAGAGGTGAAGTTTTGGTGTGTTTGTAGGATGGATCAGATATTTGGCGTGATTCTAGCGGGAGTTTATTCCACAGTGGCGGAACAGCTATGGCAATGGAGCGATTTGCAAATTTTAGTGGGTGACGGAAGGGCGAAGAAGTGCTAGGGAGGTAGAGGAGAGGGTTGAGAGATGGTTGGACCGTGAACAGCTGACGGAGATAGGAGGGCTTGGAGGACGATGAGTACGGTTACTGTTTCTATTGTGCCACAACGTAATTATCACCCAAATTCTTTACATAACGCGTTCATTCTGAAAACATGTCGGCTAAGTTCTTAAAACAATCACTCCCTCTTAAAGTTGAATGGCTGGGAATGAGGTGGAGCAATCTTGAACTTTTGCCATGTTTTTGACAGCAGAAGATGGATAACGAGAGCTTTCAGTTGTGCGTCATATACCGGAATCCTCCAGCAGTCGAAAAGTGGAGTCCTGCTTTACAATGCGGACCGCCTCAGTCCGATGACTCCTGTCCATGTTCACCCACGCAGATTCCCGAGATTCAACCACCTGAACCTGCGCTTGAACATCAGCAGCATCAGCAACAGCGGGTGGTGGTAGTTGTAGGGGCTCCAGCACCAGAGCCTTCACCCGAGCAGAAGGCATTGAAGGCTTCACTGGCCAGAGCCGTTTTGCTGGCCGGTATCGTCACAGGGTTTTGTTGTTTAATCGGAATTATAGCTTTGATAGTATCAGGTAAGGCTAAGTGTGGTTTTTCTCAATCACTATGTTAATTATTACTAGAGCAACAGAGTTGCCGAGGAGTTAGCGTGCTGAGACCGCCCACAGAGAGGTACGGGGTTCAGCTTCCACAGCGCATATATAGGTTTAGAGATTGTGTATATACTTGCGCCCTCTAGCCAACTCAGCCATAATGAGTGCACTGACCTGTGGGAAGTTCAAGTGATGAGGGAGAGGACTGGTCACCTGCCATCATATGCCGAGGTTTTGAGAAATGAAGTTGCAATTACACTTCATACCCATGTCTGTCGTTCAGGCTAGCTTAAGGCACTACTCTTCTTCTTTCATCATCATCATCATCATCATCATCATCATCATCATCATCATCATCATCATCATCATCATCATCATCATCATCATCATCATCATCATCATCATCATCATCATCATCATCATCATCATCATCATCATCATCATCATCATCATCATCATCATCATCATCATCATCATCATCATCATCATCATCATCATCATCATCATCATCATCATCATCATCATCATCATCTTCTTCTTCTTCTTCCTCCTCCTCCTCCTCCTCCTCCTCTTCCTCTTCTTCTTCTTATTCATATTCTTCTTCTAGTTATATTTTTCTTTTTGTATTTCTTCCTAGTAAATCCACCCCATACTTTTGATACCAGAGTTGCATGGTATCTGTTGTGACTGCTAGTGAACAGTTTCAAGGCGGCTGCTGAAGGTGACATTCGTTCTGCCATTCGGATGAAAAACATATCCATTGGTCTCTCGATCGCTGGCATCGTCGCCATAATCATCATCATCCCCTCTGCCGTTGTTGCCAGTGAACTGCTTCGGTGATACCTCACAGCTACTAATACAACTAATGACTACTACTACGATGACCGATACTACAACTACAACTTCTATCGAAGTAGCGAAGAATTAGTCGAAATATACGGACTCTGCTGAGGTGACAGCTTTACGCGAGCCTTCTTCCTAAATAACTTGCAATTGCTCCGATCTTATCTGGAGAGACTTTTATAGCGCTGGTTTCAGTAATGTTTGCTTCACAGAAGAATTAAGGAAATTCGGTTCGGTTAATTTAAATTGTAGTCGAATCTTTAGTCAGATGAATTATAGCAGGAACTGCAATTACACCGGACACTGTAGATTGAGAGGAACTCTTCGAATCTGTTTTGTTAGATTTATCGCGACCCACCGGTTGGGAACCCGTGCTTTAGATTGAATTCGAGTAGTTGTGGCCAGTGATGTAACTCATTGTCTCATAAATTGTTGTCTTATACCTAGTTGGAATAGTTTTGGTCCCTTTGCAGTCAGATGACACTCCTGAAGTCATAGAACAACGATTCCTCAATATTTTTAAACAACTGCTTTTTATTGTGTTTATCTATTGATTTATTGTTATTTATTTTATGAGTCCGTAGGGTTTTAACATTTCGCCCTTCTTTAATAGTGGTTACTCAACAGCAGTTCCGTAGTAGCTACCAAAAGTAGCTTCCACAGTAGTTAACAATGGCAGGTTCGTTTAGTAATTAGCAATGACGAGTTGTCAGGTTTAAAGTAGGGCCAAACAGCCGGTGAAATACTTCAGGTCGGCGTTAGTTAGCCGAAGTTATACAACGACTGAAATTCTATTGACCATCGTTGAGGACTCCACTTGTAAGTAGATATGTAACGACAAGCGAGATGACGACGGCTCCGACAATGATGCCAGCGATGGAGAGCCAGTAGGAAGCCGTTCTCAGGTGTTTGGCAATGCGAGTATCACCGATCGCAGCCGAGTTATGACCCAACACTAACAGACGGAAACATATCATTGTAACACCATAAGTCTTTATCTTGAAATAATATGCGGCTAATCTAAAATTACCTTCAGAAAATATAGTCAGCGTCACTAAGTTTCCTGGTTGATATATATATATATATATATATATATATATATATTTCCTTTTTTGATGGAGTGTTTGTTCTCTCCCGCCTCAGCTTAAAGGGTTCAAATACAACTACGTCTTGTGAAATTGACCATGCGATTTTTGCTCCACCAGTTCAAGTTTGAGACGATCCGGAAAGCGAAATTATGTTTTCTGTTAGAGGCGTTTTTCGATGGATGAGTTGTACTAGTAAAGTAAGAAGCTGAGAGTTCGTTGGAAAATAATTATCTTGGCGCATATTGGGAACTGTCGAATGACACTCGGTTTTATTGCATTCATGTTCACGACGTCTATTCATTTCCCGTTGCTTTTGGGCAACTGCAGACTGGTTCCTATGTCGTGAAGGTATAGGCCTACTTCGTTTAAATACTACTCGTCTTTTCATCATGGTCATCATCATCATTGTCGTTGTCTTCATCACCTGTCGTCGTCAGAGACATCATCATTGTGCGAAAACGCTGTGACTTACCTGCAAGTCCGAAAGCGACTCCTCCGAACAGCACACCGCAGAGCCAGAAGACAATGCAGGACAGAACAAAGGCCCTGGTCATTGAGACAGCAGGTGGCTTCTCATCGACGTCAGCATAATATTTCTGTGCTTTAGGCGGATTCTTCTTCATTTTATGCTAGCGGAAACAGATGAAACAACACGCTTCAATACCTGCTGAAAAACAGTCTGTCAAAACTTCAAATCTGCATAGATAAATTATTATGAAGATGCTGCTATTTCAGAAAGTCATTTAAATAACAGAAGATTTTAGAATAATAAGTCAGAAGCATTCGGGAGATATTTCAATGAAGAAGGCCCTTTTCAGTTCTGTGAAAAATATACCTTACTGTATACCTTTTGACAACAATAGTCAAACTCAAAGCCAACTTAAACTTCGCTTATTTCAGAAGTTGTTCGGCAAGGTATTGCCAGGCGATTGAATAACCATCGCTAAGCCTCCAGCTTAACAATCATCGTTAAAACTGAGTTGAACATATCTAACCTAAATTTGTCCACTGATTGGACGAGTTTTTTTCTTAAAGACGCAGTATAAATTACCAAATACAAATATGAATATAATATTTATTCTTTAATTAAGCGCCTGCAAACGCACTGCGCTGTACATGTACATGTTATGCGATAAATCTTAACTACTAACAGAACAGACAGCCTGCAATACACGGCGCAAATTGCAGCCTACAAAGCATGTCCGCCTATGGGACTCGATCTCTGTACCTCTCACACTCTACGCCAGATGTTATCCAATGCGCTATCGGGCACCCCTAAGCACCCGTAATTAAGGCGAGCGTCAGTTCTTGAGACAAACAATCGAGTCTGATTTGGTCCTTTGCAAAACTCTGTGAAAATATTTGTCCTGGCAACATACTCACGCTTAGAGAAGCTTCAGAGCTGTATACGTCTAAGATTCAGTCCTATTCCAACCTTGTTTTCTTCAAAACCTCCTTTCAAAGTCTCTCGACGTTTGTGTAATAGGTCTGACTGCTCTGCACCACAATCGACGTTTAAAATAATTAACTTAACACTTTCACGGCCAGAGTGTCCTCTGAGCGACTGGGAAATCAATGCAGCTCGTCGCTAAAGTGTTAACTATAATTTGGTTCGTTAATTAGCTTCTGCAGATGTTAGCTTGATTGGAGCTGTTAAACGAGGTCTGTACTTACTGAAAGAATCGTGCATCTTGCGTCACATGCGTCACATGAGAAAGCCACTATACTCATGACCCGTCGATATTAATACTCAGAGAACTTCTATTACGCCGAGCTAAGCGAGGCAGCAGTCCGTGGTCGCTGCTATGTAAATTTTTTTTGTATGTTGAAATCCGTCCTAACAGTTTATTTAGGGCCAAACCACTACTAATTTTAACCGCAATTCGTCACAAATTGAAGTCGGAAAGAGATGACTTCTTAATGAAGGTCTAAGCGCTTACACACATTCTGCAGAGCGAGCGCTTACCGGAAGTAAGCCCCAGTTCAGAGCTATAGATTATTAGGGCCTACTGAATTCTATTGTCTTGCATGCAGCGGAATTTTTGTTAAGGTAATAATTTCTTATTAGGGAAGGCAATGAACGATAAATTAAGGGAGGGTGGGAATTGTCGGGGATTGGGGGTTCAACCCCTAGTCTTTCTTAGGACCCAGTTAAGTCTTCATTGCACACCACACGGGGTAGTTTCCAACCCACTCAGTTGTGCTAGTGTGACAGAGAGAAGATATTTCCATGGTGCATCATGTATGCATTGTTGAATTTTCTCACCAGAGGAATTGATTTTGAATGAGTCCGACTTGCAAAACTGCTAGCGCTGAAATCAGCTGCTTTCAAATTTCGTTGACATCAGTTTGCAACCCCATGCCCCCCCCGTCTTTTTTCTACAATTTCCACACTGAATTAAGGTAATAAGCTTACAGGACGTGTGGTTGAGACAGATGGGTTCCAATGACTGTGTTTATGCACGAGAGTCTATACTTGGCAGTGGTATTAATTTTGCGCAGGCGGTGTTGAGTTTTGAACCAGGGTGACGTACTCAGGGAGACCCGTTTGATGTTAATCGATAAACCATTCAAACTGACTCGTTAAACGAAACAACGTTAGTGTACACCATTGCTTAACCAGATGCTATTATTTCGTGCTAGGATTTATTGTTTGATAATTTTCAGGGAGTGTTCTCAAGCCTTCTGTAAAGTTTGTTAGTGGATACGGCACACGTGAATTCATGTGGAGCCTTTGTGGGATTTTTTCATATTCAGAGGTTATAAGTCCTCTGAAGCTGAAAGGCCAAGTTACTGTTGGAGAAACGGTTCCATGTTTCGTGGAATGGATCGTCAGTACATAAGTCCATGAAAGCAAAATAACTGTGTTGTATCAATGGTTTGTTGTGCAGTTGAGCAACGAATTGGAACATCTAAGTCTCTGATGCGTGACGGACTGTGTGTCTATTCACCTCGTCTGGGAAACAATTTTCTGTACGGCTAGCAACATAATTATCCAGTTAGCGATGGAATTTACGCTCCATTCTTTTCTTAGTCTAAAGTCATCGATGTCAAATGACGCAACTTTACTTTGTGGGTGTTTACGGTTGGTTAACAATTGCGGTGATTCTAAGTAGGCCCCTAATAGTTAGAAATCATAAACAGCGTTGAACGTCCGGAGGCCTCTGAACTTTGGCTTAAGTCAAAGAAATTTCCGTCCGAAGAAGTATATTTCCTCAGCCAAAGTGACTAACGTGTCCTCTCTGTGGTAGAAGTCTAACTCTCGAGCCAAAGTGACTATTAGTGTCCTCTCTGCGTTAGTAGTACTGGAACCCTTAGGCCTAATACATAAATGGTCGACGCGTTTGGCTCATATGGCAGATGCTCACGTTGTCCATTGGCAACGATTTGAACAGCGAACACAAGAACTGTTAGGCCCTGATTTACAGTCGACCTCCAACCATGGAAACATCCGCAGAAGCTGAACGAAAAGACTTTCAGGTAAAATATGGTCGATAAGAGCGAAATAAAAAATTCATATAAATCTGACTTTTGAAAACTTTCTTTGGCAAAATTGAGTCGTTATAATAAACTAGACATACGTCATGATACGTGAGTTTGTTGCCAGTAGAAACATTTAAAGATTTTCACAAGAGACCAAATGAATCTCGATTGATTGTTTTAAGAACTCGCGTGCCTGGAATTCGACTAATTAGGCACGCTGTTTGTTTCGAGGTTTATTTTATGTCCAAGCACTTGGATATCGCCTTTGGAAACCTATTTCACACAGTTGAATACTTACTGACAGATGTAGGTCAAAAAGGTCTATGTCCAGTACAATTGGACGGTAACTGTTGAATCGCTTGGCGTTACTGTGTTCTACAACTTCAAGGAGTCTGGCCTGATGGTGAAATTTAAGAAACAATATTTAGTTGTATGTATTTGTCTGGATTTTTAGTAACAGCCAGCCTAAGCGTTTGCCTAAAGCGTTTCTTCTGATATAACACACAGTTCACACAGGTCAAATATAATTATCTATGCGTAAAGCTGCAAATGTAGTCTTGAATTCTTTTATGTTGTCGAAAGCAGAAAATGGAGAACCAAAGTTTTCATCCGTACGTCATCTATCAACGTCCTCCTCAACCAGATGTAGGATGTAAGCTTCCTCCTCCTCCTCCAGATTACCAACCACCTCATTACGGCTACGTCTATCCCAGTCCACCACCCTACAGTTCCGTTTTTAAACCATCTGCACCTGAGGTAGAACAGCAGCAGCAGCAACCGCAGGTGGTCATAGTTTCAAGGGCTTATCAGCAAATGCCGCCTCCTGATGTCGTCACCCAGCCTCCACCACCTGTTGTCTCAATGGACGGAGCCTATATTCTGTCCTGCCTCGTCCTCTGGTTCTGCGGCTTTCTCTTCGGAATGATTGCTCTCATATACGCAGGTAAGTCATCGAGCTTTTCTTCACAACTGTCATACGAATGATAAACAGCACGACACAGGAGCGCAATAGCCCAGTGGTAAGGGTGCTAGACTGTCAAACCAAGAGATCCCGGGTTCAAATCCCTGTCACGGTAGAAATTTCTTTCCAGATGTCGGTTCCAGTTGCAACTCAGCTAGGATGCATAAAAAGCCGTACACTCTTATTCAGAAGATAAGATGGCTAGCATCCCGCCATCATATGGCGAGGTTTAGTGAAATTAAGTAGCTAACATTTCATGCCCATGGCTGCCTTTCGAGGCTAGCATAAGGGACTTATTCTTCTTCTTCTCCTCCTCCTGCTCCTCCTGCTCCTCCTCCTCTTCCTCCTCCTCCTCCTCCTCCTCCTCCTCCTCCTCCTCCTCCTCCTCCTCCTCCTCCTCTTCTTTGCCACGTCACTCCATTATTAGAATTATTAATATTATTTGTGAACTAAGAAACGGAGGCAACGACGCACAGTCACGCCAACCGATCTTAGCTGAGTAGCCTAAAACTTATTTGACTACAACTAATGTTTTCATGATATCTGTTGTGACTGTCAGTTGTAGGTCAGAAATCGGCTGCTGCTGGTAATACAAGCCACGCCATTCGGCTGAGGAAAGCATCCTATTGTGTCTCAATCGCTGGTATCATCGCAGGGATCATCATTATCGCAGTGTTTGCCGGAATTTTAGGTTATAGCGCCACTAGGAACCACTAATAGGTTTAGTGCTTTGATTAACTACGTTTACGACTGATCAAAGTAGTAGTTATGTAAAGTTTTATGCTGTTAGGTCGGAGATAGAAATATTACTGCATTTGATTAAGATAGACTTTTAAGACTGTTTATAATATTGCACCGGTTTTTTGTTCTGCTGACATTGTGCTACTTTCGCCACTGTTGCACTGTTGTTGTTTCTCTCGTGCTAATGAAGATTACTTACTTACTTATTTACTTAATTATTTAACAAAGAGTTGTACAAGGACGTCTATAGCGCTGGTTTCAGCGCTGCTTGCTTCACAGAAAGTCGAGGAGATTCGGTTAAAATAAAACTGTGACCGAAATCTTTAGTTTGATGAATTATAGCAGGAACTGTAATTACACCGGACAGTGTAGATTGAGAGGAACTCTTTGAATCTGTTCTGCTTCTAAACTCTACTAGAATCCGAGTTCCTTTCAAGAGCAATAATGTGCAAAGAAATTGATTTGTTTGTCGAGTCAGTTAGACTGATTTATCGATTAATATCAAACGGATCTGACAGAGAAGATGACCCTGGTTGGAAACTCAACACCGTGCTTTGTGTGTGTGTGTGTGTGTGTGTGTTTGTGTGTGCGTGTGTGTGTCAGAATCACTGCCAAGTAGAGTCTTTCATACATGAACACAGTCATTTTGGCCCATCTCTCTCAACCATAATAATGTCCTCATACCAGGGTGAGAATTGTCGGGGCGTTGGGGTTCCACCCCAGTCTTTCTTAGGACTCCCCAGTTAAGACTTCTTTGCACACCCCATGGGGTCGTTTCCAACGCCCCAGTTGTGCTAGTGTGATCATAGTGTGCGTATACTTGAGCATTTTCTTTCACAATTCACTTTTGTGCGTTTCTAATAAAGTAATGCTCTGGTTTATTGTGAGATCGTGACCATGTGAATTTTATACTAATACATTTGGTGACATCATCACTTTAAGGAGTTTAAACTTTCTATTCCACTTTTGAATATTCTTAGTTTGCAAAATACGGATTAATATTCAACTCCACATGGATCAGACTCATCAAAGTCTGACTCCCAGTCTTTTTCCAACAATTCTCATACTGCCTCATACCCTACCCTTCCTTACCGTAAGTCAATTCACCTTTTCTAACAAGAAACCACCTTAATAAGCATTCAGTTACATGCAAAACAATACAACAAAGCGCAATGCAGTGTGCAACAGATCATTCAAACTACGACGATGTACTCGCTGAACATACGAAAACAGGGTAGAACATTTCTTGTAGGCTGCTTTGAGGTCAGTTATCAAACCGTCAGTGTGCAAACCCCATGTTGCCCCAGCGCCCTTTCATTTGTGGTCACTGATCGGTCTCCGATGTCTGGATACTTGGATCGACGGTGAACAGGATTTCTATAAATTTGAAGCCCAAGCTGCTAAATAGATTAGACTTTGATCTGTAAAAATTTGGTAAAAATCAGAGCGAAGACATCATTGTCGTTTTTACGAAATGTAAGTTTTTTTCAACAGAATAACGAAATTAACGATGCTGTCATTTCTTCGTTAAGTTTAATTCAAGATACTAATCGTTGCCTTTGAAATGCTGCTAGGAAATGGAGTCACTGATGTTGCTGACTTTAGGTTTTTCGTCTGAGAAACACAAATCGAAGAAGAAGAGAATAGCCTACTTTCTGGCAAAATAGCTTTATTGCTACATTTTGTCTAACCAGAGGATATAGGGGTAAAAATGAATCTTCAGAAACAATGATCTGATGTCATTGTTTCGTTCTGCTGTGAAGTCTGTGAGGTATGCGGCACATGGTAAATGTCGAGCGTGAGACTTTAATGGCTTCTTTCATATTCAGAGATTAAATCCTCTTAAGCTGAAAACACCTTCAGTAGCCAAGGTCAATAATTATTATTTTTGCATTAATTGTTCGATATTTTACGAATTGCAACGTCAATGCAAATAAGCCAAATAATCGAATGTTCACCAGGGGTGTGCTAGATAGCATATTGGTTAGCGTGATGGACTGTCAATCGAGAGGTCGGGGATTCAAATCACCGCCACGGCAGAAATTTGGTTCGAGATTTCTGCTCCAGCTGCACTCCCTAGCCAACTCATATATAATGAATACACTGACCGTACACTGTCGGTGGGAAGATGAGACGGCGAGGGAGAGAATCCGCCCTCATATGCCGAGGCTAAGAAAATGAAGGCGCTAATGCTTCATACATATGGCTGCCTCAGGGCTAACATAATTGTAATTGTAATCAAGAACTTATATAGCGCCAATTAAAGTCAGAGGCGTTCCCGACCCGAGTCAGTGTCATAATTGATGGAAAGAAAGGTTTTCAGGCGCTCGCGGAATTGGGCAGGAGGGAGAGTGAGAAGGTCAATCCTAAGAGTATCAGGCAAGCGGTTCCAGCTGGAAGGGCCCACGACAGCAAAACTCCGAGACTGGTCTATGCGTATCCGAGGGACCACTAGACGGCCACGGGCCGAAGACCGGATGGAGACCCGACCAGGTAAACTGAAACCCGGAGTACAAAAGGCCCTGAGATATAGCGGAGCAGAGTCATCAAGACAGTTACGCATGAGGGAAAGTACCTTAAATTGAATGCGTTGGTGAATGTGAAGTCAGTAAAGGGAGTCACGGATGAAGAAGGATGCCATAAGACGGGCAGCAGAATTAAGGATGGACTGAAGCTTAGATGCACTAACAGTGGAGAGGCCAATATAGACCGCGTTCCCGCAGTCAATTCGAGTGCAGATCAGGACCAGAGTCGAGATCGCATGCAGAGGAAGGGACTGGCGAATGGAACTGAGTTGGCGTAAATAGTAGAAGCACAAGCGCGAGACACTATTAACATAATCAGACAGAGAGAGGACAGAGTCTAGCACGAATCCAAGATCATAGACAGAGGAGAATTGCACAATGGAACACCCGAGGCGGAGAGACTCAGCATCCGCCCTGGCGAGCTGGACACGACTACCAAGCCAAATGTACTGAGTCATATCAGGATTAAGGCGGAGCCGGTTAAAGGATGGCCAGACATTTATGGCAAAAGAAGTGTCACGTCACGCCATTCAAGCATTAACGTCATCGAATTCCGTCGTCATTCATACATAATGTATGTATGTACGCACGTACGTATGTATGTATGTATTTTTGGCCCCCTCATAGACCTTCTGGAACCGTCGCTGACCAACACTGTTCATGCTGTCTGCGCAGTCTTTGCTATACTAAGGTGTATTATACCACGCTGTTATATAAGTTTGACAGAGAGAGAAAGCACGCAGGAGACAGCTATCTAAACTGATTACTGAGCATAGTGAGACTCCAAAAGAAGGTAAAATTCCGAGAAAACAAAATAGCTGTTGTGCAGCTGTGCAACGAATTAGAGCAACTCATGATTCATATCTCTCATGCATGACGGACTGTGAGCCCAATCGTAGCTCTGTAGCCAGGCTTTCTCAGAATAATTTCACAGCGTCATCGACACTGGCCCTTGCGAACCGTCGAACGAAAAACGACTTCTAGTTAGCGATGGATTTTACACTTAATGTTCTTCCTTTTGCTTTGACTCTGGGAGTTCACATGTGAGCAAATGCGGTTAATAATAGTGACATTCTGAACTTGGTCCTAAATCAGAATATTAACAGGCCGAATATATATACAACTACCCGAGCCAACGTGACTATTAGTGTCGACCCTCTGGGTAAAGCTACTTGAGCTGTTTAGAAAAAGAATGACTTAGGTCCATGGGTTGGTCCAGAAGGCAGATGCTCACGTTGTTCATGGGCAACAATTTTGCGAACTCCAGAAAGACCTGATTCATGATCTACAATCTAACTAGAACCATGGAGACATCTGCAGAAACTGAACAAACAAAGGCGCAGGTAAATATCGTCGAATGGAGCGAAATTAAATTCAGATCAGTCTGGAATTTACGAGGTCGAGACAATAAAGTTTCTTGGGGAAAACTGAGTTGCTATCAAATTATTTTTATGATGATAATAATAATAATAGTAAATAGGCCTATACGCACACATCGTCGCCAATGGTTGGCATAAAGAAACGAGGATGAGGAGGAGGAGAAGGAGAAGGAGAAGAAGAAAGAGGAGAAGAAAATAAAAGGGAGAAGACAAAGGAGGAGAAGAAGGAGGAGAAGAAAGAGAAAGAGAAGGAGAAGGAACAGGAGGAGAAGAAGAAGAAGAGGAGGAGGAGGAGGAGGAGGAGGAGGTGGAGGAGGAGGAGAAAGAAGAAGAAGATTAATGCTGGTGTTCTTAATGATGTGGATTTCCACCCACAAGGCATATGGAAGACACGTAGGCTAAGTATCTGATTGTTTTCCATTAAACTAAGGAGCAAACGAATGTGGACAAATCTCAGGCCCTGGTCGTCGCAGGACCTATTGTTTTCGCGGGCTGACGATGACTGTTCTTTCAACAGCAATATAATGATCAGGCAAAACGTCCACTGGACACGTTAATTCTGATAAAACAAATAGTTCCTTTAAAACTCAAAGGCATGCACAAGGAAAGCTGCAAATGAGGTTGAGCAATTCTTGAACTTTTCATGTTTGTCGACAGCCGAATGTGGAGAAGCAGGACTTACAGTTCTACGTCAGGTACCAGAATTCTCTCCAACCAGCTGAGCAGATGAACCCTTCTCCAGGTAACGCACCACCTCAGGCCGGCTACGCTTATCTCAGTCCACCACCTTACAGTTCTGTTTGTCAACCGTCTGCGCCTGGTCTCGAACAGCAGCAGCAGCAGCAGCAGCAGCAGCAGCCGCAGGTGGTGATCGTTTTAGGGGCTTATCCACCAATGCCACCAACTGATGCTGTCGCCCAAGAACCACCTGTTGTGTCAATGTACGGAGCCTATTTTCTGTCCTTCATCGTCCTTTGGTTTTGTGGAATTCTGTTCGGAATGATCGCTTTAATAATCGCGGGTAAGTCCCAGCGTTTTCCTTCGCATTTAGTAAAGCAACAGAGGTTGTATTCTAGTGGTTAGGGCCAGTGTGATTCTCCTTAAAGAATTTATTTTAGTTATAGTTACAGTTATAGTTAATGTTTTTCAATTTAGTTATAGTTACAGTTATAGTTAGTATTATTTTTTAGTTATAGTTATAGTCATAGTTACTGGACTTTTATTTTAGTTAATATTAGTTAGTACATAATTTACAACTGGCCCCGATGGTACTGCGCCTGGTCCCTATGGGGTCATCGATTAAATGTCAACAACTTTTCGGCAGTCTTTGATCTCCTCCCCATTGTCAACAACTGTCAAACATTCAAGGACCCCCTAACAAAATTATGTCAAAGAAAATTACTCCACCCCCGAAAATTTCTATGACTAACAAATGCAAAAACTGAAATTGCCGAAAAAACAAACTGTTGTTATTCAGATTTGAATTTCATACTTAATGGCTACAGTACATGTGGGATCACTGTCTGTGACAGATATTTTATGGATTTTTCCATTAAATAATACAATCTCGTTTTCTTTTAAATGTGTATTCAATTTGATTTTTATTTTGAACATTTCTATTTTGAACATGAAGATGATAACTTTTTTATAATATTCCTTTTAACATAGAAAATTAAAATCAAAACAAGTTTCTCACTCTTTAATATGACTACTAACTTTGCGATTTTGCGCTGTATTCTGAAATCATAGTCTTCTTGGGTCGCAATCGCTATAGACACGTTTACACAATAATTACATTTTAAAAAATGAGCCCATCGATATCTATAAATATCGATGAATGAGCCACTACTACTGGGTTAATTCACATATATCAAAAATTTGGGGCGAACATAGGCTGTTGTAGCGCATATCACCGTTCTCATGTTTATCGATATTGAACTTTTTATTTCATTAACGAAAATAGCGATGAATTTTCGTTAGTGTTATTTTCGTTATAGTTACAGTTATAGTTAATGATATTTTTTAGTTACGGTTATAGTTATCGTTAACGAAATCGTTTTTTGTTCGTTAACGAACATTTTCGTTATCGTTAACGTTAACGAGAATCACACTGATTAGGGCGCTGGATTGTCCACTGAGAGATCGGGATTTCAAATCTTCTTCTTCTTCTTCTTCTTCTTCTTCTTCTTCTTCTTCTTCTTCTTCGTCTTCTTCTTCTTCTTCTTCTTCTTCTTCTTCTTCTTCTTCTTCCTCCTCCTCCTCCTCCTCCTCCTCCTTCTCCTCCTCTTCTTCTTCTTCTTCTTCTTCTTCTTCTTCTTCTTCTTCTTCTTCTTCTTCTTCTTCTTCTTCCTCTTTGTCTTCCTCTGCTACCACCACCACCACCACCACCACCACCACCACCACCACCACCACCACCACCACCACCACCACCACCACCACCACCACCACCACCACCACCACCACCACCACCACCACCACCACCACCACCACCACCACCACCACCACCACCACCACCACCACCACCACCACCACCACCACCACCACCACCACCACCACCACCACCACCACCACCACCACCACCACCACCACCACCACCACCACCACCACCACCACCACCACCACCACCACCACCACCACCACCACCACCACCACCACCACCACCACCACCACCACCACCACCACCACCACCACCACCACCACCACCACCACCACCACCACCACCACCACCACCACCACCACCACCACCACCACCACCACCACCACCACTACTACTACTTACTACTAGGCCTACTACTAGGCCTACTACTAGAGCAAAAACAAATATTACCAAAATGAAAAGAAGAGCAGTAGGCCTGCATTAACGAACCATTGAACTCTCCAGCACCATTACCAAACAGCAGGCGTCCGTCCGACAGTCAGCCGATTAATAGACGTAAACGTCGAATAAATGAACGAAAAACTGACGTCATCGCTTGTTTCTCACTATTCAAACGAAATAAACATTAAGTTTCGTCTCTGACTCCAGTGTGACGTATACGTGAAACGTCACTCCATTATTCGAAGCATTAATATTATTTATTAGCTAAGGAAATCAGGCAATGACGCTTAGCGACGTCAAATAAACGTTGAATACAGCAACGGAGTAGCCCAGAATTGTTCCCGAACAACGACCTAGTATCTTTTTATGATATCTGTTGTGACTGCTAGCTATAGGTGAGAAATCGGCTGATGATGGTAATACACGTCGGGCCATTCAGCTGAGGAGAGCGTCCTATGGTGTCTCGATCACTGGTATCATCGTCGGATTCGTCCTAATCACAATGTTGGGCGGAATTTTTGGTTCTTACGCCGAAAATAACTACTACAATACAAGATGAACTATTCCAAACTCTACGGACTCTAATGAGATGACAGCTTTACGCGAGCCTTCTTCTTAAATAGCCGACAATTGTTCTGATCTGATTTAAGTGATTTCTGATTCACAGAAGAATCGAGGAATTTCGGTTAATATAAACTTTAGTTTGCTGAAATATAACAGGAGGTGTTAATATATGAGAAACTGTAGACCTAGAAGAACTGTTTGAATCTGTTCTGTTTCTAGAAGCTTATTACTTAGAAGCAGAGCTTCTTTCAAGAACAATGTTGGGCAGAGAATTGTGTTCGTTTTTTGAGTTAATTTGAATGGTTTATCAATTAATAATAATAATAATAATAATAATAATAATAATAATAATAATAATAATAATAATAATAATCTTCGTTTAATATTTTCAAACTGACAATTACGCAGTAGTATGATTACAAATCAGTATGAACGGATGATCACAATTTATTACAGGAGTCGAATTTTAGCTGTATACGGCAGCCATGCAAGGCGCCCATCACGTCGTACATCTCATTTTCACAACGCGCCATCTCGCGAATGATAGGCTGAGTGGACATTGAGAGGGTTGCGGGAAGCGATCCCGCTACCTACTGCTCTTCACGCCAGTGATGTTACCACTACTCTTATGGACCCCCCCTTATCGCAATATCGCAAGAGACTAGCAGACTATGGGACACTCGATCGAAATTGTACGCCGTGTGCGACAACACTCCTGCGAAGTGTAATTCGTGCATGAACGTCTCATTTGACACAATCATCTGTCTTAACATTATGTCCCGTATTACCTTAATTTACTTTATCTTCTCTTGCAAGACATTACCTTAATAATAATTCCGTTCTATGAAAAACAAAACAATACAATGCAATACAATTCATTACAATACAATACAGAATACAACGAAATGCATTGCAGAGCACACAATTTAAACTACGAAGCGTAACAGATGATTTCTTGCGGTGTGCTTGAGCTCATGTATGAACTTGTAGAACATGGCACTGAGCCCTATGTTGCCCCAACGCCCTTTTATTACAACCAGGCGGTAGTACCAATTTCTTATGTAATACTGTCTCTTTCCTGGAGTGAGAAACGCCCGACTTCATACCTCCAACGCTGTGGCTGCCGAATTCACCAGATCTTAACCCAGTCGACTATAGCATATGGAGTGTGCTGCAGGAAAAGGTTTACCGCCCCAGAATAGCCAACGTCGACGAACTCAAAACGCGTCTGATCGACGAGTGGGCGCGCTTTGACCAGTCGATCGTTGATGCTGCCATCGGCCAGTGGCGTCGCCGTCTAAGCGCTGGTGTCCGTGTAAGCGGGGCATATTTCGAGCACCAATTCTAACACTTTTAAGCAGATCTGTCATAACAATTAAAAACTCTGCTAAGTAAACCATATTTTACTTTACTGCGTGCTAATTAAGTCATCAGATAGTTTGTTGCATGCAATAAAATGTAAGCGTTATATAAGAAATTTTTACATCTGTGTTTAACAAGGTAGTGCGGTGACATGAGTCAGGTGAGGTGGAAAATTTATGTATATTATAAAATTTCAGCTACTTTGCCATCTACCTACCAAAAATTATTAAAATTGGTGGAAATTTGACGAAGTTCTGAGAGAAACAATTTTGCACAGTTTTGTTTTGAGACACGGTGTAATCACATATCGCTTAGTTGTCTAGTGCCGTCCGATCAAAATCTGCCAGATACCTAACGCCTAATGATTTATACGACAACCAAACAGTTAATTATACAACAGCGTCCACCTACTGCATGCGCCTAAAGGCCTGTCTGTGTTTGTAGTTGTATCGAAAACGATTGAAAATCTACCTGTTCAACGCACTTGTCGTTGATCCTATATTAAATCGCTGAGCGTTGGCGTAACATTTCTATTGTAAATTATGCCATGCAGCTCAGCATACGATGCTTGCAGGCTTTCATCAGTTCCTGTTTATAATAAATAATAATAATAATTATATTCTTTATTATTTAAAACCGACAGACGCAGTAAGATTACGTTGAAACATGAAAGTACAATCAAAATCTTAAGTAAACACACGGTTTGGCAGCTATGTAAGGCGCCGCCCTAGAGGGGGGTTACGGGAGTCGATCCGCGTACCTTATGCTCTCCTGGCCATGAGTGTAACCACTACTCTATCCCCCTCCTCTGGCAGTTGCCATTAACATGTTGAATAAATTGATAGCAGAACAATTTAAAATATTGAGATATCTTGTAGCAACACTTGTAAAAGCAGACAGAAGGAGATGAAAAAAAGAAAAAGCACAAGCATCAGAAGAAGAAGAAGAAAAAAGAAGAAGTCCCTAAGAAGTTCCATATTTCAGCCTGAGAGGTAGCCATGTATGACGCAAGCAACTAGCGGAAAGTAAAACGCGTCTAGTCTACTAACATATAAGATTCAAAGACTCTCAAGCTCATTAATATTAATAATAACATTAATATTAATGTTCGTGTTAGGCTAATTATCCAGTCTGTTCTGTACAATGTTTCACTTCAGTAAATGCAAAGTATCAATTCTCGAGTTACAAGCTAACCGCAACTATATGCAGCAAACATTCGGAGTAGTCTTAGGGAAGAAATTATTAGTTAACAACCCTTGAAGACAGAAAAACTAAAGTCTTGCAATGATGCATGCGCTATAGGAGTCGTGTACTTATCATATACATGTCACATTGTCACATAGGGCCTACCTTCTCTCTTGTCTGATCTCGCCTCGTTTATGTCAATTCGTTTCTGCAAGCATCTCTGAGTTTGAATAACTCAACAGAGTTAACTCGTCCAAAACTGTCTGTCTCGCTTATTCATTCATTCATTCATTCATTCATTCATTCATTCATTCATTCATTCATTCATTCAATCATTCATTCATTCATTTGATCGTTTGTATAGCGCCCCTTCAAGGGGCTACTCAGAGGCGCTTATAGTGCTGCGTCATCTTCTCGTACGAACTCCCACTCCGTCAGCTGTATTAGCTTCCTGTTGAATTCAGAAGATTCAAAGCCAAGTTGTTTACGCAGAAAGTTTACTTAGCGCATTCTTACAACTGTGAGTTTCATTCTTTTTAAACTTAATGATAACGATAATGATAATGATGAGATGTCTCAATTATAAAACCCTGACACGGAGCATGCCTACCTACTTTCAACCATTGGTCACTCATTACATACATCCACCCCGCAGCCTGCGATCTTCGGACATGAGCATTATAACTGAGCCAAGATGCAGAGCTGTCATGTTCTCTCGTCCATTCCACCTTGCTGCCCTTTTGTAGTGGCATCGACTATTAGGCTTTAATGGTTCTCCGCTGCTTTAGCTATTTCTCTTCCTTCAACAGACGACTTGAAACTCACTATTTCTCATTGGTTTCCAAACAACTGGATACCTTCGACCGATACCGGCCTTAGGGACGTCGGCCAAGGACCCTAACTTCCAGACAAACTACGCCTTAGATTCGCATAAATTCTGTCCGGCTTTGCCCACATTAAGAATGTTCGTAACAATGATAATACAATATATAGGCAGTGAGACGCTCGCAAGTTTGATGGGGGCACCTGGCAACTGCATAATTGGCTCTTATTCAGAGTCAGCGGTGAAGACTCTCTGAAGCTGAATACATTTACATAGCTAATTATTTGATTAGATTTTATGGCGTCTTGTACGTCAACGTCTACCAAAGGACCTTGTCCCTGTACTCAAACATCTTACCTATAACAACTGAGCACGATTGTTTTGCCCTTCCTTCTCTCCTCTCCCTCTTTGACCTCACAAGCTATTTTCGTCACTTCCTTCTTGTAGTGGACTTTATAGAAAAGCTCTGGAAGAATGAGAATACACGTGCGTGACCAGGATGAACGAACCCCCCCCCATTTACAAAGAAGCCTTCTCAGAAGTAGAGCGTTTGACACAAATTGTTCCTTGTGAATTGACGAATAGCAAGCGTCCTTTGGTAGCCGACGGATTTTACGCTTAAGTCTGACATCCGGCTGTTCTTCTGGACCAATTGTCATGCTGCGTAAACAACTTGGCTTACTCTGACCTGGCAGGTGGGCTTGTCTATGTAGGCCCTAGGCGTTTTTACGGTTGGCCAATGCTGCTATTGTTAGTCATCTCCACGCATGCATAGACTCGGGTGGGAGTGATTCGGCGGCTTCCTACAGCAAACAATGAGGAGGCGTAATCAAACCTTGGCTAGCATCGTCGTGTCAAGGTGATTCATGCAGCTTTGTACCTTCTACGTCAATCTACTTTAGTCTTCTTTACCTTCTCTAGTCTCTCTCTGTCTCTGAGCACAACATCCGTCTATCCAATCACCCAAGTGGCAGCGGTTCACGTGACCTAAGGCATGTGATACATTCACCAAAGTCAGAGCTTATAAATCTCGACTAATCAAGCAAACTCCAAGTAATCAAACATCTGCAGAAGCCGGACGAACCAAGTTTTATAAAGTTAGTCAGTTTGAAGGCGAAGTAAAATTCAGATAAGTCTGAAATTTAACAGTTAAGAAACTGGGAAAGCTTTTTGAGACGAAAGATATTTGAATAAAACTAAACCTACGCCTTCTAAGGTTTCTTGAAACGTAAGTATTCTAGTAAACTAAAGAACACACTGAACCTTGATTGTTTGTTATAAGAACTGATGTACAATGCATTCGATTAAGAACAGTGGTTTTCTTCATGTTTGTATCTGGATATTTACTCAACACTTTTAGGAATCTATATCGTGGGCTTTAAATACCATTTGGAAAATCCTCCTTTTAGCTGTTAAACTCCGCGACTCCTAAAGCGGAAAGTTGACTGAACTTTTGGCTAGATTAATTACCAAAGCAACACTTCACGCTCGCTAGCTGTGTTTTTTACACAGCAGCAATGCACTTATCAACCAGTGTTAATTATCGCATTCATTCTGCTATGGCATTTATAATGAGAAGGGGCTGACATTGCTGAGCCATCCTACGAATCACAATAATGTACGTCTTGCCATCTCTTCGCAGATCTTCACTCAAAACTGAAACCACCCCTTTTCCACAAATCCTAGTCTGCTTCCTCCTCTTCCCCTCACCTTTCTCGCCGCTCCAATTCTATATACCATCCACCATCTGCCTGCCCGACCCTTGGATCTTAACTTGGAACCGAGCCCTGTCTGATTTTGTTTTGACTGAGCGCCTTGAGAAAAACTTGTTCCGCGACGTACTTTGCAATTTGGGCGCTATAGAAATCTCGAGATTACGATTACATTTACATGATATGAAATCTGCAGAGCAGGTCAAGCAATCTTTGACTTTTCAACTTGTTGCCGACAGCAGAAAATGACTTGGTTAATTAGAAAAGAAAAGCAATATTAGGATGGCTAAATGATGTTTTCAATCTAGTCCAGTCTTATAATCTTTACTGCGCCGTTGTCATAAATCCCAAAACATTGGTTGCAATATAATTGTTAACCAAGAGTTTACTTAACGCATTCTTACAACTGTGAGTTTCATTCTTTTTAAACTTAATGATAATTGAAGTTATGAGAAAACTTTGAAATAAAGTTTAGCAATCTGGGACTAGTCGATCGTGGAACTGACAGGGTTAGGGTTAGACCTCTTTAGCGGAGGTTCTTTCACGGCAGGTTAATTAATAATTTGTGGTATTGGTTGCTACTTAAGTAGGATTGTTATATTTTCTAAGGAATTTGCTTAATTTGTTGTCGTCAGGCGAAAATGGAGAACCATGGATTTCATTCCGATGCAAAAAATCAGTATCCTTCTCAACCAGTTGGTCAGCCGTATCCTGCTCCTGGGTATGGACAGCCGCAGCCCGGCTACACCTATCCCAGTTGTCCTCCTTACAACGCAGCCGTTCAATCAAATGCACCTACGTCCGAACACCAGCAACAGCAAGTGGTCTATGTAGGGGGTCAGCCACAGGGGCCAACACCTGTTTACATCACTCAGGCACCACCTGTTGTCTCAATGGTTGGAGCCATTGTTCTGTCCTGCTTTGTCTTCTGGCTTTGCGGAATGGTGCTAGGTGGAATCGCTTTCATACTCGCAGGTGAGTCTTAGCGGTTTTATGATGTTGTATTGTTTTCTGAAGATGATGCTATCTGACATCTAGGGATGGAAATCCCTTGTTTGGGTTCCACATGTATGCGTGGGCTCACCACTATGGACTATTCTAGGTTACTGCCAATAGTTTTATTTACTGATGAAATTTCTGTTCTTAGAAAGCACCTCTCATCAGGCGCCATACAAATTTTCAATAGCAATTTATGTATCACCAAACTTTTTATGAACATCACAGCATGTCCATAACTCGTACTGTTCTTGGCGAATAAGCTTATTCGTTCGCTGGACTTAGATATTGAAACTCTCTGCCTGTGTCTGTCCGTTCTGCTCAGTCGATTATGTCACTTTGTTCTCACCTTAAGACTTACATTTTTCAAATTTCTTATCCATCTTAGACTGTTTCTGCGCGTTGTGTTGATTACGGCTCGGAGTTAGTGCCGATGGGTTGATGCCTTGTGCATTAAACACCGGTGCTATAGAAATGGTCTCTCTCACTCAGAGGACTGGTCTTCCGTATGCTGACCTTGGATTTAGTGCGTTGTCGGTTGATGCCTTAAGCATTAGACGCCGGCGCTATAGAAATTATAATTGCAACTAGAATCACAGTCATTGGAAAGTCACCCAGTGCTGTTTTTTGCTACGACAATAGACTTTTTTTGACGATATCTGTTGTGACTGTTAGTGGTAGGCTACAGTTCGGCTGCCTCTGGTGATACTCGTGGTGCTCTTCAGCTGAGGAACGCATCCTATGGTCTCTCCATCGCTGGTATCGTCATCGGAGTCATCATCATCGCCGTCGTTGCTGGTCTTGCAGGTACTGCCGCCAGCAGAGCCACTTACTGCTACTACCGCAATGGATACTACGTTTGCAGCTAAACGTCAAACCATTGAAAGTATTTTACACCAAGGCGAATGCATGCTGACAATTTCTATGAACCATGTTTTTATAGATAACTAATCAGCACCTTTTCTAAACTAATACTCAGCGATCAATTTTATTTGTTACAGCAGGAGCTTAAGATGAAGAAATGCAAACTGTGGGCCTATGAATACTTGTATCTCATTTTTCTCAAATTTTATGACAGAAACATTGACGTTTTAAGCATAATGATGCATGCTGATAAAGTTTGCTATCGCGTGAGGTGATTGGTTTTGCTATTAATACCACAAGAAGCTATTTGAGAAGGCAACTCTAGTTCGAAACTCGAAGTCGTTGTCAAATCTCGACGTTCATGTACGAACACATTACCTTTATTTACACTTGCCTTAATTTACCTTTACTTTAGATTTTGTTCTATGCCTTCAGCATTCAACAGTGCGTGACTGACGATTGCTGGTCGACTATAGTTAACCAATTTTATGAAAATACAGTAGGAAATGCAAATCGTGGCGGAAAACAATGCTTGCTGACATAAACTTTATTATTTTTTGTTTTTACCAGTGGAACATAATTATGATCGTCCAGATTCAGATTTTTACTGGTAGAATAAAAAGTCATATTGTTCCGTTTTCACGAGCTTCATTATTTCAGATTGCGATATCCCGCGAAACAAGTGGCGTTGAGCCGCGAAGAATTGACCGAGAGAGAAATTAACGGCATGGATAAAGTTGCTCTGAAACCGAAAAACATTCACATAGCTGAGCCTAATTTGTAATACAGTGCAACGTGGTCAGTGTAGACTAACTGCACAGCCTTCAAAAGACTACGAAGAACAAAATGAACATACAAAAGTTCAACAATGTACGAAGATCTAGTTTGCCCCCAACGATAACTTTTACTACTAGCCATGCACGTTCCAGGCTCTAATTAAGTAAGAACAGGATATCTGTGGCCAGAGACTAAAACTGCTGAATTTTAATTTTGCCTGTCCGGGACGCCCGCGTAGTCACTCGATACGCCGTTACCAATTTATCCTGTCCACATCGCTGTATGCAGCAAATGTTGCGTCAGTCTAATGTAGGATATACCGTCTAATGAAATTAGTCGTTACAAATTAGAGTCCACAGAGTCTAGATTGCTAACCTAACTACAGGGTTGGACTCGCTTGCAAAAGCGGGCCGGAAAATTTGGTCATACGCGGCCCACATAATCGAGCGCCGAAGGCACGAAACTTTCGGGTTAAGGGGCCTTGTTTTTGCCTGCCAATGCTTTTTGTAATATTCAACATAAAATGGAGGAAATCTTTTAGCTATTAATGGACCACATGACATAATATTGTTAAATTAATATTAAAAAATTAATAAATTAACACATATGCGTTTTAATTTGTGATTTGTCGTAAATTCGTAATTATGTTTGGAACCATTATTGTTACATTATGTAGTGCACAGTTTAGTTATTTCAAAAGCTTAACATCGTAATAGAATTAGTAGACACAACTTAACACAAGCACTTATTATAGCAGTTTTTTTATTCCATCACAAGTTGACAAAAAAAGTCAATGATCATTATTAATTCTGAGAAGAAGGTCCTTTTCACAAGCCATCTGCATGAAAGACTCTAAACTTCACTGATTTAGCAAATTCCTTAATCTGTTCAAAATGTATTTCAATTTCCAAAATGACCTCTCACAAGCAACTTGTGATGAGGATAATGTCAAAACGAATTTGTAAGCCAAAAACAAATTTGAATAAGCCAGACTGCAAATTGGACTTAAGGAGAACTTGGTAACAGCAAACGATCCATTTATTTCTGTTCCTGTTGCTGTTTTCTGCTATTGGGACTGTTTCACTGTCTTTAGATTCAGGTTGCCTGCATTTTCTGAGACAGTGTCTGCTATTTCAGTATCAAATATCAAATTTTTAGTCTTTAATTATTAGTTTTGAAACTTAGAAAACTTTTCTTGCAATGTCCAATAATTCCCTTTGCTGCTGCTCTTTTGTTACACTGTAATCAAATTTTCTGAGCAACTTGGGTGCTGTACTGGGAATCCTTATCGAAATTTCTGCAAAATTGCTTGGATCTATACACTATACAAGACAAATCAGCATAAAGATTACCGTGCTCGGAGAATCTCTGTTTTAAACTACTAATAACTTGATCCATTACCATGTTGTGAACACTTACTCTAAATTTATATTTCACATTTTCATTTGGCTGGTCTTTAGCAGATTCTCCTGGCAATTTCTTTTTTTGACCAAATTCTTTTCTGTTTCAGAGCAGTCTCAACATCAATGTCGATTTTTTTTATTATTTAGTTCACTGTTAGCAAGTTCTGAAACATGTGTAGCTGCTTCAAAAATGACATCAAAATTTCGATGTATTTGGCTTAATTCATTGATAGCATCTTGAAACATCTCATAGGCCGTAGGATGTCCATGCCGTTTGTTTGCAAATATTGAGAGAACGGAGTCGTGTGTTCAAATAATTTCAAAATCAATTAATTGCGCTGTCAACATAAATTCAAAACTTGTTAAAGAATCCAGTAGAGTTTTCGCTCTGTACCGGACATCATTGTTAAATTCGTTTGATTCAGAAATATCATGAAGATGTTGTAACAAATCGATAACTTCTGTTTCTTTATTGCAAATCAACGAAAAGTTAAAGTGGATATTGGCACGTAGCGCACGTTTCAAGAGGCAGTCCAAGTTTCTTGGTAGCAACCATGCACTGCCAATATTTCATAATTTATAACACTAGAATTAAGAACTAGAAAGAAAACATCATAATATTTTTTTAATCATATTTTTTTCTTTTTGGGGCTGCCGACCCAGTCCAAACCTGGGTGGCCGGCCCACCGGGAATTTCCCGGTGTCCCGGTGGGCCAGTCCAAGCCTGCCTAACTACCCTGTAGTCTATGGCCACTCTGCAAAACTTATTTACGACCGGCTGTTCGAGTTTAGTGTGCGAATGTAAGAATAACCTTTGGTGAAGTGGATATTTAGGCCTACCCCACGCTCCGAGACAATTAGGATCAATCCGGGACAAACAAGGCCGATTCTGGGACTGTCCAGGCGAATTCGGGACGGTTGGCAGCCCTACAGTTGACTCATGGATTGTGTACGATAAAGGCTACTGATGGCAAAGTGTTTGGGTGAATCAGGCAAGGATAATATTTAGTTCTGTCATCCGTTCTCTTGGATGACAGTGGATAAGACATATTGTAGCGCAATGTTCCTGGGCTAAGGTCCGCTTCAAGTCTTAGATAGGCCGAATTGTAACATCAAGGTAGTCTGCGAATGCATTAGTTCTTAGCTCCTAATATCCGACTATTTGCTCAAACTTTGGCTTCATTTTTTATTTCGAGTTAAGAGACTGTTGGTGAAACTGTCATTCAACTGCAATGCGATGAGAAGTGTAGATCTTACTTTGCTAAGGATGCGTTGCAGGCCAATCTTCAGAGTCGTTTTAAAAGAAGTGAACCCTATTTGACCCTAAACGTCTTCTGTCAACTTCACAGGTCAATTGGTACTTGAGAAAATGTGCATCGAATATCACGAATCAAACAGTTCACTTGACCGAGCTGAGTCTTTCTTTGTTGTCTATGCATTCTTTGTTTTGCGAGGGTTTGAAGAGCATTCAATTTTCATCGCGGTCTTGAGACTTTCTCACCGTCAATAAGGATCATAATGTCCACACGAAGCCCTAGTCAGATCAAAATCCTGACTTTCTGGATGGCGACCTGATAACTGCATGGATTTAGTGCGCCATCACTTTTTCATGATAGGCTAGTAAAGATATATGTACACACCTAGATATTCATCTTTAAATACCGGTGTACATGTATGCCTATGTCAGTTAACATAAAATCGCAACAAAATTACAGACATCTTAACTCATTCGCATAGGCATAACTTTGTATTGTGATGGTGATCTCCGGTCACTACCACTTCTAAAAGTCACCACCAAATTAATGGCCTTGTGCTGAATATCTTCTTTGCGACATGCCTATTATATTTACTTCACAGTAAACTTTAAATATTGTTTAATTCAAAGTGTAGTTAACTAAACTACAGAAGTTAGTCACTACACTAGAGCAAGTGGGAGAGAAAAGGGGATTACTGATAAATATGGATAAAACCAAGGTGATGACGCTGAAAGGCAGAAAATGCAACATAGAAGTTGGAGGAAATAAACAAGAACAGGTGGACGTTTTTCGGTATCTCGGATCGCTGTTAACCGAAGATGCAGAATGCAACAGAGATATAAGAGAGAAACTGGCAAGGGGACTGAACACAGGGGCAGCGCTGAGGCAAATATGGAGGAGTCACAGCATAAAACTGGCTACTAAGATACGACTCATGAGGGCCCTTGTCTGGCCAGTGGCAACGTACGGTTGCGAAAGCTGGACTATGAAGAAGAGAGAAGAAGAAAGAATAGAGGCATTCGAAATGAAATGCATAAGACAGAATTATAATCATATGACTTTATTATAATAATATATTATGATTAGATATATTATTATAATTAAGTTATATGATAAGATATTATAATTAATGGCCTACATAATTACAATAATAATTAAACAATTAAAATTTTATAGTCAAATAATTAAATAACTTCAAATATAATTATAATAACAATATTATCACTGATGCTTTATTGTTAATAGTAATCTGCATAGCGTCGATGTCTAACACATAAGATATCAACCAACGGTGCATTAAACACGAGAGCTGTAATTAGGTCAACATCAAGAAGAGACCATACGCTCTGTGAGTCAGAGCAGAAAATCAATAACTCCACCATATTGTAGAGTGTTATCATCATCGTAAGCATCATCATCATCGGATTTGTTGCCGCAACTTTATGCAGTAAGTCACTCAGGTTAGTTATCTCATATAAACCATTACAAATTTTTTTTCTATCATAATTGTAATAGCAATTAGTAACTTCTATTGGGCTGGTGTCTAATGCACAAGGCATCAAGGGATGGCGCAAAAAACCAAGCCGTAATCAGGTCAACATCCAGAAGATCAGTCCGTAAGACAGAGAGGCAGCCTGTGGTGGATGAGCAATTTGAAAGAGGTAAGTTTTAAGTTGAGAACGAAATGACACAAACGACTGAGCAGAGCGCACAGACACAGGGACAGAGATCCAAAAGTAGGTCCAGCAACCGAAAATCTCGTTCGCCAAGAACAGTTCTTTGACCAGACAAAGATGATTCAGATGACCGTTTCAATAACGATGTCTAAGGAATAGGAACTAATTTTCAGTGCTGTGGTTGACCAGAGTTAAAAGTTTTATAAACTATGAGCCCACTTTGAAACTAATTCCTTGCTGAACAGGAAGCCAATGCAAAGATTTCAGCACAGGACTATAAGTTCATATTTGGATGCATTAGTTACGGCTCTAGCCAAAGAGTTCTGAACTCTCTGCAGCTTCAGCATGCTTGACTTATTAAATTTAAATTTCTGATCAACCGTCCTCTTGACGGTTGATCAGACCCTTGATCAACAGTCCCCTTGACCAATCGTCCGTTGACCAATCGTAAGTGGAGCGTAACGAATCTCCAACGCTGCAATACATGCGACGTTCGAAAGAAGGAGAAGAAAAGGAAGACCAGAATTGCGATGTAAAAATTCAACAGACACAATTTTGCTTCATTTTCTTATAAAGTAGTTGTTCCGTCCATGAAAAAAAAACATACAAATAACATATAATCAATTACACCAGTTGCACCAGATTACAATCTGAATTTTCCAACAATTCTCAGCTAATGAACGATGGTCGTCAAGTGGTTAGCGTGCTGAACTCTCAACTAAGAGGTCAAAGGTTCAATTCGTCGCCTAGGCAGAAATTTGCTCCACGATTTCTGCTCCATCTGCACCCCCAGCCAAATCATCTATAATGAATACACTGACTCTACACATTGGGTGGACAGTTTCGGACGAGAGAGACAGATATATATATATATATATATATAATATATAATATATATATATATATATAATATATATATATATATATATATATATATATAGGCCTATATATACACACTTAGAGAGAGAGACAGAGAGAGACAGAGAGACAGAGAGAGAAGGAGGGAGAGGGAGAGAGGGAGAGTGGGTGTTGGCCACCCCTCCCGAGGCTAAAACAGAAAGTCGTTAACACTTCATACCTGTGGATGACTCCCAGGTTAGCTTATGGGAATGTTCGTCTTCCAATTCCTCCCTTCTTCATCTTTCACTTCTTCTTTTTATTCCGAAAGTACAACATGTATGCATACAAGAGTAAATCTTCAGCAAATAATAAAAACCCAAGGATCTTGTCGATGTACTCAAACATCGAACCATAAAAAATGAACACATTGACCATTTTGCCCTTCCCTCTCTCCTCTCCCTCTTTGACCTCAAAAGCTACTTTGTCACTTCCTTCATAGTGCACATTATAGAAAACCTCTGGTAGAGTGAGAATACATGCGTGACCGGGTTGAACGAATATCCCCCATTAACGAAGAAGCCTTCTCAGAAGTAGAGCGTTTGACATAAATTTGGGCGAATTGCGAGCGTCCTTTAATAATCGATGGATTTTTACGACGTAACCTGACATCCGCCTGGCCTTCTGGACCAGCTGTCGTCCTACGGAAACCACTTGCTCTGACAGGTGAGTTTTCCTCTGTAGGCGTTTTTCTTTCGGTTGGCCAATGCCTGGATTGCTAGTCATCTCCACGCGTGCGTAGAAACGGGTGGGAGAGATCGTACAGCTTCCTAGAGCAAAAATTCAAAAGGCTAAATCAAACCTAGGTTAACATCATAGTGTCAAAGTGGTTCATGCGTAAAGCTACTTTGGTCTCTCTGTATCTTCTGCGTAAGGCTACCTTAGTCTCTATGTCTGTGCGCGCAACATCCGTCTATCCAATCGCCCAAGTGGCAGTGCTTCAAGTGAACGAGGCTTGTGATGCATAATTGCATATTCCAAAGTCAGAGCTTATAAGTCCTGACTGATTAAGCAAACTACAACTAAACAAACATTTGCAGAAGTCGAACGAACCAAGTTTTATAAAGTTAGTGAGTTTGAAGGCGAAGTCAAATTTAGATTAGTCTGAAATTTAGAAGTAAAGAAACTTGGAAAGCTTTTTGAAACGAAAGATAATTGAATAAAACCAGATCTGCTTGTTCTATCGTGAAACGTAAGTATTCTAGTAAACTATTTAGTTAGAGCTTTGCAAAGGATAAACTGAATCTTGATTGTTTCTTTTAAAGATGTACCGCGCATTCGACTTAAGCACGATGGTTTTTATCATGCTTGTATCTGGACATTTAGGCTACTCAACACTTTGTAGGAATCCATGTCAGGATTTAAGTACCATTTGGAAAATCCTCTTTTTAGCTGTGAGAGCTCTAAAGTACGCCGAGCACTAAAGCGGAAAAGTCGACTGAACTTTTGCCAATGTTAATTACCAAAGAAACACCTCACGATCGCTATCTGTGCTTTTTTCCTAACCGCAGTAGGCCTCTACTTATCAGCCAGTGTTAGTTAACGCATTCATTTTGCTATAGAAGTTGTTTTTGTAATGATAACAGACCGCAATACTGATCCATCCTACGAACTCACCACTTGCTACCTCTGCGTAGATCTTCACTCATAGCTAAACCGCTGCTTTTCACAAATCCTTTCCTGATTCCTCTACTTCCTCTCAACGCTCTCGCCGCTCCAATTCTAAACACCATTAACCCTAGTCTTCTGACTGCCTGCGGACCCTTTGGATTTTGACCTGGAAACGAATCTGAACTAATCTGATTTTGTTTTGTCTGAGCGCCTTTGAGAGAAACGTTGTTCCCGCGATCTTGCTTGTTTTTGGGCGCTGTAGAATTCACGAGATTACAATTACATTTACCTGATATGGAATCCTGTAGATGAGGTCGAGCAATCTTTGACTTTTCATTTTGTTTTCGACAGCAGAAAATGCAAAACAATATTAGGATGACGAAATGCTGTTTTCAATCTAATTTAGTCTAATGATCTTTATTGCGCCGTTGTCATAAAGTCCAAGACATCGGCCGTAATAAAACTGTCAAGCAAGAGTTTATTTAACGAATTCGTGCAACTATGTGTTTAATTCTGTTTAAACTGAAATTATGAGAAAACTTCAAAAAAAGTTTAGCAATCTCGTAATCGTAATTGTAAGCTCAAAACTTCTAAAGCGCCATTCGAAGACCAAGCACAGGGCACCAGCCTATCACGAGCGCTACGTCAAATCAGAGGGGTTTCCAAAGAGTAATCCAGAAGAGGTCCGAGTCCGGTTTCCAGAAGGACAAAAAAATCAGTGGGGGTTTCCAGGGAGTAGTCCAAAAGAGGTCCGAGTCCCATTTCCAAAGGGCCAAATCAAGATTGGAGGCAGAGCAGCTTCTAAAACGGATGTCGTTTAGGGCGAGAATAATTGGAAGGCGGACGATCAGATGAGTCAGGAGAGGTGTACTTGAAAAGGTGAGACTTCAATTATGAGTGGAACGACTGGAGTATGATCGATACAGAAACATGAGGAGGAGGAGGAGGAGGAGGAGGATGAAAGACGGATTGCAATGATGACGGCAGAACGGAGAATCTGCGGAATTCAGAGGGAGATCATTCCAAAGGGATGATGCTGTGTTGGATATGGCTCGGTTGGAGAACTTGAGATGATTAGTGACTGGGGATCGAGAAAGACTGAGATGGGAGGATGAACTGGATTGATCGTAAAACTGACTTTTCTTCAAACCATTTTCGGGTTGGTGGCCTTAGTAGAAGTTCCATCGTAGAAGGTTAAGTAGTAATTTTATTTTTAGTAACTTACTTAGGATTGTTAAGCATTCTAAGGAATTTGCCTCATTTGTTGTCGACAGGTGAAAATGGACAACCAGGGAATGCAATCTGATGTCAAAAATGATTATCCTTCTCAACCAGCTGGACAGCCGTATCCTGCTCCAGAGTATGGACAGCCACAGCCCGGCTACACCTATCCCAGTTCATCTGCTTACAGCGCAAATGGAACTCCGCCTGGAAACCAGCAACAGCAAGTGGTCTTTGTAGGGGGTCAGCCACAAGGGCCTATTTACTTCACTCAGGCACCGCCTATTGTCTCAATGGTCGGAGCTATTGTTCTCTCCTGCGTTACTTTCTGGCTTTGCGGAGTGCTGTTTGGTTTAATCGCTTTCATACTCGCAAGTAAGTCACAGCGGGTTTTTTCACATAATATTATACAAGTCTTTATCTGTTATAATTATGTAGATGGGACTCCGCTGACTGGGCTCCATGACTATTTTAGTTTTCAGCGCAACGTTTTATTTACTGATGAAATTTCTATGCTTAGAAAGCGCATCTGATCAGGCGCCATACAAATTCAGGTGACGAAATATAAAGTTTCAATAGCAATTTATTTTGCCCAATCGTTTTTTGGACATCGTAGCATGTCCACAACTAGAACTGTTCTTTGTGAACAAGTTTCTTCGGTTGCCGAACTTTGACCTTGGAACTCTCTCACTGTGTCTGTGCGCTTTTCACGGTGGGTTATGTCACTTTTTTCTCACCTTGATACTTGCATTTCTCAAATTGTTTACCTTTCTTTGGCTTCCCCTCTGTGTTACTGGTCTGATCTCATGGCTATTGTCTTCATTATGGCTTGGCTTTGGTGTGTCATCGGTTGTTGCCGTCTGGATTAGACACCGGTGCTAAAGAAGCGACCTCTACGTCTTAACATACTGATCTTCTGGATATTGACCTGATTACGCCTTAGTTTTGGTGTGCCATCGGTTGGTGCCTTGTGCATTAGGCATGGGCGCAGCAGAAGTTATAATTGCAAAGTCACCCAATGCCGTTTCCAACGGCAATAGACCTTTCTTTGACGAAATCTGTTGTGACTGTTAGTGGTAGGCCACAGTTCTGCTGCTGCTGGTGATACTCGTGGTGCCATTCAGCTGAGGAACGCATCCTATGGTCTCTCCATCGCTGGTATCGTCATCGGAATCATCATCATCGCCGTAGTTGCTGGCATTGTAGGTACAGCCGTCCGCAGAGCCACTACAACTAACTGCAACTACTACAATGGATACTACATTTGCAGCTAAACGTCAAACCATTGAAAGTATTTCACACGAAGGCGACTGCATGCTGACAATTTCTACGAACCGTGTCTTTATAGCCTAACCAGCACTTTTTCTAAACTAATACTCAGTGATCAATTTTAATTGTTACTGCAGGAGATTTAAGATGAAGAAAATGCAAATTGTGGACCTAAAGAATACTTGAATCTCATTTTTCTAAAGTTTTTTTTATAGTAGAATTGAGTTTTAAGCATAATGATGCATACAGTTAAAGTTTGCCAGGCTGATTTTTTGCCTGATTGGTTTTGCGATTTATACCACAAGAGACCATTCGAGATGACAACTATAGTTCGAAGCCGTATGTCCTAACCATTGCCAATTCTCGACACTAATTACAAACACATTCGGTTTGAACCACGTGTCTGATATAAATTACCTTCCTTTACCTTAATTTACTTTTGCTCTAGATTTTGTTCTATGTCCGGCGTTCAACATTCGTATCTGACAGCTACTGGTCGACTATATTTAAGCAATTTTATGAAAATAAGAAATGCAAATGTGGTGACGGCAAAGAATGCTTGCTGACCTAAACTTTACTATTTCTATTTTGTTTTTGCCAGTGTAATATATGATCGTCCATATTCAGATTTTTACTGGTATAATAAAAAGTCGAATTGTTCCGTTTTCACGAGCTTTTTGTTTCAGATTGTGATATCCCGCGAAACAAGTGGCGTTGAGCCGCTAAGAATTGACCGAGAGAGAAATTAACGGCATGGATAAAGTTGCTCTGAAACTGAAAAACATTCACATAGCTGAGCCTAATTTGTAATAAAGTGCAACGTGGTCATTGTAGACTTACTGCACAGCCTTCAAAAGACTATGAAGTACAAAATGAACATACAAAGGTTCAACAATGTACGAAGCTCTAGTTCGCCCCCAACGATAAGTTTTACTACCAGGCATGCATATTTCACGCCTTTAAGTAAGAACAGGATGTCTGTGGCCAGAGACTAAAGCTGCTGACTTTTAATTTTGCCTGTCCGGGACGCCCACGTAGTCACTCGATAAGCCATTACCATTTCACCTGTCCCTATCACTTTATGTAGCGAATGCATCAGACTAATGTTGGATCTACAATGTACTGAACATAGGCCTAGTCGTTAAAAATTTCTATGGAGTAGTCTATGTAGGATAGATTACTAGCCTATTTATCCTCTATTCTATGGCCGCTCTTTAGAACTTATAATTTACGGCAGATTGTTCGAGTTTAGTGTGCGAAAGTAAAAACAACATCTGATGAGAGCGGATATTTTTACACCTATTTCCGAGGCAATTTGTGATAAATTCGGGACACTGGACACAAAAGGCAGATTCCTGGACTGTCCAGGGAATCCGCGACGGTTGGCAGTCGTACGTAGAGTTGACTCGTGTATATTATAAGTACAAGTAGGCCATTGATGGGAGGGAGAAGAGAGAGAGGATGAAAAAAGGGAAGGGAGAGGAAAGGGGTGTGGAGGGAGGAGAGATTGGCTACATTCACTTTGTGGGGAAAAGTTACGCCCTCTCCTAATTCCATATACCTGGCACGACATGCATTAGTGGGGCGTGGTGGCTCAGTGGTAAGTTTGGCGCCTTGTGACCGGAGGGTTGCAGGTTCGAATCCCACTCTAGCCGCTGCGTACGGACCTTGGGCAAGTCCTTCACTCGCGATTGCTCATGGCGCTTCGGCGTGAAAATTCCGGCACAGTATCAAATGCTGTAGTCGGGAGCGCCTCTGAGTAGAAGTTGACTTCGAGAGGCGCTATAGAAATATCCGGAATAAATAAATAAATAAATTAGCGACATTCACATTCAACTGGCGTCATGGCGTGGAAATGAAGTAAGGTTTGAATTAACAAATATTTTGGGGCCAACCAGGGCTTCGGGACAGAACGGCAAAGCAGGCGGGGATTGAACAGTGGAATGCAATAGAACAGTCCCACATCTTAACTTTGGAGCAGAATATGATCAGTAATTTCTATCAGTTCGGCTGAAGGTAGGCCCTACCCTGTACCAGTATGCTATAGCATATGAAACGTAGTCTCACTATCTTAGTTAGGGGTGCGCTATATAGTCTAGTGGTTAGCCAGCTGAACTGTCAACCGAGATGTCGAGGTTCAAATTCCCGCCATTGCAGATAAATTGTTTCGAGATTTCTGTTTCACTTTCGACCCCAAGTCAACAACTGATCTATAATGATACAATGATAATGTCGGGGGGGGGAGGGGGTTAGACGGCGTGGGTGATGACTGGCCGTCCGTTGTCACGAGCATAGGCTAAGGCAAATGAAGTTGTTATCAATTGATACTGCTCTCGCTTTGTTTTTCATTCTCTTCTGCTTATTTCATCATTTTTCTGCTTCACGTTCTTCTGCTCAAAAAAGGTTCGATTCCGGTTAAGATCACGACCACCAGGCCATCAGCAAAAGGCAATCCGCAGATCTATGCTGACGTGTGCCTTAGTCATCTCACCTCCTCCCGAAAATCCTACGCCAAGACACCTGCATATAGGTAACAAGGGAAACTTTTTCACCACAAGTCAGCATCTTCGGATTATCTTGTCCTAATGGCTTGGTGGTTACCTAGTATTTCCAGCTAACATATTTATTTAACAAACGAGACCTCGTCGCCATGCTTTTGCCTAAAGAATAAACAAGTCTACGTGTTCTCCTTCGTCGCTTCAATTCCAAGCAATATCCACTTTAGCCGTCTGACTATCTACCTGTCTGACCCAGGTGGATCTTGACCTGGAACCTGGAAGGACTTAAACCTACCTACCTATCGATTTTGGATAATTGCTTGTGATTAAGCTGGTTCCCACAATTCCGCTTTTGGGTGCTGTGGAAATGTAGACATTACGATTCTATGATCAAGCTGAGCGTGAAAGCGTTATTTCCATTGCCTGAACATCCAATCGCAAAGGCTAAAAATGACGCAATGGAAAATAACTATTTTTAGCGCCCCGCGTATTTTGCGCTGAGCGTAGGCTAACTGGGAAATTCCTCTTTCATAAGATCTACCGTCGGTTGTGAAATCGTCGCCATGATGTCTGCCGCGACCAATGAAAACCTTTATAAATGACGTAATGATTAGAGTTGCTATTTTTATCTGGTGAAGCGTTGGTCTGGAAACGGCCTATATAAGACTCGCGATTACGTGACGTGGGCAGTGGGTTGGCTTCGGTTGGCTGTGTGCAAACATGGCGGACTGGAAGTGGATCTTGTCTCACACAGTGTAAGGTTTCCCATCTGAATCGCTTACTTCGTAGCCCCCGAGGTCTTCACAGCCTTGGGAACCGCTCTCGGCCTTCGGGATAACACACCGTCTAGCGACCCTGCTACCGTTGAACGCTTGGGGTAGGTGTGTTTCCTGTTGGCCTCTGTCATCCTAACCTCACTGGTGTCACTTGGTCTACCATGTTTTGATATCGTGATACCAGGTGGGTTTAAACAGAGGCCGCAGGACAGAGCTACAATGTGTGGATGGCCGATGGCTTATCTGGTAAGTTTCGTTAGCCTATTCTGTACACAGAGCATCTTCTAAATTCATAAATTCATTACCAGAACCGGCTATTTCCGATTACAAGCCAAGATAAGTGGCCTCAGATTTAAATACGTTTGGATGCATCTTGGAAAATATTGGCGATCTATTCCAGTGATTGCGTGCTATCTTGAAAACGATCGTGTAATTCTGCTGATAGTGTAAACTTTGCAGAGAAATGACATTTATCTTGGAAAAGAGCCTTAAATTTCAGAAGGTAATTTAAAATTCCTATAAAGTTGAGCTTC